>CM062819.1:1987914966-1988324313 GCA_031772625.1 Pinus tabuliformis | reverse complement strand
TTATTATATGAGATGGGTCCCTTTAGAAGTTTATTGGTAACAATATTGCATTATTTGAAAAAGGTCCGCAAACTAAATGAAGACATTATATAAAACCTTTGAAGAACCCATTTTTGATCAAATAAAATAATCTTTTATCATTGCGATAAAGCGATCACAAGATCGCATATCGCAATGACATAGAAAACACAAATAAGTGACATATGGGTTCCCGCCGATGCGATATCGCTATCGGCTATCGGCAATACTCTATGCAAGTCTTAAAGCACCCCAAGCCTTTCACCCCGATGCGATGCGATATCGCAATCGGCAATCGGCAATCGGCAATATCCTATGCACAATAATAAGGCGCCCAGGTCATACCCCCGATGCGATGCGATTTCGCTATTGGCGGTAGGTGGTATGCTATCCATATGGTTATATAACACCAATTCTCCCGATGCGATGCGATATCGCTATCGGCGATCGGGGTTTCAAAATTGTCAACATAAGGATTTAGGTGTTCCCGACGCCCGATTATGATATAGCGCGGATTTCAAAAAAGCCGTTAAATGGAGGGATATTATGATCCATGCATATTTAAAGCTTGATCTCTTAAGTAATCGGTCACCTGCACTCAACCGCCAAAATATCCATAGCACGCTTAAGCGGGCCATTCAGCCGAATAATGGTATAATGAGCATTTAAGGGGTGGCAGGTCTTAAACGGCCATTTAATGTAATTGTAAGACTTTCCCATGGATTGTATCCGCGGCCATTTTTTAAGAGTTAATCTCTCAGCACGCTTTGATCAATATATCTTTCCTATATTGGATTTTCATTAGCATATCTCTGTGTTACGTTTATTTTCGCCGCTGTGCAGAATTCATCCATAGGAGAAAGCTCAAGCAAGATGGGGAAGAAATCCAAGAAGACCACAGACGCTTCCGCTACACCACCTGCAGGACAAGCTATCGTGGACAAAAAGAATGGCTTGATATCTGATACTACATGTACGGGTCTCGTCAGAGTTACTTGGCAAGGCACCTACAACCTGATTGAAGCCGAAGAACCAGCAAGGTCAATAGTAGAAGCTACTGTGGATTTAACTCGGAAGTCTGAGAGTACTCTCAAGGATTTAGCCGACTCTTTCCTTCACAGGATAGCGGCCAGGGAGCAACTTCTCCCATACACAGACGTAATGCGGTGGGCGATTGAAGAAATCCCAATCTTGGATAGAACCTTCAGCACCAGAGACGGGAGAATTTTCGGGTCATTCAGGGCGGATGATCTAAGGCAAATGTACCATTTGCCCGAGCCAGAGAAGATATATAATAAGGCGTTCCTGGAGAAATTCGCAAATGAAAATGAAGTTGAATCCGAACCCATCCGGGATTGGAGACAAAATCCGGCCAAGCACAAACATGAATCTTCCGGTAAGTACTCGGTTGATTCTCTGGCTTCTCCTTATTGCTATGCTGGAATAATGATGTGTAGATTATGGGGATTGCATGACTCTGCTAATTTTACCATAGAAATGGTTCCTCTAATGGAAGCAGCATGCAACAGTATAATTATGGATTGGGCCACTATCCTTTCTGACAAATTAGCACAAGCTGTGCTTGAGTTTAGAAGCAAGACCCGTATTTCTGAAAGGGTAATTCCCCCATTTTACTACAGTGCCTATATTCTAGATACCCTCTGTTTTAACTCTGAATTCCCCGTACTCGGCTAGAGGTGGACTGCACAAGACCCCACGCCTATTCATATATATCATCAGAAATTGTGGAAATCTTCTTATAAACATCATCTATACCAAGTCTGTAATGGCTTTATGTTGCCTATTTATTATTCCATTTTCGATAAACCTGCTCCCAAGATTTCCTATCAAGCCGGAATTGATTTAACCGGAATAGGTAGATGGTTCGGAGAGGAGAGATTTACCTACATAAGAGTTTTCGGTAGCCAAGCCCGACCTCATGTCCTCCCTTTGTACATACCGGATAAACTGCTAGCGAGGGAAATTTCTTACCAAATCATAGCTGAGAGTGTTACACAAACGCTCAAGAAAAATAAGAAGCAAGGCTGGCCCTCTTTTCCTTTGAAGTGTGGTGTATATACCTTGCATGATCTCAAAAATGCAGAAAAGGAAGCCACAAAAATTCAATCCTTGACTCTGGCGACTCTCCCAAATAGGCATTCCGATCCAAATAAAGTTGCCTATAATGCACTGGAACATGCCAAACTAACAAGATTTGATCATAAGGAAGATATATTTGACGACCTGTTCTCTTCAGCTGAGTCAATAAATCAGGTTAAATCATTTGCCAAAGCGAAATATAATGATGAAGGGTTGACTGAATTTAATAAACTTAGAGAACAGAGGTTGCAAACTCTGCCTCTAGATTTACTAGCAACAACCCCAGTGACATCATCAAGCGAGCCTGGTCGGCAACAGTCAAAGGAACCTCCGGTTATAACAAAGGATCATAAGAAGGAACAGGAGGAAAGGCAGAGAAAAGAAAAAGAAGAAAGGCAGAAGAGAGCACAGGAGGAGAGACAGAGGAAAGAGAAACAGGAACAGCAAATGAAAGAGCAGGAGGAAAGACAAATGAAAGAGCAGGAAGAGCAACAGAAGAAAGAGCAGGAAGAAGTGCGGAAGGAGTCCCAAGCCGAAAAGCAAAAAAAAACCACCATTGATGTCAATATAGATACTCGTATTGACCCTAAATTTCTCCAAGAATGGAAGCAATTTGACTCTATCATCAGTGGGTTGGAATGTTCAAAGGATACAGACACTTCCAAGACAAACGATACACAGGACATCACTTCACCTCAGGTTCTAAGTGGAACCAGCGGCCCACCCATTTCTAAGGATGTTGAGGTAATACCAAAAGACCCCTCCGACCAAATCATTCTCCAGGTAGAAGATATTCCTCCCCTCGATGTTTTCTACAGCCCGAGGCATAAAGCAGTGGTAAAACGACAAAGGAAAAGAAGGAAAATTGATCAACCTTCCCTTTTCCCAGAGCAAACTATTACGGGCAGCGTGGTTTGGAAGGAGGAATTTGACCCCTCCGATGACCTGACAAAATTGTCGCAGTATGCGGGAGCCTATTCGGCAGCGACAATCGATAAGGCATCGGAGGTAAGTCTTCTACTGAAAACCAAGGATCAATAAATTTTCGCATTACAAGCAGAATTGGCTGAGAGAAAGCAGAAGGCAAAGCAGGCAGAGCAACTATTGTTGACACAACAGCAAGTGAACAGTCAACTAACTCAGCAATTGCAGGCAGAAAAGCAAAGGATCGACCAAAGCGCGATCCAGAAACAGAAGGAATTATCAGAGGCATTGGCACAATTAAGGGCAGCAAACGAGCAAATGATGAAAACAAAGGATGAGCAAATTGCTCAATTGTCATCGCAGCTCGAAAAAATAAAGGGCGCTCCACAAGTGGCTGAATTCAGAGCAGAAGCATTACAAATAAACACTGCATTAATATCCCAAATTAAGCTCCTGTGTCAACAAATTGCTCAGGCAGAGCCACTGTGTGAATTAACGACATCCATAAATCAGCAGGTAGAGAAGGCCAGAAATGAATTGGATCAAGCCGAAGAGATCATAACTGCATTTCTTGACTGGCAAGATTCTGATCAAGGGAGAGCAGCAAATTTGCCCAGGATCTTAGAAACACATAAGGATATACTCTTCACAGAATGGCAGTCTCAGATGATGAAAGCAGAGAGGGCGGCTTCAAGATGCAAATCAACTTCCAACAATCTAGTTGAACTAGTTAACAACACTCTCTACTTATCAAATATGATTTCCCAATGTACACCAGGAAAATTGACAACAACAAACACATTGGAGCAATCATGTTATCCTGATTTAGAGGAAAAGGGGAGATTAATCGCTGGGATTAGCAGTTTAACCATGGACGCATATTGGCTCTTCCTAATTAAGTCGCATACACAGAGAGCCGCCCTTAAGTGCCTAACAGATGCGATCGGGTATATAATTCCCGATATTCAGGATGCCACCTATGCCGCCCAGCTCAGTTCGCGCCTCAACAAACCTCCTGAAGTAGAGCCAATGCTTGCGATAAGTCAGCTCAGAGTTAAAGGCAAGCAACCTACTTGATGAATCATGCCGCCGATTGCCAGATCGCTGAGGAAAATAGGATCAAGATTTATTGATACCGATTTAGTAGGATTTCAGTTTAATAGATATTTAGATTAATTTAGTATTTATAGACCCTTTCATTGTTTTGGAAAGGGTCGTAAAGTTTTGTACCAGACTTAAAAGACTGAAGTTTGCACTATTGTGCTTCAGTCAATATTCTTTTATGAAACTGGACCAGTTGTTCTTAATTCGACAAGGAAGCTTTTTATGCAATTGTGCACTATTGTCATTGTTGAGAATGTTTTTGCGTTGAAGGAAGAACTACAAGTAGCGATTGATATTGGGAGTGTCAAGCAGCTCATATGGTATTTCTATCTATGTCTGAATTCATTCCTTTCATATGAATTGTTATGTGATTATTCTTGCTATTATTGATTATATGCATGCGCTGTGACAGCAGATCTATATTCATTCCACTATTGGATGTTTTATGATGTGTTTTTTTAATCATGTATATGTCAATGATATAAATGATAAGTGTGGTAATATCGCTTTAATCGCTTTGCTTAACTATTTAAGCACAACAATCATGAATGAAATAATGTCCCTGTCTGTTAGATGGAGTCATCTATATGCCTGTTTATAGACACGGATCATCAAGCGCTGCACTTTAAAGCTCAATAAGTTCCCGGGATAGATCATAATTTATATATTCTTGTTAATAGTTTAGTTATTTGCTCACCGCTAGCTTAGTTTATAAATCATCCATTCATCCCATTTATCCACTTTTGGGAAACTGGTCCCATTATCCCCAGTCGGAGCCACTATTCCAAACGGAAAAGGAGTTGTACTAAGGTCCGGACCGGGTGGTTATCCCCAATGTTGTTGCAGCGATTTTCGAGGCATCAACAGGACCATAAAGAGCCGATGTTATGGTCCAGTCTCGGGTTCCAATATGTTTGAATCACCGAGAGAGGATTTTCGGCAGGCTGACCCAGTCATCAAAAATTATCTTCATTGGGTTCCAGATGATAGCTAAACCTCAAGCACTTCCTCTTGCATCCAAGGCCATGAACTCATAATGAGGTTTTATTCCTTAGACAATTTACAGCTGATCTTCAGATACTTTAGTTTCCTAGAGTGTCATAATGCTCGGTCTTTCTTGCTGGATTCTTTCCTTAAGATATCTTAGCTTTCCTCTGTTGTTGAGGCCTCTCACATTCCAGGAGATGATTATCCTTGAGAATATTTATTAATTTGGTGGAATACCACTGAGAGTGGTACCACCCTTCCTAAATTTGCTAACAAATCGCCAACCATCTGGATCAATTCCTGTAGATTCTTTCGACCTCATTTCTTCCCCCCTTTACCTTGTGCACCTTGATCCGGGCCATTTCCAGGTTGAGATCCAAGGTTCTCTTGTTGATCAATTGAAACCTAGTTTTTATCAACTTGATATTTCTAGGGAGTGTCTCTATAAAAAAAAATGGTCCTCTAGAATGAATCTTTCATCCAAATTCCTCCATTCATTAATAAGCCCCTTTAGAACTATTTCTTTTGCGCTCAACTCCTCTCTTGTTCCATCAATCTCCATATTTTCTTGGTCCTTTGGTCTTTCATCATCCTCCCGATCCATGGGCTCTTCCTAAGCTTTCCTTTTAATTTTATTGTTTCCTTTAGGTGGAACCCTAAAATTTTTTGTGCTAGTTTGTTTTCCTAGATCATTTGGTTTATCGCTATCTTCCATCGATACTTCATACTTGTTGCTACTGTCTTGATTCTTTCGCTGCATTTTTTGAGTATTTTTCGGCAATGGTTTAGCATTCCTCTTTTTGTTGGTGACCTCTTGGAAGCCCTCTTGATCATCCTAGGATTTGGAGTTGTCCTTGAGGTTTTCCTGATCTTTTTTCCCCACTTGATTCAGAGGGAAATCTCTAAACAAATGTCCATATTCATGGCATTTTCGACAACAAAATGGTATGTGTTCATATTCCATGGGTTGTTTCCATACCTCATCCTAATATTCCAACTCAATGAATTCCGGAAGGGGTTCCATGATTGTCATATCGATGCATATTTGTCCATATTAGGTGTATCGTCCTTGTCGAGTGCAATTTGCTACTTTGACGAATCAACGTATGGACTTACCATTTCATTCTCGGATTATGGGTCCTGGAAGTCGACTGGAAGAGAAAATAATTGCACCCAAATTAGGGTTGCAGTAAACTTTTCCTGGTCCAGATTGTAGCATTCCTCCTAGTAACGCGTGAAAAGACCGAAATTATAAAAGAAATATGGCCCATTTTCAAAAACCCTCTCTTTATCCTCCAAGATGGTGAAGATCACATTGAAGAAGCCTCTAGATCCCAATTTTAGGTCAATATGCCTTTTGGGCCGCCATTTGATTTGCATCCACTTGATAAGATCTTTCTCCGAGGACCATATGCCTATATATTTACAGATTAGGGAAGGATCCTTCATGAACTTGCGGTATTCTTCTAGTTTATTATTTGGGATCACAAATCTTGGTTTTTCGATTGCTCGTGACAGGCACTGGACCCTAGTACGTGCTTTCCATTATGCCCCCATCACAGGGTTTCTATTAGCTATTCCCTCATTATTAATTGACGTTGATGCCCCTCCCTTATTGCTTGATTCACCAACTACAACGTTACGGTAGGAGGGGATATCTCCTGTCCCAGTTGTTTCATTCATTTATACTGTCAGAGATCACTGATTGGAAGAGACGTGTAGGTTTGATGTGACAGACACACTACAAAAAAAAAATCAGGATCGGCAAGTCAAAACCCTACCAGAGCTCATTCCTCTCAATTGTGAAATATAATTATTTTAAATTATACCTTAAGAGTTTGATGAATAATATTTTAAAAAATGTTTCATGTTATTTAAATATATATACATATACATATATATATATATACTTATGGTGCTTAATATAAGTGATGTCAATCAATCACCTTAAACCCTTTCTTTCTCATTTGTTCTAATTTCACACAAGAGGCTACCCTTCTTTTCCAAATATTTAAAATTAGGAGTTCTGGAGGTTTATCGAATATCTGGACTTACAGAGTCCCAAAGGGCTATATATCTCTGATCTGGATGCCTTTTCGACCTAACAATTATATTTGGGGTTTGCCTAGTTTAGATGTCACAAAAAACTTTCAATGCCTAGATTTTTGTAAATCGTGCACAATAAAAAAACAAAAAATCTATGTCGCTTGTCATCCACTTGCGATCAGGTCCACTACAGTGTTTAGTGATCCGACTATCTAACTAATCTGGTGGTCCGAAAGATTTGACAAGAAACAAATTCTATGAAGGGTTGGTTTTTCCAAGATCGGATTTCCACTTCGTTGGGTCCCACGTCGGATGTCTTTTCTACATTTAACCAATCCATTGATCCAGGATATTTGAAATTTTGATTTTCTATTGCACGCTAGATATTCTTTGGCCCAAATACAATACGAATCCAGACACAGTCTATAAAACTTTGATTTACCTGGTTATTTCCGCTTGTTAAGAATGGAACTAACAACCACTTGTACGCAACCAGAGTCCTAGGGAAGAAAACTATTGTTAATTAGCTCCTCAACATTGATTCCATACTTCATGATGTCTGTTTTTTTCATCCATGTAGCATCTTTTACTGGTTGTTACTTCCATTTGACCAATATTTTTGATACTCTTTACCTTTGGTTTTCTTAATCACTTTTTTTATCTAATATGGCTTCAATTTCCTTCTTAGTTGCTTTAGACAATTGTTTCTTCCACTTGTTGGTCTGATCTTCGTCACTTACAGGGGAATTTGTTGGAACATTGTCTGATTCCTTGAAGGGATATATATCAGCTACATTGAAAATTGGTGATATTCCAATATCTTCTAGTAGTTCTATCTCATAATAATTTGAAGAAATTTTCCTCAAAATCTTACCTGGACCAATTTTCTTGAGCTTTAATCTGTTATATGTCCGTACAATAAACCTTTTCTTTCCAAATATGTCATTACTAGATCTCCAACTTTAAAATCTAGTTGCCTTCTCTTCAATTATGCTCTCTTATACTTCTTGTTATATAGTAATTTTTGCTTAACCCTTTCTTGCAATTCTTGCATAGTAACTGCAAAAGCTTCACCAACTGCACTCATGAGCTCCTATTTTCCTAAGTTCCTTAATTCACACACTCCCTTGGGGTGTATTCCATACAAAATTTGAAATTGGTTTATCCAAGTACTCCTATTAGATGAATCATTGCAGGTATATTCAGCGTGAGTAAGCACCTGGTCCCACTTCTTGGGATGCTTGTTCACCAAACTTCTCAGAATGTTTCCAAGGCTCCTATTCACAACCTCTACTTGTCCATCTGTTTACAAGTGATAAGTTGAACTAAATTTTAAACTAGTGCCTAGTTTCTTCCATAAGGTTCTCCAAAAGTGACCCACAAATCTTGTATCCCTATTTGATATGATGCTTCTGGGCAATCCATGTAACCTCGCAATTTCTTTAAAGAATAAATTTTCCACACTAGTTGCATCAATAGTTCTTGTACAAGCAATGAAATGTGCCATTTTAGAAAATATATCCACCATAACAAAAATAGAATCATTACCTTTTTGTGTACGAGGCAAACCCAAAACAAAATCCACGTTCATAGAATCCCAAGGCATGTTGGGAATTGGAAATGGATAGTACAATCCTGCATTATGACTCCTCCCTTTTTCTTATTGACATATTCTACATCTTTCCACAAATATTTTCACATTAGCTTGCATTCTTGGCCAATAATAAAATGAACTTAATACAACAAAAAATTTATCAGCTCCAAAATGTCCAACTAATCCTCCACTATGCTTTTCTTGTATAAAATTATGCATCATAGAATATCTAGGAATAAAAAATTTATTATCTTAAAACAACAAACCTTCTTGAATCACGTATCTTGACCATTGCGTTGTGTTCATGCTCCAAAGGCTTCTTTGAAATATACATCACTTTTGGACATGTCTTTAAGTTCATAAAATCATGTGACATGGAATTGAAATTATTGTAGAATTAAATTAACCCTACTTAAATCATCTGCTACTTTGTTTGATGATCCACCGATATGCTTAGTTACAAAAGTGAAATTTTGTAAAAAATCCACTCACTTGACATGTCTATGATTTAGTTTTGGCTAACTATTATAAATTGCATAGCATATCAATAAACAAGTTAAATTCCTTGGCCATAAGATAATGACGCCACTTCTACAAACCTTGCACAACAGCATAAAACTCCTTGTCATATGAAGAATACGTCTCCTTGGCTTCATTTGACTTTTCACTGAAGTAGGCAATTGGGCATCCCTTTTAGCTCAAAACCACTCTAATGGCAACACTACTAGCATATGTTTCAACCTGAAATGATTTTCTAAAATATGGCAATGCTAAAACTGGTTGTTTGGTAATTCCCTACTTCTATAATTTAAAATTGTGATCTGCTGCTACTATCCACTTAAAAGGTTGATTATTCTCCTTAAAGGTTTCAACAATGGGTACATACAAAACACTGAAACTTTTAATAAACTTTGTATAAAAACTCCCAAGGCCATGGAATCTTCTTACCTCAAACACATTTCTTGGGATTGGTCGATTAATGATTGCTTTTACTTTTTCTAGATCAATATGTAGTCCTTCCTCTGATATTACAAAACCTAAATACACCAACTCCCTCTTCATGAAATTGCATTTCTTTAGATTTATCAGTGATTTCTCTCACTGCAAAGTACTAAGAACTAGCTTAAGGTGTTTGATATGTTCTTCTTTTGTTTGGATGTACACTAGAATGTAAGCTACATACAAATAACAAATTTCCCTATAAATTCCTTCAATACTCCATTCATTAGTCTCATAAAAGTATGGGTGCATTGGTAAGGCCAAATGGCATCACAAGCCATTCATACAATCCATGATTAGTTTTAAAAGTAGTTTTCCATTCGTCTTCCTTCCTTGATTTGTATTTGATGATATCCACTTTTTAAATCATTTTTTGAAAAATACCTTACACCACTTAAACAGACAATCATATGACCAATTCGTGGAAGTGGAAATTTATACATGATTGTAATTTTATTGATGGTTCTTGAGTCAATGCACATTATCCATCCACCATCCTTCTTTGCACTGAGCACTATTGGTACAACACATGGACTCAAACTTTCTTTAATAATGCCTTTATCTAACAACTCCTGAACCTACCTCTTCACCTCTTCACTTTCCTGTGGATTCATTCAATATGCTTCTTTGTTTCGAAGAGTGGATATTGAAATCAAATCAATGTGGTGGATAATGCTTCTAACAAGTGGAAAACAATTTGGTAATCCATCCACAATAATGTCAGCAAATTAATCTAACATGATTTGATTTCTTCAAGCAAGTCATTTAAATTGTTGCTTGTAAGAATTGCCTCGGGTTTCCCAATTAGAGAAAAATGTACCTCCTCTTTTTTTGCTTCTCACAACAACTCCTTCCCACTCATGAGCAATACACTTGGACCTGCTTCATCTTTGGCTTCTTCATCTGGTAAAAGCAACAGGGTGTGTTTTTTACCATCCTTTTCAAGAGTGTATGTGTTTCTTCTACCATCATGGATGGATTTTCTGTCATATTGCCACAGTCACTGCAACAAAACATTGCAAACATCCATTGGCATCACATCACACACAACTTCATCCTTATACTTGTCTATTTGAAAATCCACTTTACATTGTTCATTAACTAAAACTTGATGGCATTTTTGTAACCAAGACACCTTATTAGGATGAGGGTGTGTTATTTTCTTCAAATTCAATTTCTCTACCATTTCAGTGGAGACTAAGTTATCAGTGCTACCACTATCGATTATGACTTTGCAACACTTACCTTTAGACTTGCACATGGTCCTGAATAGACTTCTCCTTTGAGTTGGTTCTTTAGCTTCCTTCTCTACTTTAATCAATACTCTCTTCATTAGCAAGGACTCCCCTGCTTCAAGAAATTCTTTAATTGTGGATGGATACGCATTTTCCTCCTTTACTTCTACAACATGAGCACCGCTTTGGCTTGTTGATGCATTCTCAAGAAATTCCCAAGACATATGTCTTAATTTCCCACAATTGAAACATCTAGGTTGATAGTCTCTTTCTTTCCCTCTACCTATGAAGAATGATATTCTTCCTCTTGAATCACCTCCTCTTGGTGATTGACTGTTGGAACTTCCTATTCAAATATGGTTTTCATTGATGTCAACCCAAGTAGTTCCAAAAGAAGCATCTCCCTTGATGAAAAAAATGACAAGGAAAATCATTTCTATTGGGGTCAAGAACACCTTTATTGGATGACTCTTGTTATGTCGATTCCAACGGTATGTGGCATGTCACGAGGCTCCCCGTGGTTTTGAGAGATACGCCCAATCAAAGTTAGTGCCCCCTTCTTGTGGTCAAAATCCCCAAAATGAAATGATGTGGAAGCTCACCATTGGTTATAAATTTACTCAAATAACGAGGCCAAGAAGGAATTCTAATGAAGAATTTATTTGAATATTTTCAGGTTAAATTTGGCTTGTTAAGTCATGGTCAAGGGCATGAAATTAATTATTTTTGGAAACAAATTCACTGCTTATAAATATTTTACTTTGGATCCAAAGTTGAATTTCAAATCAAGTCAATTTCCCTCCAAAATATTTCTTAAGTCAGTTTCCCTTAAGGAACCTCCCTTCTCCATAAAAGGGCTCTCAAATCCTCCAAAAGGAGATATATTCCATGCAAATATGCTTTAACTTTTATCTGAGATTTTCAGCTTGTGCTTGTCAATCATATCTGAAGCAGAAGCCGAAATTTTTGAAGGGTTCCAATCGACACTTCTTTGCATCTATCTAAATCATACATTGTCTAAAACTCCTTGCATGTTTAAGGCTACCTGTGGAGGAATTTTTTTCCTCCCAAATCTGAGGCATCATTCAAGAAATTTCTTTGTCCAATGTTATTTAATTTTCAGAGGTTATTTAGTATGTTTGAGGGAGATCAAGGATTCTATTCTGAGGGAACTATGACACATGATCATTACAATATTCAACCCTCTATTATAGGACAAGACAAAGCCAATTTACAATAAATCCTTAGGAAAATCCTTCAAGTTTGATTGTGGCCTTGTATTGAAAATATCCTTAGGTAGATTCATATTATTTTTTATTTGGTTTGAGGATTTGTTGAAACTTCTTAGGAAAACCTTAGAGGCCAAAATTTGGCCCTATCTGAGGCTAACTTAATTGGAAAATCGCAGATCCTGAGGCCCAAAATTTGGCCCTAACCAGAAGACACATTCAGCCTTATATTGCATTGTATGTACATTGTGATGTGGGAATATTCCTAAGGACAATCCAAGGTTGTTTAACTCTGAGTTGAAGATATTTTCACTAGTCCCTATTTGGCATTGAATTTCTATTCCTAAGATTAGTGTACTTTTGAAGGACGTGACTAAGGAAAATATGCAATATTCATTGATACATTTGAGCCCCAATGTGCATTAGTGTTATAACCTTCTGAGACATTCATCTGATCTTTTCTGAGGCATGATCGTAGCAATATTCTGCCAAGAGATCTCTTCCTAAGCGTTTCAATAATACTTACCTGATACATCTTTATAATTGTAGATATGGATCGTACATCTCTGTGTGGTATCTCAATGGTACAAGTTATACATTTAATATACTAAACCAGACTTGTACTCCCTTCTAGCAAATGTGAGATACATCTTTTGAGGGCTTGGTATATAGAAAGCATCATTATGTCTTCAATTGATCAGTTGAACTTTTCAAGGCATCATTGTATTGAGGACAGTTCTATTAAAATATTATTATATGGGAAAATTCTTCTCTGAAAGGACAGTTCATCATTTAAATAATATTTCTGATTTTTCTTAGCCCTAATCATAGGTTTCTTTACAAGGATAATCATTATTGGAAGCAAAGTCAGGATTCTCTCTTGGACTTGAAGACCAATTCATTCAATCTTAGAGTGTGTTCTAGATCAGTTTTTGTGATCTTGTCAAGGCAAAGTTGAAGTCATGGTAAGAAGCAATATTTGTGGTATAAATGAAGTTTGAACATGTTTCATATCAGTGATATCATCATAGGTATGAATTGAAGGTTGCATATCCTTGAGTTCTATATAAAACGTAGTTTGAAGATTGAAGATTGGTATATTCTGAAAGTATTTATCAATAGGAAGGGTTTTGTTGAAAATCATTGTAAGTGGGTCATTATTTTTAGTACGAAGGCCCACATATACTTTTCTTTTAGTTTTAGGGTGGTTGGGTGGTGCAAGGAAGGAGAGTGAAGTTTCTTTCAGGTTGTAACCTGAAAATACTTCAGGGTGGCACGATGGTGCTAGGGCAAGTTGAAGCTTGCAGGGTGTTGTAGCATCCTATCAGTTGTAGCTAATAAAACCATGGCATTGGAGCTTCTTTCCCGTTGGAGTTGGTAAAACCAAGGTGCAGGAGAATCCTTTCAAGAGTTGTATCTACCTAATAAACTTGAATGATTTTCTGAAGTACTAGGGAGTTGGGGATTCCCTTTCAATTAGAGTGCTCACAAAATATTAGAAAAACATTTGGTGATTTTTCTCTTGGAATGGTTTCCACCTAAGATTTGTTGATTCTTGCTCTTGTGATGTGTTGTTGATTATTATTCTACTATTCATGAACTAAATTTTTTATAATTAATTAATATTAAGTGAAATAATGATTCACCCCCCTCTTAGTATTTCCAACACTTTCTCCTTCTTCTCTCATAGACTGGACTCTTCCTCTTCCACTATGTTTTCCTTTGCCTCTTGTAGGAATCCTTCCTCGAATTCTTTTGATTTTATTTCGAGTAATATTATCTTCCCCCTTCAAGGCAGCTTGATAAGCATCCTAAATGTTTTTCAAGGATAACAAGTTGATTTCATCTTGAGCATCAAATCTCAAACCATTTATATATCTAGAGAGTTTCTTGACATCATCTTCTACATGATCAACTCTAATCTTCAACTTGTAAAACTCTTCAATGTATTATCTAGCTTACATGGACTTATGTCTAAGGTTTTGTAGTTGTTTAAAAAGATTAATTCAATCATCCTTAGGTAAACTTCTACCTTTAAGTTTTTCTACCATTCTATCCCAATCTTTAATTTTATGCTTTCATTTCCTCTTCCGTTCAACTTGTGCTTTTTCCTACCATAGGGTTGCATGGTCTTTGATTCTAGTCACTACATACTTAACTCACTTATCTCCGTCAACATCCTAATAATCAAAGTATTTATCTAGAGCATTTATCCAATCCAATAACTCGTCAACATTCAAGTTATCTTTGTACAATTGTGCCTCCATTTTTGGTCTAGTGGTAATCTTGGCAAACATCTTTGACATCTTGCTTTTGTTAATTCTTCTATTTATCCTTCACTGGAAGATTCTTCATAGCATAATTGACATCACCCATGTCAACACTTCTTCTTTGTGCAATCTCCATAGTTGTCATTATTTCTCGAAGTCTTCTTAATTATGCTTGTAAAGCCAAACTTGCTACAGGTCTTCCTTGACCTGCTCGTCAAGTTGTTCCTCTAGCTACTCCTCGTTAGTCTTCCATCATTGCTTCAGGAAATGCTCTGATACCACATTGATGTCGATCGGTCACCTTAAACCCTTTGTTTCTCGCTTGTTTTGATTTCACACAAGTGGTTACTCCGCTTTTCCAAATATATAACATTCAAAAGTCCAGAGGTTTATCGAATATCTAGAGTTACAAAGTCCCAAAGAGCCGGATATATCTAATCCAGATGTCTTTTTGAACTGAGAACTATATCCGATGGTTCACCTAGTTTGGATGTCATAAAAAACTTGCAATGGCTAGATTTCGTAAACCACGCAAAAAAAAATTACATTACTTGACAAGCACTTGTGATGGGGTCCACTACAATGTTTAGTGAAATGGTTATCTGGTTGATCTGATGGTACAGAAGATTTGATAAGAAACTAATTATGTGAAGGGCCATATTTCTCCAAGCCTAGATTTTCACTTCATTAGTTCCCACGCCCGATGTCCTTTTCTACATTTAACCAATTCGTCGGTTTGCGATGTTTGAAATTCTAAGTTTCAAACACGTTGGATATATTTTGGCCCAGATACAATATGGAGTTGAACACATAATCTATAAAACTTTATATTTCTTATTAAGAATGGAACTAACAACCACCTATACACAACTAAACTTGTGATCGCCCATAATTGAAATACACAAACAAACACCACACGGACACATACAAATTGACAAAGATATATTGATTCTGAAATGAAAGGAGGAAAATGATAGTTATAGTCATGCATAGTCCCCTTTCACATGCATAGATCTATCGTTCCACTCTTTCCCTCTACAAAATATTTCTCTCCATCCTTCATCTAATTTCTCTAATCTTTTTTTAATTACATATGACACTCTTCTTTTAGAAAGTTCTTGTTTCATTTAAACAAACCGGATCTATTTTTTCTAACAAAATCTCAATTATATCTAAATTCCCTTTCCACATAGGAACTAAATGACAAATGTCTAACTTCCTAACAAATTAGCTCATTATAGACTTTATTAAATATTATAGAATCAAATAACTTAGGGAACCCAACTTCCCATGGAAAATAAATTAGGGAACCAATTCCCTTGGTAAATGAGGTTTTGATCTAAGGTCAAAGGTGATCTTGCATTAATAAGGGAGAGGGAGGCATAATTCTTCTTTCTCTACATTAAGTTCACACATGGCATGCACATAAACAAGTAAGCAAAGTAAAAATTATTGTAAATCCATCTTAACTAAAATACAAAGTGAATTACCTCTGATTGGGGTGTGAGCCGGCGTATCACCTCATTAAGACGAGGATAATGGTTTGTACTACAAGGTATAGAACCACCACCCCCTACACACTTGAGGCGAAGGGTGCAGTGGCCCTTTGCATGATGATGGACAGTGCATTAAGGAAAGGTGGCAGTGAGAGGAGGGGAAGAGTTTTAGTTTGTAATCACCCTGGCGAGAAGTTTGGGGAGTACCAAAACGACCGATTGCAAGGAGATTAGAGCGACAGGATGGTTCAATGGCTCCACGAGTAGCATAAACTCCATTGTCTGCAAGAGAAGGAAATCAAGTATGTTATTGGCCATCTCTCTTATCTCATTATGCTTCCCTATTTCTGGTTTCGCCTGAGGAGAGGGAAAGAATTTTGCGGAAGGAACGTAAGGATGTTATGGATTGGGGGCATAGGCTGGTGGTGATAGTCTGCTTCTTTCTCTAGCAACCATTGGGAATCCTTACCATCTTGCTCTGCTTTGAGATACTCCTTTCCCGCATGGGAATTTTGATGGCTTTGGGTAGGGAGCATAGTGTAGGAGCATGCAGTTGTGTTGTTGGAGAAGATGGGGTGTTGGGCTATGGGGATAATGCTTGCCTATACGCCCGCATTCTAGGAGGAAACCTATGTATTATGACCATGCACAGCCATAGGGGCATTTGCAGGGACCTGGGACTGGGGGAGACGGTGGAGAATTACCGTGGGCACGAAATCTTGCAAGGAATTGAGACTTGCTATGGAAAGATGGTTGGTGATGGTAGCGTTACGGAGCTCAAGAATGGGTAGCCACCTATGTTGAGCTCCCTTTTTTCTTATCGAACAGGTAACAAAGAGCAAGTAAGCCAGGTTGGGCCAATGGCCCGAAGGCAGATTGGCCTCTGTAACTAAGGTTGGGGAGATATTACATGCATGAGTCATGTTAAGTGGGGGCTTCTTTTGGGACTTGGAACCTCTGGTGCAGGGTATGGACAGGTCCTCTTTGCGGAATCCGCCTACGACCATGAGGGGCATGCCACTGCAAACGTTGGGGCGGTATGAAGTTGGAGGGATGGAGCGACACAGCCCTACCACCTGTGTACATGAACTTTGTTATAATACATTGAAGTTTAATTAGTCAATTGAATGTTTTGTATGCAAATCAGGTTTTCCATGTGTTAAACCCACCCCGACACAAGCCAACTCTAGAACCGAACAAGTTACAATTTTTCGCATTGTACAGGACTAGGTCAGTGAGACCATGGCACGAATCGCAAAGACCCGAGGCTGAGGCAAGATACCTCAAGAGACTAGGCATGACACGGAACCTGGTTCTTCTGGTGGCCGACGAGGTCGGAAGTCTGTTGAACGTTTAATTAGTGATGCGGTAGCCGCCTACCGGGAGGGAACCATTGAAGAAATTTGAAATCTGTTAGAGGAATGGGAGGTAGAAGTGAAGCAAGAGAGTGACACAGATATAAAGTTGGAGGACTGGAGAGTCCTTGTCCTGGATCCTGGAAATAAAATAGGGAGAATCACCCAATTCAAACAGACCCTTTACTTGTATTGGTTGATGAAAAGCCTATTGGGAAAGGCGATGGAGTAGATCTCGGTAGGCATGGCAGTAATGGTTCAGGGAATGCCAAATTACAAGCATGAATTTCATAAGGTGCAGTTCCAACTGCACAAACAGGACATTCGCCTTGGTCAAATTGAGCAGCACCTACCATATATCTTGGTTCAGATGCAGCTGCCTGGAACGAATGCCAAAGATCCAGCACCGGTGGAATCAGCATTAGCTGAATAACATGATTAGCATGCCTACTTTATGATAGTTTTGTTTATATATGCGGCTAGCTTTTAAATTTGTTTGTGCAGTTATATATGTATGTAGAACTCTAGAGTATGGAAGTGGACAGGAAACTGAAGACTCGCTAGCCTAGCAGCTCTGACGCTTCCACTGGCCTAAATGCATACAAAACGCTGCTCTCTGCATACAAAACACTGCTCTCTGTCTATTATTCACTTGCATACAAAACGTTGCTCCTGTCGCTGCTCTCTGTACATCAATTACTTGTTGCATAAGTGCATATGCCTTTAACTATGTGTTGAATATTTTCAAAAAAAAAAATCGATGGAAACGCTATCGGAATTGTAGAAGTTATTTGATGCAAACAGGTTCTATCAAAATATATTGAAATATGCATTGTTGACTACTGACGGTTGGTGCGTGAAGGCATAGCAAACCAACCCATGCTTCATTGAACTATGCGAATGCCATGGTATATATGTTGCGTTGAACAACAAGGTCATTCTGGTGCCGCGGAATATTCATTTGAAGGTCGTTCTAGTGAATAGTGGAAGTTGTTACAAGTGTGGATATTCTGGCCACTTTGCTGGAGACTGCACCAATGGTGGCGGTGCTGGTGCTAGTGGAAATGTCGGCGGTGTAGGGGGCAGTTGTTATCAGTGCGGTGACTTTGGTCATTTTGCTGATTGCCCTAATCGTGAAGGTTAGGCATATCGTAAGCCTGTGCCCTGTTTCACAACGAAGTTGATGCGAATTAGTCCTTAACTGAGCAATGAGAATTTTGGCTCTCCAAGAGATATTAACCTCTATGTATGCTTTTGGTTGATGACTATGAGTGGGATTAAGCACTTCAATATAGTAATTTTTCTTTCTTCCTAGCTCCTTATCCCAAGTACGCTTGTGGAACTTTTCCATAACAAAGACTTTTATGTCTTTGTTGTTTATGGGGCACGCATTTAAGCAAATACCCCATTTACTAAACAATTTGTTATCTTTTTGCATCCAAGTTTTTTTTCTCTTGCACAATCTATCATTAAAGACAACCTTAGGCCATCTACCCTCTTTCATTTGCACAATTTTTTTAAATACCTTATGACTTGCACCATAGCAATTGCTTCAATAGGAGCAGTCCTTGTTTCACTTAACAAGATATCATAAGGAACTGCACTTTTAATCTTAAATTTGTTTGTAATCAAACGCTTCTGAATTTTCTTAATTTGTCTCCACTGCATGTCGAATGTACTGTTGGCCCATAGTTCACAACCATAGCGAATCACCAAAATCACTAAAAGCCCAAAAAGAGTTTGAGTGGTTTTCCAATCCCATAACTCTGCCTCTCTACAGCTATTTTGAAAAGCATAAAATGCTTTCCAACCCCCCAAATTTCTTTTCTGTCTACAACCATTCCAGCTTAGATTTTTGTTGAAGTCAATTCCGACGTATTTGTAATCCGTAACTTCTTCTAGAATGTTGCCTTCAAAGTAGAACTTATGTTGTTTAGGTTTCCTTTTCTTAGAGAAGACCACTACTTTCGTTTTGTTGATATTTACTTGCATCCCCACACTTCTACAAAAATGCTCAAGGGATATTAAGTGCTCTTGCAAAACCAATAGCCGATTTAGCAATCAGAATAAGGTCATTTGCATACAAAAGAAGCCTTATAACAAAATTGCCCAAATAGATACCATCACCCCCTTGTGAATTTAACCACTCCTCAAGCTTGTCGATATATAAACCAAAAAGGGTAGGAGACAGTGGGCAACCTTGCTTGACCTCGATATCGCTTCTAAAACTTTCACAAATGCATGTTGAAGTTCTAATTTTGACTTTCACCTCTTCATACAGCCTATGCATAGCTACTCTCAAATGTTTAGGAACCCCAAGTTCCTCCATTCTATGCCAAAGCTTATACCTAGGAACCGAGTCAAACGCTTTTCTGAAATCAACAAAGCAACAAGACTTCTCCCTTTTTCTCCCAAACTTTTTCAATGATGTACCTTAAAGTTATACAATGGTCAACTGTGGAATGTTTAGATCTAAAACCTGCTTGCCCTTTAGCACACTTATCTCTTTCTTCTGCCCACTTGCTAATTTTGTTTTCTAGCATGCTTCTAAATAACTTTGCAAACAAAGGGTTTATCATGATGGTCCTATAATTGGAGGGATTATTGACGTCACCACTCTTGAAAAGAGGTATTCCCAGACTAGTTGTCCAATCTGTGGGGAGCCCTTGTTGTATGCTGTTGTTAAAGATTTTTGTAATGTGGGATGCAATAATCTTTGAGCCCCACTTTAGATATTCTGCTTGGAGTTCAGCTAAGTCTTTTGCTTTTCCAACACCCAACTTATTGATACCCATCTCTACCTCTTGTAATGCGAAGAGCTCAATATCAGTGTTGACCAAGGGGGGAGGGTCAACCTTGGGAACCTGCTCATAGAGTTGTCTTGCATAGTCGACCCATTTAAAAGCTATAATATTATTTTAAATTTGTATCTTTTTCGATTGGAGTTCCTTCCAAAATAATTTGGGATTATTTTTCCCAAGGAAGATTAGTTCTTCCCTCCTTGAAACTATGAAATCGGCCTTTTTCTTGCTTAATAACTACTTATAATCTTTTGAACTTTATGTTATCCTTGTTTGACTCTTTCCACATTCTCCTTGCCTTTTTGCATTCCCCGTCAAACAAGCATTAACAGGAAAGCAATTTGTTTCAAACTTCTTAATTTTTGCTCTTTTGCACTTTACAAGTGTGCATTGAATTAAATGTGCTAATTCATGACTATGAAGGCTGTGAATTGTAATTTCCTCCTTCTCAAAGAGCCTCTCTAGCGTCATTTTGAAGGTACTACAATTTTCTGGGGTCAAAATAATTATGCCCTATGGAGGATTTTGTTGGACATGCTGAATTTTTTACTCTAATTGTTTCTTTCCAATCCACAAGAAACGTAAATGAATTGGCTTGTGATTTGATTTCAAGTCCCACAGTTGATCTCCCATCAAAACTTCCTCCATTTTCTCACACAAACCATGTGATAAAATTACATAATCTACCACACTTGCTCCATTGTAAGTATTGCAAGTGAAATTACCGGACTTTACCCATCTAGTCAAGCCATTACAAATGACTAAATCAAAGGCCCCACATAAAGTAAGCAATTGTTCATTGATAGGTCCCTATAATACTAGTGATTACCCCATTACTATTGTAGTTGTATCCCTTATTAATATTTTTGTGCCCCTATTGTCCCCATATTTTTATCACTGTGACCCATAGAATCCCTCTATTGTTATTTTTGTGGCTTTATATTATTATTGTTAGGTCAGCTAGGTTATATTGTGACTCCTTAGACTCCTATATATAGAAAGGAGGTTTTGTCATTTGAATCATCCAAGAATTGCTCATTTATGTAATGTAAAGGAGGTTGCCCCCTCAAAGAGGCTGAATTCTAAGGCGTTGATCTATCTTTTCTATCTTTTTCTTGATCTGGTTTCATAACATTTGGTATCAAAGCTTTGGATTCTAGGGTTTCGCTGCTCCAAACAGGTCATCGTGGAATTTTCGCTATAAATTTTTTTGTGACGTTTCAGAAGCTAACAAAAAAACCCATTTGAGAAGAAATCACGCTGAATCTCGGGTCTGAATTTCAGATATTTTCGCGCTATATTTGCTGAGATATGATCTGAGGAAGTTGGTCTTTTTGCAGACTCCTGAACTACATTCCAAACAGGTGACTTGGGGAAAATCGTCATAACTTTCTTTCTAAGAATTGGATTGAAATTTCGTAAGAAGGTACAGAAAGAGGATGGACTGTAGTTTCTTGTATATGTTTTTCAGAGCTAAAAGTCGAAACAGTGACTCGTGGCACGTCATACAAGTTCGCTCTACGGAACTAGTCTATAATCAAGTCACTGTGGAAGATTGTGCATAACTATTTCTTGGAGAATCCAATTTGAATCAGACTGGTGGCATTAGAAAGAGGACGCAGAGGGCTACTACAAGTCGCAATTTCAGAACTAGATGATCCGAAATTACAGAGAAACATCAGATTCAATATCAGGCTCCTACAAAGTGAAAAAAGTGTGTAGTTTATTTTTAAATTTTTGCATAGGCTTGGTTTGAAAAATTAGTGAAGGAATTCAAAGGGCATAGTAAAGCATTATTATTGGTAATTGATGCCCCGAGGAAAGAAAATGCAAACACCTAGTAGGAAACCTGAAAGCTCTAGCATAACTCATGAAGAAGAGAAAGAAATGCAACATGATATATCAAAATTACGAGACCAAGTGCAACAAGTGTCACTTGCACAAAAAGGAACAGAATCTAAGATGGATGGTTTAAAGAAAGATGTAGAAGCTAAGATGGATGGTTTAAAGAAAGCGTAGAAGCTAAGATGGATTTTTTAAAGAAAGGCGTAGAAGCTAAGATGAATGACGTGGAAGCTAAGATGGACGATTTGAAGATAGATTTGAAGACAGACATGGAAGAATTGAAGATAAATATGAATAAGTTGCTACAAGAAATGGTCACTAATGGTGAAAGGGTAGTAAAGGAAACTCATGATGAGAACAAAAGAAATGTTAATCATGATTCCATAGACCCTAATGTTGGATCGAAGACCCACTATGTTCCAAAAATCGATATGAGGAAGTTTGATGGTAAGGATCCCGCAACATGGATATTACAGATGGAGCAATTTTTCGATCTCAATAATGTGCAAAACACACAAAAGGTACGTATTGCAACTTTATATTTGGAACCAAATCAATTTGTATGGTATCAATGGCTTTGCTCTCGTAAACAAATTATCACTTGGGCAATTTTTACGGAAGAATTGACAGCACATTATGAGGATACAAAAAGCAACACTTTTTTTAGCCAATTGATAAGTCTCAAACAAAAGGGTTCAATAATGGAGCACATTGAGGAGTTCCAAAAATTGAACATAAGGGTAAAAAATATTCCAGAGGAGCATAGGATTGATGTGTTCATAGGGACTTTAAAGAATAATATCCAACATGATGTTCGCCTTTGGGAACCTGACTCATTAGAGAAGGCATTCAGGTTAGCAAGAAAAATGGAAAGAAAAATTATGGCAACCAGGAAGCATACCAGTCACAACTATAAAGATGGAAGTATTGTTACCCCTGGCCTTCCACAACCTATAAGGTTGACACCACAACAATTGGAAGAAAAAAGAGCAAAAGGGCTTTGTTACAGTTGTGATAGCAAATACACTAAAGGTCATAAGTGTGCTGAGAAGAAATTATTCTACATAGATTGTGAAGAGGAAGAAGAAAAGGAGCAAGAAAGGTCAAAGGAAGAGGATATACTCCAGGAACAAAGCCTAGATAAAGAAGAAACGAATCCGACCATATCTTGTAATGCATTGGCTGGAATTACCACTCCTCAAACCATCAAGATAGAAGGACAAATCAAGAAGAAAAAGGTAATAGTGTTGATTGATTCAAGAAGTACCCACAATTTTATTCATTGTAAGGTAGCAAAGGAATTGAATTGCTTCCTATATCCAGCACCAGAGTGTCAAGTGACGATTGCAAATGGAGGAATGATAAATTGCTCTAGAAAGTGCCATAATATCAAGCTATCCATGGGAGAATATGTATTGACTAGTCCAATGCTTTCCATTCCAATGGGAGGTGTTGATGTTGTACTAGGAGTCCAATGGCTACAATCCTTAGGTACAATAACTTTAAATTTTCAAGAACTTTTCATGAAATTTTCTGCGGAAGGAAAGGAATTTGAATTAAGGGGTATTGCAGGGAAACCGGGAAAGATAATTAGCTCTAGGTATGACAAAGCTTCTAAAAAAGAAACAAAGAGGTGTAATTGCACAATTATGTTCGCTAGATGTTTCCACATCGGAATCATCTATTTCTCCAAATCTCCAAAAAGTCTTGGACAATCATTCCAAGGTATTTGAGACTCCCAAAGGTCTCCCACCTATTCGTGATCATGATCATGCTATTCATCTGATTCCAGGAAGTGTTCCTCCAAACATCAGGCCGTACATATATCCCTATGCCCAAAAGAGTGAAATTGAACGTATGGTTGCAGAAATGCTAGAGACTGGTATAATTTAAGTTAGTCAAAGTTCTTTCTCTACTCCAGTAGTATTGGTGCACAAGAAGGAAGGATCATGGCGCATGTGTCCGGATTATAGGGAGCTCAACAAACTCACTATTAAAGATAAGTTTCCCATTCCTGTCATTGATGAATTATTGGATGAATTGCATGGATCAATTTACTTCACCAAGTTGGATCTTCGTTTAGGATATCATCAAATCAGAATGAAGACTGAAGACATTCCAAAAACAGCATTTAGAACTCATGAGGGTCATTATGAATTTTTGGTCATGCCTTTTGGCCTTACCAATGCACCTTCTACATTTCAAGGTTTGATGAATTCTATTTTCAAACCACTCCTTAGAAAATTTGTGTTAGTATCTCAGTTTGTTGAATTAATTGTGAGTTCAGTTAGTTAATGCATGCATGCATGTAACTGTTGCACTTCAGATAATTGAATATTCTCTCATAAATAACACATGCATGTCAATTCAAACATAGACCTAGTTGAAATCAGATGGAGGGACAATGTACTATCAATTGAAAGAATATTCCATTGTGAATATCTCTTGCATGCAGAAGGAATTCATTCCTTGGAGATTGCGCAGTTACTTCTTCAGTTTAGTGAGTGTAATGAGGCCAATTGACACACGTGACATCATTGGACCCCAAGAAAAACTGTGCAAGGAAATAGGAGGCTTGGAGGGCTGAGGGAAGGCATATCTAGTGTCTACTCAGTCTGTGAGCTGTATTGTTTGATTGCAGAGAGAGTAGGATAGCTTGAGAGCTGATTCTTTTTGTAACTTGAACATATTTCCACTTATATGATAATACAAAGATTGGGGTTTTAGGTTGAGGCTTTCCCCGGTTTATTTCTTCTGTGTTATGTGTGATTGATTTCTCATTCTCAGTTATATGTGTTCTCATTGATCTTGCTCATATTCGATCCAGCTTCCGCAAAGTTTGTTGTAGAAGTAGATCTTGTATTTTGCTTTAGTATATTGCATAATGTGTTGATCTACAGTGAGAATTTCTACAATTCGCAATGGTATTAAGTATGTTGTTCTTATTGCAATCCATTTGGCACATTGTGATGGCCATTGCATCCCAAATTACCTCGAAAAAAAGGACAACAATTGAAAATATGTTCTAGATATTATGATATTGATATACATAGATGATAGAAGGAGGGTTTAGAGAATTCCATTTTGAAGGACAAGGAGCCAAAGAAAAAAATAATTTTTTGGTCAGAGGTTTTACACTTAGATGGTTTAACAAATTTATTCCTTGTGGTGATCCTGAAACCTTGCTTCTAATTGGTAGGCTTCCTTGATGGAAAAGGATCCACTTGATTTGTGACCCCATCAAATCTTATCTGATTCCTGTGAGAGAGGAAGGAGTTGCAATTGTAGATCTTTCCATAAATATTGTCATTCTCCTCCCTTTTGTCATGGCTGCCAATCTTCCTGTTGAAGCCATTGTCTCCATTGATTGTTTGAGCATCTTTGTGCCTAATACTATGATATACTATGCTTTTCTTGTGCTTTCATGTTGATCCTTAGCCCCTTTAGATAATCTAATCAATTCAGTTTTCAGAGCTACTACCAAGAATCTTCCCATGAGGATGCATTACAACAATCTTTGATTTCCCAAAAATAGTGTTACTGAATAAGATGCATGCCTTTTTAACTAAATTCTAAGTGGAGGATCTAGGTTGGGATAATTTCATTAAAATGAGTTAATTGGTGGAGATATTGTTGCTATGTTTACGATTCCAAATTTGTATCCATAAGGTTATCCCCTCTTCAAGCCATCTCCACCATAATTCCCCCCCTTAAGACTATGCTTAGAGTGGTATGGTCACAAAGTCCAAGCCCCCCTCGAAGTTTTGGGAGACAAAGTTTATCCTAGGCTACCAATTCCCATTTCCTTTCCTTTTTAGCACTTCCCTAGATAAAGGACCTTTCGATACTCCTAACATAATTAATAATGGAGTTGTGATCCATCATCACTTAAAGGAGATAGATTTGAAAAGCTTGGATGACCAATTTCACGAGAACAAGCCGATGTGTTATGCTAAGAGAACAAAATGTCCAGTTGGCCAATTTTCTATTTATCTTTCTTAACAACTCTGTCAACAACTTGGTTCTTAAATGACTACTTAGATATTTGAAGGGAAGTTTTAAATGTTGATAGCCTAGGAATTTGGCTACATGAATTACATTCGTAGAGGAGTGTAAAAAAAGAAATTTGAGATTTAACTTGGTTGATATCCATACTCGAGGTGCTTGTAAAATATTCTGGGACCTTGCATATAACTCTAGATTTGTTCATGGTAGGGACACCCATGCTCATAATGTCATCAACACACTATTGGTGGGAGATGGGTAGATCTTCTCCAAATTGTTTGATTCTTTTCATTTTCTTCTTTGATATTGTTTCCTTTATTTCTTAGCCTAATCCTGATACAACAAGTAAGAAGAGGAAGGGGGATAAGGGGTCCCCTTGAAAAATTCCTCTTAAAGGGGAGAAAGTCATAGCAAGAACCTATTTAATAGCACTGAAAATAAAGCTGAAGAGATTAATTCCTTGATCCATTTGATCCAATCACAAGTAAAGCCAAACATTGAGAGGATCCTAAAGAGAAAGGGTCGGTGGAGTTTGTCAAAATATTTGGACAGATCTAACTTGATTAGAATTCATGATTTCTTTGTACTCTTAGGGGATGGAGTACTTCATGAGCTACTGAGAGTCCATCAAGAATCTATTTTCCTTCCACATAGCCCAGTTTCTTTGGAGAGATTAATTGAGGATAGGCTTTAGTCTATTAGCTATAACCTTTGTGATGATTTTGTAAATTGCTTTGCATAGAGTGACGGGTCTAAATCCACTTAGGTCGATCACTATCTCCTTTTTAGTGGTGACTTTGAGAAATGCAGAATCCAAAGTTGGAAGGATTGATAAACTTTTTTATGGATTCCTCTACTACAACTCATAGGTTTTGCTCCACTATAGGCCAATACGGTTGGAAAAAAACTGGTTGTAAAACCATATGGACTCGGTTCCTTATTCTTAAGCATTAACTTAATTTCCGCTTCCACCTCCTTGCGAGATATGCTTCTTAACGATGATTCATTTTGTTCTTGTGAAACCAAGGTTGGGATATGTTGTGTTATTCCATTAATAACCTCTTCCCTATATGGTTTTGGACCAGTTAGAGTATTTCCATAATATCACATGAGTTTAGATTCTATCTCTTTGTGATCTTGAAGTTTAATGCTAGTCAAGCCTTCGAGTGATGCTATCCTGTTGTGGTGTATATGTTGCAACATAGATCTAAGGAAGAAAGACATGTTCCTTTCTCCTTCCTTGAGCCATCTAACGTGTGATTTTTGCTTCCTATTTTTTCCTTTCTTCTGATCGGAATAACAAGCTTTCTTCTTCCTTAATCAGCTCATATGATCTACCTATTTGAATTACGTCTTGTTGAAGTTGACTCATTTTTTCCTCTAGTTCCCATTTGGCTTGTATGATGTTTCCAAAGTCTTCCTTGTTCAAATTTTTGACTTGAGCTTTGACGTATTTGATCTTATGCTAAAGTCTATACATTGTATATCCTTCAATGTCTTATACTTCATTTCACCTTTCTTTACTTTTATCTTGGAAGTTTGGATGCAATAACCAAAAGCTCTCATATACGAATGATCTATTGTTTGGGCTTGCTTTGATGTTGAGGTCTAGATTGTTTGGTCAATGATTTGAGCCTTCACATGGGAGAATCAACCCTTCCATGAAGATTTCCTTTCCCATTACAATTTTTAATATTAAGAACCAATCAAGGTGAGACACCATTTTTTCAATGCACACCCTTGATCATGTCCAACTCTAGGAATTTGTAGTTTTCCATTCTTTTTTCAACTAGATTAGCTTCTACTTCCAAGTGCCTAATGCCTCCTTTCTTTTAGGAAAGAAATTTAATCAAGTTGAAATCTCCTCCTAAGATCCAAGGTGTATTCCCTATAAGGGTTGTAGGTTATTGATGGATTTAAAAAAATGCTTTATTCTTTTGCAATATAGGTCCATGCACATTGGATATATATATATATATATATATATATATCATTTGAGCATACTGGTTGAAAATTCATGGTTAAAGTTATGAATAAGGAAAGCATATCTAAAACCAAGAGCAAAGAATAGCCCTCCACTTGGCCTTGTGCATCTATTGTTGTAGATTAACAACATTCCAACATTTTGTTACCATCACCGCAATTTTTCAATAGGAATTTTGGTTTTCTAAATCATCATTGGAGGATGGCTAATTTTTGAGTGATCTTTTCTTTCCTTGTAATTATATGATGCAACCATTCTAGTTACTCTCTATTTTCCACCTAGGTCCCTTCACTCTGGCGCAACCAACATGCCTCTTGCTTACACAACCCACCAAAGTTCGACTGACCTGGTTTGTTGTCATGTCCTAGAATTGAATTCTTTCGAAACCCCCACAGTGGCGTCTAAAACCCTAAACTTATTTGGCTCCCTCTCGAATCGAGAAAAATTGACGAGCGGGAAGACACAGAACATGACTTAGAAATAGCTTTGCAGTGCGAGCATTTTCAGGAGTATCCCACTTTTCGTTTTACACAGTATTTTAAAATCCCTTTCTTCTCTGTTTCAAATTTATCACGGTGAACCTGCCAAGCATTTGCACTGTCCAAGATTTATTATACTCGCTTGGCATCTGAGTTTTTAGCAAATGCCCTGAAATTTACCATAATTTTATTCGTTTGAGAGCTAGTGTATTTGAATAACTAGATTTGATGCCGAGGTTCAAAACCCGCGGTGGACAGAAAAAGCTCCAAGGAGGGCACTGTTAGCGTTTTTAAATAGAAATTCTTCACATTACAGATTTTAAAAAGTTGTATATTTAGAAGTAGAAAGCCCGAATCCTGCTCTCCACAACATCCGAGTTCTGATCTTCAACAGCAACACTACCATTTTTGTGCTTCATGCTTTCTCAGGACGTCTATTCGGTCAGGAACATAGCTGCGACAAGAATATAACAGCAACAGGAACAGGAACATATATTCGGCTAGGTCACATAGTCGCATAGTCACATTTTCCTTCGACAACTTTAAGACTCTAAAATGCGATGCGACTAGTCGCAATTATGGTGGAAAGAAACTGCGACTTGTGAAGGTTGCATAGTCGCATTTTTGGCCAGGTCGCAAAGTCGCATTTTCCTGTCGCAAAGTCGCATTTTCTTGTGACAGCTCTAAGACTCTAAAATACGATTTTGCGACTAGTCACGATTATAGTGGAAAGGCACTGGTACTTGTGAAGGTCGCATCATATTTTGAGAAGAAACTCTTATTTCCTCTCATTCTTCTTTTGAGATATTCTCTACTGTAACACCCCACACCACATTTACTCACTTTAACATAATTACCATGGGTAAATATGAGTTGAGAGTTACTATGCATGACCCAACTTCCAAGATACAGTTACGGAAATAGGGTCTAACTTTCCTTTCACATGTTATGATAGTTTGTTCACTGTTTCATTAGTTTCATAAGATGTTCATCAAGAAGGCTTGTTTCCCTCTCATACTAACTACAATAAAACATAGATTAGCTCATGCATCCATATAAAATATCCATGAACGTGTCAAAACCACGAGCAATATCAATAACAAGAGCACTTCATATAACAAGAAATATGCCATGCATGTAACATGCACTTAACAATAATGGAGCCATGACAAACTAGTCACATAATCAACACCTTAAACCAAAACTTGTGTTCATTCTCTCAATAAGAAGTAAAACATAATAACATATGCATAAAGCCAACCAAGTCAGGGACTTCCATGTACTACCCAACCATATATTGGGCTGAACCAAAAATTTCTTTCTTTTAATCACCCTCGTGCCATATTTCAAACATGAATGTGGGGTCTCATGGAATAAACCAAAACAAAACCAAACCAGGACTTGTAGAGGCCAAACCACCTCAACCCTCCTCCGCAGTGATTCTACCTCTACTGTCTGGAAATCATTAACATCAACCAGATTTATCTCTATCCAAGTTGTCCAAGGTTCCAAAAACTAGTAACTCAACCCACAACCTTCCAGGGCTCCAGAGCGTTTGTCCAACCCGACTCCAGGGACTAGTAACTCAACCCACCAAGGGCCCCAAATCGTTTGTCCCAACTTAGCCTCTAGGATTAGTAACTCAACCCAAATTGTTCCAGGGCTTCCAAAGCATTTGTTCCAACCCACAACCATAACAAACATGAGCACCAATAAGAAAAACAACAAATGGAAAAACCCACAACACCATGGCTATCTAGGAAATGGCAAGGCAAGGCTGAAACCACTATCAATCGAAGGAAATATACATGCCAATGACAACACATAACCAGAGAATCACATGCGTATACCATTCATCCAAAAATAAATATGTTAAATCTTAGATGCATACTGTTACCTGCAATCCACAACTAGTTTCTATCCTTAGTGTCGTTGTCCAAGCTTTTTTTTGTGCACCCTTGCTTTCCTCACTTTCTTGTCCAAGTGCTTTTTCCTTCTCGTTGTTGATCTTGATAAAAGTATGAGGCAAAAGTTGTCAATTGATTCTTAGGTGCCTTTTTATTGTCGATGCCTCTATTTTCTTCATTTTTCCTATAATTTCCTTTGCTTGCAAATTTGTGTCTCTTCACCTTGTTTTCTCCTATTTTTCTTTATTTTGATAAATAAAATTCCAATTATTTCCACTTTGCCTTTGCCAATTTCCTTAGCCATTATAAACTAGAAGTGATGCCCATTATGATGCTTTTCCCAACAATCAACTTGGAATACACGTCCCATGATCTTGGTCTTATTTTATTTACATGGAAAACCAACTAGGGGTTGTTACATCTACGAATTGTCTCTCCTATGTTGAAAGAAATTTTCCCCTCTTCTCTGCCTTTTGAAAAAATTTCCCATCCTCATGTCCTACATAAACATAATCAGTTTGAAAACTAAAAATAATCTTTGTCCTTTCATATGCTATGGGAATCTCTTCTTCTACCTCTGGCTTCCTCAACAACTTGTATTCTTCATCAACACTATGAGACAATGTTTCCCAATCTTCCTTTAGAACAAAATTTTGGTTTTGTCCTCCATTTTTCTCCATCTTCATGACAACTTCAAATGACTATCCATCAGGTACAGGACCTGAACTCACATACAACCTATTATTTTTAAAAACATGAGGCCATCTAGCTTCTTACGTTATCTTCAACCTTAATTCCTTTCATTGTGTATGGTCCTTCTCCCTCTGATTGCCTTTATGAGACAATGTTGTCTCATCCTCTAGTATGATATATTTGTAATTCCATCCTCCTCCAAGGCTTTGGGAAAGCATTTCTTCATTCCCTTCTATCATTATGACAACCCTAGATGTTTGTCCTTCTTTTTTGTTCTCATGACACGCAACCATACACAAAACATTAATGTTAAAATCATGAGGCTTTCTTGCCCATTTGGTGCCTTTTCATATAGTCCATGAGACTTTCAGACAATCTCTCCTCAACACCTTCCTCATATTCTTCTCCAAGGAGTGTTCCTTGCTTAGGTTCACAATAGTAAACTCTCTCTTCCTCTTCACACTCAACTGCTATGAATTTTTCATTTCTCAACAGAGCACACAATAGCTGCCTCAACTTTATTCTTATATTTTTGCATATAACTGCTTAATATTCCATTGGGTATTTTTCTTCACATCCCATCCATATCTTTGGTCTTCCTTCTCCCTCTATTGTAGTAGTATGCTTATCACATTGAGTCTCTCTTTCAACTCAACCATCTTTATGTCAAACTCCTCTTGGATTATCTTTCTTCTCTTGATGCCATCCACCTGTGCATCCTTGTCCATTCTCTCATGGCTTTCACATGAACCCTTAACATGACCATCAATGGCTGCCTATTTCTCCTTCTTTATGAGCTTCTCCATGCTCACTGTGAGTTGCAAACAAACCTCCTCAAGACACCTCTCGAAACTTCTCTCCTTTGAGTCGGCATTTTGGTATCACAGGTTCACCTCCTTTGGAACTCTCAAGATTCCTATGCTCCTCTGGTTATTTCACTCTGCTCACCTCTTGAGAAATCCAATTTTTTGGTCTTCCTTTGTCACCTCCCAACCTCATCTAGAAATAACTTTTCTCTCTGCAACCTCTCTATTGCAAGGGTTATTTGCCACGATCCTTAAGAACACTACTTGTTCTCTGTTACAACTTTCCTAACTTTCTGTTGATGGTGTTGGATATCGTCAATATGCAGGGGATCATCTCGATATGATGTCCCAATTAGACTTCACACCATTTGGTGTAGAAGTCCCATCCAACTATATGGTCCGACCACCATTTCCAAGGTTGTAGAGATACACTTTGGTTACAACACATACACAAGGGATTACAAACACCTTTTTGGGGCAACAAGTATGTAAGATTCGTGTGACACCAAATGTAGAATGCACTAGAAATGTCCATGACTCGTAAAGAGAATGAGCCTCCGATTAGGGAAGTAATAGTACCATCATAAGGGAGACCCACGGGCAGAAGAGAACGCTTGTTGATTTACCTAGAAATTATTTCACAAGATAAACAACAATAGTAAAAAATCATAACAACACTTATTCAATAATATCCATATCTAAGCAACAAAATAGTTCATTAGTATTAGTATGTAATTACTCCAACATATACCAAAAACATAACGAGAATAGTCTTACTACATCCACAATACATGCATGAAGAAGTGCTGGCTCAAGTGGTTTTTGATTATAAATGAAAGATTCCAAGTATGTTGCTACGTAGGTGAAACGATAGATCCAGTAATGGAACATGAAGCCACAACTTGCTTCTCCAAAGAATGATTTATCTCCTATGTGATACAAGAGAAGCCAAGGAAATATTCTAAGAATCCAAACCATTTACTTGAGTTATGAAGAGCTATTTATAATAAATAACAATGAATTTTGAGTTTCCTAATGACTCTTCAAATTCTATGACCTATGGGATTCCATGCAACCTTTCACATTCTATACATGACCCTTTACATTCATTATGTGTCTTTTCATATTCCACATGTGTCCCTTGGACCTCATTGCATAAAACTTATTACAAAAGACAAAATACATGTAAGACAGTGGTTATATGAGACAAAATTGCTAAAATGACAGAGATGTTTTCAAAAAGATAAGTCAATTACTTCTTCATGGAGCTCATTGGTAATGTATTAATGCCATGCTTTGAACTACGTGACAATGACTTTGATCAGAACCGACAAGACTGCTGCAAATCACATCCTCGCCTCCACTGCTTTTGTCAATATATATTTGGTGTTAGATTGTACACTATTCCATAGCCATGACAACTTCATGTGAACTTTAGTTAGTGCAATGGCATATTGTAGAATAATGTTTTTAGTGATATCCAATCCTTCTTGTGTTGATGCCTGCTTGATTTGGTCAATGTACTGCCTCGTTTCCTGAAAGATGATTTACCTAACTCTTGTCTCTCCAAGTTATCCCATTGAAGGCATCCTGTGCTTTTGTGCGAGAGAATCTAAGCCATTGTGCAATCGAATGTAGGAAGAAATAATGTTATTTTATTATTCTCCAAGACATATATAATTCTTATGGTGGAGTCCCAACTGTACTCCATCTATTTCAGTGACAATCCTATCCTTTCTAAGCAATTGTCGTGGAACATCTAGATATTTGGCAACCCATTCCTAGAGTTGATAAACAACTCCATTTACCACCTTTAATATTTTTAGAACTTCTTGCGCCTTCTTCTGTATACCAATGAGGGGCGCCACTACTTCATGTAGAAGTATCATTTCATCATACAATTATGCCATGGTATCCTCCATTGGCCCCAATTCCTCCTGTATGGTTGACTGCCATTCTGCTGTATTAAAGTTGTGGGAAGATAGTCGTTGGTTTTCTGCAGCGAGATGTTCCACTTGTTGCTTTACTGCAACTAACTCTTTCCTCGTTTGTGCATTATCATTCAACAAATACCTTGAGTTATCCTATGTTGTTGTAGCAAAATAAACATTAATTGCCACGATTTCCCTGGGATTCCTTCTAATGTCTATAGTTATCACATTTTCTACAGATACAAAGACCATATTCTGAGGATCGTTTGGGAAGTATCTTCGCCTTTGCTGCATGATTCTTTTCTTCATCTGATCAAACGTGACATTACATTCATCCATGACTTGGTCCTCAGGTGGAGGTGTGATTCCATCTCACCAAATGGGAGATGGCCCCCGTAAGAGGACGTTCTGCAGGAGAACCTGGTTCATCATCTATGTGTTGGATGGTCTCATATTCCTCCAATTCTTCCTCTATTTCCTGAGTCAGTTGTTCTTCCTCCAGCGTATGTGTCGCTTCCTCTTCCCATGACTTCCTTTGCTACTCTTCTTCTACTCTTCTTCTTCTAGTTACATCTTTTCCTCTAGTTCTCTCCTTTCCTGTTCAACTTCAAAATCTCCCCTATTCAATGGATCAACTTTCCATTTTATGCTGCTTTCTATCGTTGGATCATTTTTTATCCTTTTCCTATTAGTCACAATATTTTCTTGAAGTTGTTTGTGGTGCCTCCTGTACATGCATATCTTGAGCTGGTGGAACTTGGGGGGAACTAGCTTCAATTCCTAGATGTGTTCTTACTACATTGTACCAGTTCTTCACCTTCTCATATTTAGTGGTAGTCATTGATGAATATCCCCAAGAAAAGCCAATCCTATCATAATGCTCCTTGCACACTCTTCTGGGGTCATACCCATGAAATTTTTTGACTGCAAAGTGTAAGCGGTCCAACTCTTGTATTTATGCATTTGCCGCCTTTTGGCTCTTCAACTCATATAATCTTATCCTCAAAGGGAAAGTGGGCCAAGGGGCCTTCTTCCTTCTGTGAAGAACTTCTGACAACCCTTTATTCAACTGATAAGATACTTCTTGTAGGACCACCTTATTAATCACATATCGTGGCATAATATGAGGAGAAATATGACATCCAAAGCATATGATATAGGTACCTTCTACTGCAACAAACCAATCTGCGATATCATATAACAAATCCACCTGGTCGGTCATGCAACGAGGATCGATCTCATATACCAACTGAAATATGACTATGAAGAAATACTCTGCCAATATATTGTATGCCCTTGTGAAACTCAAATCTGATAACAACGTGCAATGGAGTAAAATGGGAACTTTCCCTGTGGGGTCCAATTCCAATACATTCCCGAGAATGCATACCGTGCACAAATCCCATGTGGACATATAAAAATATGATGCCTGGTTTTCCCTTAGAGATGCTTTAGCCTGCCTAACATGACGTTGCAACTCAAAGAAAAGTATATTTTCCCAGTTGAATATTTTACCATGGGTAACAACCAAATTGAGCATAAATATCCATTTTTGTTCAAATACTTCAACATTCTTTTGCCCATGTAGCCAACAACACATAGCAATAAGGTACTGATACACATCCCTGGGAATCGTGGTCAGGTAAACGACAGATGGGCGGTGTCGGAATTTGGCAGGCTCTGGATACCAATACTTGATGATGTCACTTGTGTCGAGATTAGCCCATCTAGTGTAGAAGTTATCATTGGCATACTTAGTGAGCTTAAGCATCTTGTAATAAGTTGACATATCCTCTTCATAATAGGTGGCAAGCTGACCTCGAATTTCACTACTAAGCACCAAATTTTAATCATCCATGTGTGTTAGAAGCCATTCAATTACATATGCACAAGGAATGACTAGGAACATGCATGCAATCTTGTGTATCATGGATCACTTGATGTTGATGTATACTTCCAAAATTCCAAATTTTTAGAGAATTGTTTATGCATGAATGTGTCTTTGATGTCTTTCCATGTGATCTTAGTGGATTTGTCTATGAAGCATTGTGTATCTATGAGAATAGGAATGGTGGGCTTTGTAACTTCTATTGCTTCTTCAGTGCTTGCTTCTGAATTTTCTTTTGAGGCCACTCAACGTGTAGCAAGAGGAATTGTTCCAAAAAATGATGAAAGAGTAATGAGACTAGTAGCTTTAACACCTATACATGGAAGCACACTTATAGTGACAAAGATTAGATTAACGAAATCTTCTATCTATTACAAGCAATAACCTAGCAGACCATATTCACAAAGCCATAAAATGTAGCTAAGAGTATAAGCCTATCAACGATGGGACATGGTGACTTGTACATGCTAGAATTTTTCTTCAAAACAGGAGGGAACACTGTCATATTAAAAAGGGGAGTTCAAATATCACTAGAGGCTTCAAGTTGCGCTCATGCACTCAAGCAAGGGAGAGAGATCATCAAGGGCACATAATGCACTATCGAAGCACGAAGGAAGGTCATTCGTGAGTTCAAGGTGCACTCATGCACTCAAAGAGGCTAAGAGGGTGCACTCCAAAGGGATGAAGGGGCCATGCTTTGAGGTACACTCATTAGCTCAAGAGGAAAAGGAGGGCACAAGGGAGCATGCTGAAGATATGAAGGTGAAAACACTCATGGATTTAGGGTGCGCTCATGCACTCAAGGAGGGCATAGTTCTTCGTGCTGAAGGAGTGCGCTCTTAAGGAAAACTTGTCTTTTCTACGAGCAATTTTCTTTGACATTTAGGTCTTTGCCTCCAGAAGTGTACTCTATCTTGGAATGACTCAAGGACAAGTTCATCAACAAGATAGAATGATAGAAATGCTGAGAGGAAATATCTACAAATTTTTTTATAGATTTTGTCTTAATCATGACTAGAATATGAAGAGTTACAGAATGTGAGGAGTCATAACTTGCAACAACAATTTAACACTTGTAGAAGAAATAATGAACTGAAACTCCAGTAAAGAAACTAAAAAGAAGTGAAATTCCAACAAGGAAAGAAATATCGACAACAAAAACATCAAATACAAGCAATAGAATCGACATGAAAAATTTACTTGCAATGAAGATCGACAAAGCATTCCTTGATCCAAAGAAGTGCGCTAAACCGACATATGTTCACCTCTCTCAAGCCCATAATTTGTGACTAAGGGCTTATCATCACGAGCTTGGTATTGCCCTCTTTACTTCCACGTAACCACTTCCACACAACCTCATCTTTACTTTAGCCTCTGAACCTTTTTAACCATGGTCCCAGTCCATCGTCCACGGGTCCAAACTGTCGCAGCTATACCTCACTCGTTGGATGTGGGGTCCCCAAATCAATGGCCATGATTACTCAACCAAAATATATGGTTCACAACAATTGTGGGGGCTTCCTCATGTGCCGTCAGTGGAGGGGGGGTTTTCACTTGGTGTTTAGATGCGACGTTATGCTATGCAAATAAAAAATAATAGTTTGGCTAATGCAATTGACAGTTTGTAGGGGGGCACCCCTATGACGTAAGCGAAGAAAGGGGGGTATGCACTCACAATTCCACCCTCTTCTAGAATATGACACAACACAATAGAATTGTGGTGTACTTATTGAGATTTAATTTAGACCTTGGATGACGATCTCCCTGTGAACTGACAAACTTATACTTTGGACTTTTCGATAATTATTCTCATTTTTCCACTCTCGTTCTTAGTTTGGGATTCAATAGCGAATCTCCTCTTCTTGTACTTCATGGTGGAAGCTCTCCCTTAAACACTTCGAATAGGCTAATAACTCTTCCTTGATTTGATATGAGTGATTACTGAATATGCACTCTCGTTATGCCAATTTCCAACTTATATGTTTTGTTCTCGTAGAGTATGCATATGGGAAACATGAAAAAACCAGAGGCACACACACATGTACAAGCATAACTAATTCATTCTATTATTCCTTACAAAATGGTATTTACAGAGAAATTATAGGGACTCACTGCCCAAGCTCTCATTATCTATTCAATCTCCACTCCTCGATATTTTTCCCTAATCCCCGGGGCTCACTCTCTAGCTCTTGATTGTACAAATATGCATCTCTTCCAATTGACTAAGAAAATATCCTAATAAAGCAAAGATAAATTCGACATTTTTCCCAACAACGTAACACCTCAACTTAACACTTATTACCTTTACAAAATCCTACTTGGCCATAACACTAGCTAAACAAAAATATCCTAATAGCCTAACAATCCATATTCTTTCTAGAATCAAGACTCACTTAAATACATAAAAAAACCACTATTTTCATTTTATACAAATTATGTTTGAGGAAAATTTATTTCCCTTTGGAAAATCACATGAACCCCTTTGGGTCCAGGGAAGAATGGTTGCCTAGGGGTTGATGTTCCTGCATCATTTTGGCCCCTTATGTTCCAGGAGATGATATTCATTTAGAGAGAGGGTTGGTGGAGGCATATACTTCCATTATCAACTCTATTCTTCTTGAGTTTACTAGCCTTTATCCCAATTCTTCGAGGATTTGTTGATTGCTTTTTCTCCTCTTTCTTTTATCTTCTTTATGCACTTAAGGAGTTTCTTTAAAGGAATGAGTTTGGAATCCTAAATGAGAGCTGGAAACATTCATGCTTGGGACCTTTCTTTACCTAAAGATAAGATTTAAGATAAGGTTTTCATAGTATTTTGACTTAATGCTCTGGGATTGAGTGGGGTCTTTGCCTTTCCAGGTCTTTGTCATTCATGGTAGGTCTAAATCATCTAGGTGTATATCCTCTCATTCTTCAATCATTGGTTTTGGCTTCGTTTCTGTCATGATTACTTCTTGAATTACTAGCTCTAAAGTCTCTGTTGGATTTCTTGGAGATGCTTTCAAATTCCTCAATGGATTCGTCTATGCCTCTTGCTCTTGCATAACAAGATCGTGGTTTTTAGTATGGTTAGCTTATGATGGCTCTTGATTTTTTAATGGATCTAGGTTGGCCAGTGGATAAACAATGTTTCTAGTTTTGGGACTTTTGTCAGAGTGCAAAGACAAAGGTGTTTTCCAATTTCTCCCATGAGGCTAGGGTTTGAAAACAATTTTAGAGTCCTTGTTCTCTTACTAATCTAGTGGTGGAGTGGGTTCCATTAGAGGGTAGTCCCTAAATAGGCGTCGTATTTTTGACATCTTCTACATCTAAAGGGAATATGCTCATAGTTTAAGGTTTGCTTCTAGATCATGTCATGGTAATAGATGTCAATTGATTTTGACAATGGTTCCTCTATGTTCATGTGTACATAAATCCTTACATTGCATAGGAAATATACCTTGCAAGTTTTGTGGATTTTGAAATTTTTACAAAATGTCCTAGCATATTTCCAATGCCTTCCAATGTTTCTTCCTCCCAAAATTCCTTAAGTATGGAATACATTCGAGTTTACAATACAAATCGATAGACATTAAAGTGAGTGCTTTTGCACCATTTTGTATTTTGTTTCCTTATAGTCATTATATATATCAACATAGTACACTTTCCATATATATATCAACATAGTACACTTTCCATCATGTTTTATAATTCATAGTGTTCATTTTTGCATTATGTTTGAATCGGCATCCTATATTTGTTGAAGTGATCACTTTAATGTCATGTTTTGCATTGCATTTTCATTGTTGATATGACTAAAAGCCGTTTTTTTTTTTATAAAAAAATGTTATTATTGAAAATTATCATTATTTTTTATTATTAATTAAATTAAAATAATATTTATTATAAATTAAAATATTAAAAGATTATATCAATAAAAGGTAGAAAAAAATGGTGAGAAAAGAAAAAAAAAGAAGGGAAAAAGGGTAAAAGCAAAGAAAACGAGTATAAAGAAACCCAAACCCAAGAAAAGAACATAGGCTCGAAGGTGATTGAGGGTGGCAAAAAGTAGATACCATGTTACACGTTTTGAATAATGAAAAAGCAACCTGAATAATGATCCGGTGAGTAAAAAGCAGCCTACATAACTATTGAAGCTCATGCAAATGGAGGTGGAGACACCATACCAATATGGAGAAGATGAAAAGGCATTGTGATACCAGTTCGTTGGTCATTGTTAGTAATAGAAAATTAATGAGAAAGGTGTCCTTTAAATATGTTATATTTTGGATTTTTTTTATTGGTTGAAATTTGACGAATTTCTGGTTAAATTCTAACTTTTGTTGTGTAAAATGAGTTTTGATTTATATTTAGATTCAACATTTTAAAAATTATTGTGGTACTAAGATTGTAGAGAGTTTATAATTTAAACTTGTGATTCTAGCAAATCTATGATAAGGCAAATTAGACTAGAAAATATGCATAAAAACCCTCCAAAACATAGAATAAATATAAGTGATGGGAGACTTCCATGTTATTTATATAATGTTTTTGATCCATTCAAAACAAAAGTGAACCGTGTAATGTTTTGATCAAATATAAGTGATGGGAGACTTCCATGTTATTTATATAATGTTTTTGATCCATTCAAAACAAAAGTGAACCGTGTAATGTTTTGATCCATTTCTGATGGTTACTCCATCCATCATTAGAAAAACATTACACAGTTCACTTCGGGAAATCTCCCACAATAAAACAAATAAACTACGACAATTAAAAATGATATTAATTGAATAAATTCATGATACAATTAAAAGAATAATTAATGAAAAAATAAAGAGTAAAATGTAAAGTCATGTAAAGGATGTGTATAAAAAGGATATTGCTATTTTTTCAATTTTAAAGAAATTTTTTTTGAAGATAATGATTCTTGGCCGTGTAACTAAAAATGATACTGCTATTTTCTCAATTTTAAAGAAAATACTTTGAGAATAATAATTTGCAGTACTATATAGACATTTTTTTGCCTTTTTTAGTCATATAATTTTGGCAAGATTATGAATTTTACATTTTAAATATTTTTTGAATGCATAAATGCATTCAACACCTTGAAAAACCTTCAACCACTAGATTTTTACAGATTATGTAACTAAAACTAACAAATTTTTATTATGTAATTAAAACTAACAAATCCAAGAAATCCCTACTGGATATAGGACAAAAGCCACTAGGAAAATGCCTAACTAACAAATCCAAAAAATCCCTACCAAAGATAGGACAAACAAGATTGGAAAAATTAATGAAATGCTTTTCTAAATTAATATATTCAATTAAAGAAAACTTTAATTAGTTATTTAATGATGATGATATTTATTAACATCTATTAAGATCAATATGTTCTGTTGGAAAATCTTTCGGTAATAATTACATCAAGAACATTGTATGGAGGGGTGTTCTGAACCATCTAGCATGTCATCAAGACAAGATGGAGAATCAGATTATGGCATAAGATTAAGTTCTGACTAAATATTGATAAATAAATATTAATTTGAATCAAGAATTGATATTTAATCAAAACGAAAATTCTAGTAAACTATAAATCCATAATAAAATAAAATTGTCCAAAAATAAAGATTCCAAATGAACGAAATGAATAAATAAATAAGTAAATAATTAATCTTTAAGTAAATAAATAAATATTTCTAATATTTAATTATTTATATTTTGATTAAATAAATAAATATGTTTGAACTAAATAGATATTAAATAAATAAATATTTAGTTGTGAATAAATGAATAAATATTTAGTTTTTTACCAAATAAATATTTTATTTTATTTTGTTTATTTCTGAAGTTTTGACTAAGTAAATAAATAAATATGTTTGGAATAATTAGATATTAAGTTTTGACTAAATAAGTAAATATTTAGATTTAATTAAATAAATACAAAAATATTTTATTTAGTATGGGCTAAATAAATAAATATTTTGTTTTGACTAAATAAATATACATTTTATTTAATCTGTGATTAAATTAAAAATAAGTATTAAGAGATTAAAATTAATATTTAACTTGTTAAAGTGAATAAAAATGATTAATTAAAAAAATAGATAAAGTTTTTTAGGAAGATATGGCAAAGATTCAACAACTATTCAGATTGTTTGGTCTCCTTTCAATTTCTATAGACGCTCTAAACTTACAGTGATGGAAATGATCAACATTTGCAATGACTTGGACCTCTTCAATGCAAATGTAATGTTTTGTCTTTTCCGCATGTTCTGCCAAAGTTGAGGAGCGGGACCTCCCATGTTTTATGTCGGTCACGTGCTAATGAATCCTTTGATTTATTGAGCAGTCAATGTCATATGGTCTATCATACTTTAAGAAAGTAAAAGATTAATTGAGTCTTCTTTTTCTAACTGAATGAGACGACTTTCTTTTTCCCTTGCTAATACCATGATACCCTCATGTCCTTTGCCATTCCCTGCTACCTTGTTCCACACTGCCATCTTCTAGTATCCTTCAAACAAAGGTGTCTTGCACCCTTCATCCTCATGTGTTTCTATGAGGCAAATTGTGACTCTATCATCTGCAATAAGCCCTAACCTAGGTCCTTGTCTCCATGGGTAACCTCTGTAGTTCCAACAAACTAATCTTAAGGAAACTTAGGTATGGCTTGATTGCTATTTATTTTGACATGCAAGACTCACAGTTGAGTATTTGTCCCTGGTTTCCCACACTGACCTTGCTTATTGATTTCAAGTTGAAGAGTTTGTTGCCTCTCCTTTATTACCATCTTGCTGCACTGTTTTGGAAGGAGGTCCAAATCGCGCTATCACAACTTTACCTTTATAAATCCATGTTCTCTTGCCTTCATCTCTCGCTGCCCTAACCTTTGACATTTCCTCCCTTCTTTCCTCCTATTGTCTTACAGTTAAATCTTCTTCTAGAAAAAAGTGAGAACCCCTCAAGAGATGCTTCTTGCTTAGAACGATATATTAATCACGCAAGCTAGGCATGATGACTTTTATGGGCATGGCTCTCTCACTGTTAAACCTACCCACCCTCATGCTTGGCATGTTTTTCCTTGCCATAGAAACTTGTCTTTCAAGAAGTCTCTTGCAAGGTCAAGAGTACATTCATTTTTCCCATAGTCTTTCACCCCTTTAATAATTATGTTTGTTGCTTTATTTTGTCTTTCTTTGCTTTCTCTATCTTTCATGTTGTCAACCCAAATGTTTGTTTCTCCTTCCCTATTAGCAAAATTGCTAATAACTTGAGCCCAAGTTTTGGAAACTTTTGTGGAATCTCCTTTCCTTTCTTCTCTTGCTTTCTCTTCATGGTTGTCTATTTGGGCAACCGCTTTCCCTTTATCCTGGGATGGTTTCGCATTCACCACCTTTGTACTTTCCACTACAGATTTCTTTATGTTTTGCACATCCGCCTTCATGCGTTGCCATTTTGTCTTCCCTATCAAGAGAGCTTCCTGTAGCAATGCCACATGTTCTTTTAAAACTTTATTGCTTTCTACTAAAGCCTTGTTTTCAGTTGTTATTATATGAATTTTATGATCTCTTTCTTGCTCTTTAGCTTATAAAACCTCCAACCTTTGTTTTGCATTTAAAAATTATTTCACATAAAGATCAAGTGACAAAGTGAGAGGTGTGGATGTGGGACTATAGAAAGCAGAATCATCAATGACTTTTCTTCTAGGCTTGTTTTTGCCACATGCTTGTGAAGGGGACTTGTTTGAATGCTTATTGTGAAGGGCCCAAGTAATTTCCCTTTGAGACCAATTTTTCCTTGTTTGCTCCCATTTTAGACGAGCTAGTCTTCATTTTAAAATGCCCCGATACTGTTTGGCATTGGCCCAAACCCAATTCCCAACTTTGGCAGATGAGGTAATTTTCACTTTTCCTGGATCATTTGTTTCCGCATGTTCTGAAATTTCTTGTCTCGTTGTCATGTTTGAATGCATTTCTAGCTTATTTGATTCTTCGGTACTTAAAACAACGAATTTTAAAATTTTCCTCCCAAAAATTTGTTGAATGCGTAAGCTTGGCAGTAATTTTGGCACTACATTTAATGATGCTAATGCTTTGTAAACGACGAACACACCAAAATCAACTCCTTTATTGATTGACAGCTTAGTTCCTTGACTGTGTCTGGTCCTCAATGAGGTTTCAATTAAAACCCAAAATGGACGCAAAATGTGAAAGTGGAGTTGATTCCCTCAATGGGACTTGAGTTTCGAGTAGAGGTCATCTCGAAAATGAATAAATAGTGGTGAAGAAAACCACAACTCCTGCACCAGATAGCATTCACTCTGTATATTTGATGTGCAAAATCTCAATCAGACTCAGTCCCAACCTATTAAATTGTTCCTTTCTAGACTGAAGGATTGACATCTTTTGTGTACCTCTACTTTGAATCGTCATAGCTTCTTAACTTGTTATTCGACATTGAAACCTCGATGAATCGTTGCATAAATCTTAAACTTTGGTTTATCGCGCGACTACGTTTGTCAGAACCCCGAGATGACGAGGGCGTGCCATGTGTGCGGTAGGCGCACGAGTCGGTTTTATGCGACGGGTGAGTCATCTTCGATTATGTACGATGATTCGACTTTATGCGATGACTACACAAGTTCAGTTAAAGGTGACGGGCGAGCACACCTGACGATACGACAAGAGGGAGCATTAGGTTAAATGTGCCCCGGCAAGTTTTGCGATGGTGAGTTGTGTGACGGTGCGATGAGTCACTTGGAGAGGCGAAAAACCGAAAGTGATATTTTAGCTAAGTGTGGAGCGCACGCATGATGAGTTTATAAGAGAGTCGAAAAACGGAGATTGGGTTGACGAGTGGAGGAGGACGCCATGGGCAGGCCAATGTGCAAAAGTGGACCCGAGATGGTTAGACTACGAGTTAGTAGACATTTTCATGTGCGGAAGTATGGTCAGTAGGGGTAAGTTGACCCACTTAAACACATGGGTGACGCATATAAGAAAGAGGAGGACGACTTGAGAAGCGGCATCAAGTGTTCTCAAGCAAGTTCAATATAGTGACTTGGGCGAGCAAGAGAGAAAGCGATAAGGCCAAGGCAAGGTGCAGGTGGATGGAAGGGCTAAAGTGTCGAGCCAAGAAACAAAGGCGAGTTGCAGGTTGGGCAAGTGTGAACGAAGACGAGTTTTGGTACACAGTGGTGAGCGGGCAGAAACAGGCTGAAGGTTTCGATGAAGGGCGCAGGCAGGGCGACCCGAGCTATGGTGGACGCAGTCAAACGGCGAGCAACCCGACTGAGTTGGGCGACTAGACCGCGAATGCAGCAGAACGACCGGACCTGGTTGGGAAGGTCTGCATGGGAAAACAGTCTGACTAACAGCGTGTGGGCAATAGTGAACGGTGAACTCCGAATAGAGGTGGGTGACCCTGCACAGTAGTAGGCGAGCGCCTCTGTACAGTGCGACCAGGTAGCTCTACACGACAGTTGGGGCACCCTGCACGACAACAGGTGGGCGGCCCTAAATGACAGGTTTGTAGGTGGGCCTTGCCGAATGAGGGCGACCCGACTCGGTGAGGTGGGCAACCCAACACGAGCAAGTAAGCTGCGAAATTTTGGTAGCTTTGCTGAGGTGAAATTTGGAGTTTCCAGCAAAGGCTTAACTTGTACTTGTATTTGTAAAAAGACTTAATTATTGTATTATTGGGCAGACTCTATAATCAGGGAGTTTCCCCTCCCATTTAAAAGAAACTATTTTCATTGTGCATACATATGATGATATGATGATGTAAATTTTACTTCCGCTATGTAATGATAATTCTTAGTAGAACTGAAGAAAATAACTAAGTGTTGAATGGTTAGGCGTATTTCGTACTCATAAATATTGGTGAAAAGAAAGGGGGTAGCGATGCCGCACCTATCTATGTGTGGTTTAAAGACTACCGCTAGGATAGGAGCGTGATAGATGGTATCAGAGGTCTGGTTTCCATAGGCTTGAACAATTTGCAGATTGAAGTGATACCACTATGCTCCATTACAGTTGGTATCAGAGGCATTGAAGAAGTAAGACAGATACTTCGTGACAGTTGATATCGGTTTTTGAAGCTTAATAACTGTTGAGGGTAAAGCTGGTATTGAAGACTTGCTAAACAAATGAAGATGGTAGAAAGGGAATTTCAAAAGATTGAAGACATGACATATTGTTGGAAAGACGAAATGCATAAACGCTATGAAGCTCTTGTGCACGAGTGAGAACTCTTGATACACATGGGGACAAGATAGTGGACATGCGGAAGGACTTGGGTAATCATCATGGAAGCATTGTTGAACTCGGTGAACTTGATGAGAAGATACGATAGGGTGACTGAAGACTCCAAGAACTCATGGATGAGCAAGTTTGACTAAGGGAGAAAATCACCATGTTGCAGGCAAAAGTCAAGGTACTTGAGGACGAAATTAAGAGGGACTTTCTTGGTCAAAATCCCATTGTTATTGTTAGGAAACCAGCTCACAAAAAGATAGAAAAGATAGATCAACGCCTTATAATTCAGCCTCTTCGAGGGGGCAACCTCCTTTACATTACACAAATGAACAATTCTTGTATGATATAAATGACTAAACCTCCCTTCTACATATAAGAGTCTAAGGGGTCACAATGTAATCAAGCCGACATAATAGTATAACATAAGGGCACAAATATAACAATAATGGGTTTCTATGGGGCATACTAATAACAATATGGGGACAATAGGGGCACAATAATAACAATAAGGGATACAATGACAATTGTAATGGGGGAATCACTAGTATTATAGGGGCCTAACATGCCCCTCTCCTTCTAAAAAGTGTTGTCCTCAACGCTTGAGTAGTTCTAGACGCTTCTGTATAAAATTCTCATCCTCCCATGTGGAATCTTCAGCGGATAATTTCTTCCACTTGATGAGATACTCCGAAATTAATCAATTTCGTAGCTATCGAGTTCTTGTTTCTGTGACTGCTTCCAGTTCCAATATGATTTTTCCTTCCTTGTTAAGTTCTGGAAATATTGTTTGAAATGGGGGCTTGTCACCTATAACCTTCTTTAAACATGAAACATGGAAAACTGGGTGCACTCGGGAAGCTGCAGGAAGCTCCAATTTGTATGCCATAGTACCAATCTTTTGCAACACCTTGTATGGACCATAATATTTTGGTGATAATTTATTATCCTTCTTAGCTTACTTGAGGGACATTTGTTTATATGGTTGAAGTTGTAGGAATACCCAGTCATCTACATCAAAACTTCTTTTGCTGCGATGTTGATCTGCATGTTGTTTCATTCTATTCTGTTCCAACGTGAGGTTATCCTTTAAGAGTTGCAGAACTTGTTGTTGGTGCTTGATGTGATGTTCCACTGCTTGAACCTTAGAATTTTCTCTTAAATATGATGTGATGGATGGTGGATGATATCCATAAAGTGCTATAAATGGGGTCATTTTTGCTACAGTATGGAAGGAAGTGTTATACCACCATTCAACCAGAGGCAACCATTTGACCCATTATGTCTGTTTATCAGATACAAAGCAACGAAGATGTCCTTCCAAATATTTGTTTACTATCTCAGTTTGCCCATCAGATTGAGGATTATAAGATGAGCTATGAGCTAACAGAGTACTGAGACAAGAAAATAATTATGTCCAAAAATTTCCAGTGAAAATGGGATCTCTGTCACTTACAATAATCTTTGGGTTTCCATGTAGCTTTTGAATTGTTTCCATAAATGCAGTAGAAATTGTACTAGCTTTAAATGGATGTGATAATGCACAAAAGTGTGCATACTTGGTAAGTCTGTCAGCTAACACCATGATGACACTCTTTCCTTCGGACTTGGGTAAACCTGTGATCAAATCCATTGAAACCTACTCCCAACGTTGGCTTGGAATGGATAAAGGTTGTAATATACCTAGGGTCTTAATTGTTTCAAATTTATTTTGTTGGCAAACCATACATTCCACCAAAAGCGTTTGAATATCTAATTTAAGGCCATCCCAAGAAAATTCCTTCTTAACCCTGTGGTAAGTTCTTAAAAATCCTGAGTGCCCTCCTAAGGGAGAAGTGTGCAATTCCATAAGAATCTTTTGTTTGAGTTGGGAATTCTTACATAGGTAAAAGCGATCTTTGTACCATAACGAATCATTTTTTCAACTAAATGTATCAGATGTACTGGAATTTGTTGTAGCTTTCGAATGAGTGCCCACACTTCTTCGTCATTCTTTCATTCCTCCCTTGCTTCGTTTATCCAATCTGGTTGTATAATAGAAATGGTGCACAACAATGCTTCTACATCCTCATCATTTCTTGAGAGTGCATCTACCACAACATTTTGCTTCCCTTTTTTGTAGATGATTTCAAAGTCATAACCCAACATCTTTTTGACCCATTTTTGTTGCTCTTCAGAGTATAATCTTTGTTCTAAAAAGTAGTTAAGACTATCATCATCCGTTTTTACCTTGAAGTGTCTTCCCATTAGGTAGGGTTGCCATTTCTTAAGTGCATGTAGTATTGCCAACATTTCCTTCTCATAAATACCTTTGTGTAAATACTTTCTCTTCATTGGACGACTTTCGAAAGCAATGGGTCTTTCATATTGCATTAAAAGCCACCAATTCCATTTCCTGAAGCATCACATTCTGCAATAAAAGTTTTTGTGAAGTCCGATGTAGCTAAGACCGGTGCTTGGCACATTGCCTCTATAAGATGTTCAAAGGCATTTGTTGCTTATGGAGTCCATGAAAATGCTATTCTCCCATAATTCTTAACAAACTTGCGACAATACCCTGTCAACCCAAGAAATCCTCATAGATGCTTTATGGATGTGGGGATTTTCCATTCCTTAATGGCTTTAATTTTGCTAGGATCTACCTTAACACCTTCATGAGATACAATATGACTTAGATATTCCACCTCTTGTACTCCAAAGAAACATTTGGAGCTTTTTGCATATAATTGTTTCTCCTTCAATAGTTTGAGCACCCTGTCAACATGTTCAACATGATCCTTCCAAGACTTGTTGTAGATTAGTATATCATCAAAAAATACTAACACAAATTTTCTAAGGAAGGGTTTGAAAATGGAATTTGTCAAACCTTGAAATATAGAAGGTGCATTGGTAAGGCCAAAAGGCATGACCAAAAATTCATAATGACCCTCGTGAGTTCTAAATGTTGTTTTCGGAATGTCTTCAGTCTTCATTCTAATTTGATGATATCCTGAACGAAGATCCAACTTGGTGAAGTAAATTGATCCATGCAATTCATCCAATAATTCATCAATCATAGGAATGGGAAATTTATCTTTAATAGTGAGCTTGTTGAGCTCCCTATAATCAGGACACATGCGCCATGATCCATCCTTCTTGTGCATTAATGCTACTGGAGCAGAGAAAGAACTTTGACTAGGTTGAATTATACCAGCCTCTAGCATTTCTGCAACCATACGTTCAATTTCACTCTTTTGGGCATATGGATATCTGTACGGCCTGAATTTCGGAGGAACACTTCCTGGAATCAAACGAATAGCATGATCATGATCATGAATAGGTGGGAGGCCTTTGGGAGTCTCAAATACCTTGGAATGATTGTCCAAGACTTTTTGGATATCTGGAGAAATAGATGATTTCGATGTGGAAACCTCTAGCGAACATAATTGTGCAACTACACCTTGTTGTTCCTTCTTTAGAAGCTTTGTCATACCATTAGAGCTTATTATCTTTCTCAGTTTCCCTGCAATACCCCTTAATTCAACTTCCTTTCCTTCTGCACAAAATTTCATGAAATGTTCTTGAAAATTAAAAGCTATTGTACCCAAAGATTGTCGCCATTGGACTCCCAGTACAACATCAGCACCACCCATTGGAATGGAAAGCATTGGGCTATTCAATACATATTCTCCCATGGTTATCTTGATATTATGGCACTTTCTAGAGAAATTTATGGTTCCTCCACTTGCAACCATCACTTGACACTCTGGTGCTAGATATAGGAAGCAATTCAATTCCTTTGCTATCTCACAATGACTAAAATTATGGGTATTTCCCAAATCAATCAACAATATTACCTTTTTCTTCTTGATATGTCCTTCTATCTTGATAGTTTTAGGAGTGGTAGTTCTTGCCAATGCATTACAATATATGGTTGGATTCATTTCTTCTTTATCTAGGGCTTATTCCTGGAGTATATCCTATTCTTTTAACATTTTTTGTTCCTTTTCTTCCTCCCCTTCACAATCTATGTAGAATAATTTCTTCCCAACACACTTATGACCTTTAGTGTATTTGTTGTCACGACTGTAACAAAGCCCTTTTTCTCTTTTTTCTTCCAATTGTTGTGGTGTCAACCTTGTAGGTTGTGGAAAACTATGGGCAAGAACACTTCCATATTTATAGTTGTGAGTGGTAGGCTTCCTCGTTGCCATAATTTTGCTTTCCATTTTTCTTGCTAACTTGAATGCCTTCTCCAATGAATCAGGTTCCCAAAGGTGAACCTCATGTTGGATATATCCTTTAAAGTCCCTATGAACACATCAATCCTATGCTCCTCTAGAATATCTTTTACCCTTATGTTCAATTTTTGGAAGTCCTCAATGTGCTGCATCATTGAACCCTTTTGTTTGAGATTTATCAATTGGCTAAAAAAGGTGTTGTTTTATGTATCCTTATAATGTGCTATCATTTCTTCAGTAAAAAATGAAAAAGTGACAATTTGTTTACGAGAGCAAAGTCATCGATACCATACAAACTGATTTGGTTCCAAATATAAAGTTGTAATACATACCTTTTGTGTGTTTTGCACATTATGGAGATCAAAAAATTGCTCCATCTGTAGTATCCATGTTCCGGGATCCTTGGCATCAAACTTCCTCATATTGATTTTTGGAACATGGTGGGTCTTCAATCCAACATTAGAGTCTATGAAATCATGATTAACATTTATTTTGTTCTCATCATGAGTTTCCTTTACTACCCTTTCACCATTAGTGACCATTTCTTGTAGCAACTTATTCAAATTCATCCTCAATTCTTCCATCTTATCGTCCATGACATTCATCTTAGTTTCTACGCCTTTCTTTAAACCATCCATCTTAGCTTCCACGCCATCTATCTTAACTTGCATGTCATTCATATTAGCTTCCACGCCATTTATCTTGGCTTCATTTACCATTAGTGAGAGTGAAATTTGTTGTACTTGGTCTTGTAATTTTGATATATCATGTTGCATTTCTTCCTCTTCTTCACGAGTCATGCTAGAGCTTTCAAGTTGCTTACTAGGTGTTTCCATTTTCTTTCTTCAGGGAATTAATTAATGCTAATAATTCTTCACTATTCCCTTTCAATTCCTTCAAACTAATTTTTCAAACCAATCCTATGCAAAATTCAAAAAAATTGCACACCTTTTTTTCACTTTGTAAGAGCTCGATATTGAATCTGTTGTATCTCTGTAACTGTGGATCTCGAATATCTGAAATCTTGTCCTGAGGTATTCCTTTGAGTACTCTTTCTAACCTCGCAAGTCTTATCAAGATTGGATTCTCAAATGAAGAGTTATGCCAAATCTCCCACGGTGACCTGATTATAGAATATTTCAGTAGAGTGAACTTATACGATGTGCCACGTGTCACTGTTTCGACCGTAGTACCTGAAACTGATGCACAAAAAACTACAAGCTGTCCTCTTTCTAAAAATTCTCACGAAATTTCAATCTAATGCTCAAACCAAAAGTTATGACAATTTTCCCTAGGTCACATGTTTGGAATGTAATTCAGGAGTCTCAAAAAATGCCAACTTCCTCCGATCATATCTCCCCGAATATAGTGAGATAAGCTCTAAAATTCGGAACCCAAGTTCAGACCGATTTCTTCCCAAATGGGTTTTTGTTTTAGCTTCTGAAACGCTGCAAAAAAAAAAAATGATAGAGAAAATGGCACGATGACCTGTTTGGAGCGACGAAACCCTAGAATGCAAAGCTCTGATACCAAATGTTAGGAAACCAACTCAGAAAAAGATAGAAAAGATAGATCAACGCCTTATAATTTAGCCTCTTCGATGGGGCAACCTCCTTTACATTACACAAATGAACAATTATTGGATGATACAAATGACTAAACCTCCCTTCTACATATAGGAGTCTAAGGGGTCACAATGTAATCAAGCCGACATAACAGTAATAACATAAGGGCACAAAAATAACAATAGTGGGTTTCTATGGGGCATACTAATAACAATATGGGGACAATAGGGGCACAATAATAACAATAAGGGATACAATGACAATTGTAATGGGTGAATCACTAGTATTATAGGGGCCTAACAGTTATAGAGCAAGATTAGCTTGATTACATTGACAAACTTGGGGACTATCATCGAGCCATGAAGGAAGATGTTTGGATGATTGGGTCACTTCGAGTGGAAGAAGTCAATGTGTGCCAAGTAGGTGCACTTAAGCAGAATGCAATGGAGGAAAAGCTTGATGGAGCTCAAGCTAAGCCAAGATCGAGTTGCTTAGATGAACCGAACAGGGAGTTGAAGTACCTTAAGAAGGAATTCAGGTCAAAACATAAGTCGAAAGACTCTTTTGAGGTCGAGTTATTGAAGAAGGTTGCAAAGATAAGATGCAAGACAAAGCCTAGAGAGGATGGTGATGCCTTAAGGTTGAGTTTTGTGCAAGCAACCATACATGGCAAGAATTTTGCTACATTGGTGGACACGGGGGCTACTCATAGCTTCCTTAGTAGGAAAGCAACAACATCTTTTGGGAAGAAAGTTGAAATGGGGAAAGAGTCAAGTGCTTTCAAAGAAATAAACTCTACCATGAAAGTTGTGACAAGTGTTTTGAAGGATACTCAAGTAAGAGTTGGTTCATGGTTTGGAAAGTTGGACTTGAGAGTGATTGACATGGATGATCATACTATGGTTCTAGGGCAGGATTTTTTGAAAGTTGCACAAGCCATACCGATGGTGGACCGAGACATTCTCTTGATTACAGCTGGAGGACAAACTATGATGGTTTCGATGAATAAGAGGAGTTGCTTGGGATATAGACCAAGGATTACTTCAATGAATTTATATCCAAAGGATCTGAATGTGAAGCATGATTATGTGGAGCAAAGGGAACTTGGATGTATGACTCAAGCAACAAAAGAAAGGAAGATAGTTGACTTTGTTGCAAGAGCTAGAAGGAAATATGGAGGTGGAAAGGTAGTTTCACACATCTTGAGACACTTGATAGGTGCATCTTCTATGGAGGAACTTCACCATGGAGTTGTTGATGAAGGAAGTCCGAGCACTTCTTCTAAGGCAGTGGTTGGGGAATGTTATGCAAGTAGAAATCCGGTTGGCATATTTTACAGGTATGCCATGGGCATATATGACTTTCATTTGACGAAAGACGAGCTTGAGAATCTTGGATGTGTTGGAAATACTGAGAGGGGGGTGAATCAGTATTTAGTTTCAATTGTTACTTTTACCAGTTAGATCACTTATATTTAGAACATAAAAATGAACAATAGAAGTAAACGCTTTTATTAATACAATCTTTATAAAGAATCAAGTAAAATATGGGTAGGGCTCCAACCCTTGATGAAGACACCCAGGCTCCAACCTGGGATGTGCCAAGCACCTACTTGGACTTTATTGAGGCTCCAACCTCTAGGGCTTTAACCCTATCTTATCTAAGGCACCAACCTTGAGTTTAGGAGCACCAACTCCAAGGACACCAATCCTCAATCTTCCAGGCTCCAACCTGTATTTTCCAAGCACCGGCTTAGACTTCCAAGGCTCCAACCTTGTCAATTTTGAGGCACCAACCTCAAGGACTCCAATCCTATATCTATTTCAGGCACCAACCTGGTTCCTTAAGGTCTCTAATCCTCTAGGGCTCCAACCCTATACTTCAAGGCACCTACCTTATTTGTTCGAGGCTCCAACCTTCAGGGCACCAACCCTCTGGGCTCCAACCCACTGCTATACTTTGTCTAGATATGTTTTATAGTAATTCACAACTCCCATAATCTTCTTCACTGATTTCTGTCAATCTATAATTACGCCTTCACTTAGTCTCCACGCTACATAATCAATGACAACCTTGTCTCATAAAAGGTGTCACCATTTCTCTTCATTCTATCCAAGAAATATCTCTAAGTCACATCATGATGACTAATACATCATGATCTTCAGTAGTCTTCACACAACTTCAATGTGTCTGCAATGAACTGCACTAAGCTCTGCACAAAAACAACTCTCTGTTTCAAGCCTTTGTTCTCATTGTCACAGTAAATGCTTCAGGAGTGACTGCTTCAGGATTAACTGCTTTGGGAGTGAATTCTTTAGAGGAGTGACTGTCGCGGTTTCATATTGTCTGTCCAATTAAAAAACAACCTTGTTCATACTCAGATAATCTTCTTAGATCTATAGAGCGTCCTTTTGAACTGTTATCTGAATCACTGTCAAACACAGGTTCGAGAATTTTAATAAATAACCCAGTCAACAGACTGCTCAACCTTCGACTTCCTTCTTCGGTCACTTGACCTTTGGCTTCCTCTTTCATTTGCTTGACGTTTGGGTTTCTTTCTTCTACTACCTCATGTTCACGAGTTGTGAATTGTCCTTCTTCTCTATGATAGATGCCCGATTCACCTGCTTGAAGTGAAGCATTTTAACTTGTATTTATACGAGTCTCACCAATAACCAAAAGACACGTTCATTGGGAGGAGAGGCCGACTTATGAGTTCGCATATTAAAATTATATCAGAGGGCCTTTTTCCAATTATATCATAAACTTGTTTATTTACAAAATTCATATAGGAGAGGCTATACCCACATTACAATAGATGTTTGGAGGTCCCCACATGCCATGTCATTACTTTAATCCCACAAACGCAATTTCATAAAAATTAGAGGTCTTTCAAGTTGTACAACTCTGTCTTCCGATATTAACATTGTCGATGCCCTTATTTCCGACAGATGTGATATTCCAATAAGATTCTTTTGATAACTCAATCAGGTCCACAACTTTATCACAAACGACGGTTTTAACATGTCATCCCTTTTGAACTTTGTGATTCAACGGAGGCGATATTACATTAAGTTTTGTCATAGTGGTGTAGTCGGGTCCGCAATAATATCACAATCGCAATTTTTAATGTGACATCCCTTTATGAATTGTGATATGAAAGTTCCAATAGGCGGATGCGATATTGCATTAGGGCTGTTACCATAAACTATTCGGGTCCGTATATTATATCACAATCAAAGTTTTAATGTGACAAGCCTTTGTAACTTGCGAAGGTTTTGATACAGCGGATGCGATATTAATTAGGGTGTGTTATAATGGGACCATCGGGTCCGCAACTTATATCGCAATCGGGGATTTCAGTGTAACAACAAGGCTTCAAGACTCATGATGCAGTGGATGCGATATTTCAATAGAGGCATATTGTAACAGAACCATCGGGTCCGCAAAGCTCCTCCAATTTCATTGTTTTCTTCCTTTAGCACTTACTTTTGGGTATATGCGATAAGTGTCGTTGTTCTTCCCTTTAGCACTTACCTTTGGGCATATGGGATATGCTCCGATAAACTTCTTCTCTTGCTCTAATAGGTCTTCCTTTGACTTCGGATAGCTCTTCTTTGATAGCTCTTGTTCTTGACTTTTGATGGCTTTCGTCCTTGGATTCTTGCTCCTGTTACTTCACAGATCTGCTTCTCCTTGGCTTCACATCATCATTTAGTATCCCAGAATATTGCCATGTTGACATCAATGACAATCTAGATCAACAATCTCCCCCTTTGTCATTAATGGCAATATTCTTTTTCTCTCCCCCTTTGGCAAAGGAGTGCACAAGGACTCCCCCTGTCGAACTACTCCCCCTGTCATGGTGATATTTTTTTTACTTAAGATAGAGAGATTGTTGCCTTATCATCAGCTAGCACATTATCTGTTCTTCATGTCTCAAAATAACTACTTTTTCATGGCTTCAACAATGTTGCTCCAATAATGTCCCAAACAAACGTTTAAAGTTTGCTTTTAACCATGCTCAAGTGTGGGCAACAATTCCTTAAAGATTCTCCACTTCAGTGCTTCCAAACAAAATCCAAATAGCCACACACCAAATGTCTAAGTCCACATTTTTATGCTTCTGCAATCTGAATTTTGTTGTCTCCACAATCAAAATTAAGAGGTCTTCATAGTTCGAATCAAGAGAAAATGCCACTGAAATTGTTTTTCTTGCTATCCCTCTTCATATCAGAGTTCCTCTGTATCTATGTGCTTCTCCTTAAGTCATTTCCATCCAATGTTTCAACATCATTGCATTCTGATGAAATGGTAAGAAGTTGTGCCTTACTATTGCTATTTATTAAGTGACCAGCATCAATCTGAGCTACATTTGACTGCGCGACATTCTTCTTTCTATAATCCTTTTGATGAACCATCTTTTCCTTGTGTTCTTTGCAAGTTATCTCCATTAGCAGATTTTGATATCAATCTGTGACTGTCTTTTAAATTCTTTCTACTGACTAACAACTTTTTGCAATGCTTCAATTATGTTAAATGCTGCCAAATTCTCTTGCTTGTGTAGTGAACAAAACATTCAAGCTCCATTTACAAATGATTTATTTGTTTGAAGTTTGCATCTATTTGTGTCCACAATTTACCTGTTCTCACATCATATCCATGAGTCGAGACATTCAACTTCTGTAATAACAACAAGATAAATATTTTCATTATTAGCATTAGATGGCCTTCTCTGCTGCTCCAATTTCTGCTTAGTGATCAAGTGAAAAAACATCTTCAACAACAATCCATTGGATAGTTAAGAGATCATGTTCTTTCAAAGGAGTGTTCCTGAGAAATGATCCATCAAAGAATTATTGTCAATATAGCTCATCAAGGATTACATAAGGCCCATTCACAGATGGCTTCTACAAGAATGTTTAATCATCATAAGACCCCCCTAACTGTATGCATGATCTTCCTTTTGGCAGAGTCTCCCCATCAAATGCTTAGATTGTCGAAGATCAGGTCAACAACATGTGTTGTTGGTTGGAGAGTTCAGGAGACTTTCGGATCCAATTTGTTTCTTTCTCCATACTTGTGTAACTTTCTTATCTGGCATAGTTCTAGCTTGTGTAGGTGCCTAAATTAAGTTACAATTACATGCCATATGACTAATGTTATGACACTTGAAGCATTCTATGTTGTTCATGAATAAGAATTCATGACTTCTTCTTGCGAAATTGCTTCTCGGAGATTGACAGGGATCATTATAAGCCCTACAATCTTTTTCCACGTGTCTAAAGTTTGTACAAGAATAACAATAACCAAGAAATAAACTTTGGTACTTGGGAGATGGAGATTTCCTTGATGTACTTCTGAAGCCTTTCTGCCTTGGGATTCCTTGATAATATTCATCGCCTTTTGTATTCTTGACATCATCTGCAAGTCTTCTTGGAGCGGGATTTCTTCCATTGTTGCCTTGACTCTTCTCCTTGCCTTTGTTGGAACTGGGAGCATTATTATTTCCATTAGGCTTCCTCATGTCCTTGTTGTTTGAAGTATGGTCACCCTTGCTTGAGGATTCACCTTCATAGCCAAGACCTGATTTATCAAATGGAGATCTTTGATGGCTAAGCATGTCATCCAAGGCTTGAGAGCTCTTCAATATTTTTTCCATCCCTTCAACCTTTTTCGTGAGGGAGACAATCTCTTCTTCCAATCTTTCACAATCATTATTCTTCTTAGCAAGTTGTTTCTCAGTTTCTTCCTTGATACGAGTAGCTTCATTTGCTTCTATTTTAAGGGAGATGATATTTGATTTCATTTTGAAATCATTTTCCTTAGCTAGACTGCTCTCCATTTTTTCCTTGATCCTTGTAGCTTTACATGTTTCGACCTTGAGAAGGTTGATGTTGGATTTTAGTTTGAAGATCTCTTCATCCTTTGATTTTAGTTGGTATATCATGGTGTTTCTCTCCTTTTTTGCTTTATCAACCTGTCCTCGTATGATTACTAATGCTTCCATTGTCTTCTCAGCTCCTTGTGCTAACTTTCTTGCTTCTTCTAGTTGAGATTTGAGAGAGGAGACCTCTACCTTGTACTGATCAATCTCTTCTTCAAGTTTGTTCAAGCTCTTGTTCCTTTGTTCAACCTGACTTGACAAGGTATCTTCCTGTTTCTTTGCCTTATCCAATTGATTTGTCATGGATATGACTTCTTCATGATGCTTTCTTTTGTTTTGATGAAATTCCTCCTTAAGCTTGGCAAGCTCTTCATCTCTTTCTTGTACTTGAAGCTTGACAAGGTCAACTTCCTTCCTTGTTTGGTCTTAGTCACCAGCTAGTGCTTTCTTATTAAGTTCCTCATTTTCCTTTTTCAAATTGATAATCTATTCCATGGCAGCCATAAGTTTAGTGAGGAGATCTTCTTCAAATTATTTTTCATTCTCTTCATCTTCTAGGTCTTCTTTAGCCTTGATGTCATCAATATTATCTTCATCTTCCTTGATGGGGTTTGGATTTTCTTCTTGTTTTCCATCATTTTCTTGACTAGAGATCATTGTCAACGCTCCTTTTGAGTGAAGATCATGAAGTTTATCCCATATGCCTTTTGTTGAAGAGCATTTTTCAAAATTAGCCTTCATAGAATCAGGTAGCCCATTCAAGATTTCTTTCATTGCTCTTGTATTATGTTCCTTGAATTCTCCATCCATCATGCTATCAACAATCACTAATTTCCAAATTTCAATGCCTTGAGTCTTTAAGAAATTCCTCATTCTTGCCTCTCATATATCAAAGTTTCCATTGAACATTGGAGCCTTCAGAAATTGATCGACTTCGATTTCAGTGGTTGAGGGAAACACATCTTTAGGAGGATTGGAGACTTTCTTCCTTGGCGCCATTTGTGTTCTAATGATCAACCTTCAAGCTATTAGGCTTTGAGTGAAGGTATTGGCTCTGATACCAATTGTTGGAAATATTGAGGGGGGGGTGAATCAATATTTCTTTTCAATTGTTACTTTTACCAGTTAGATCACTTATATTTAGAACACAAAAATGAACAACAGAAATAAACGCTTTTATTAATACAATCTTTATAAAGAATCAAGTACAATATGGGTAGGGCTCCAACCCTTGATGAAGACACCCAGGCTCCAACCTGGGATGTGCCAAGCACCTACTTGGACTTTAATGAGGCTCCAACCTCTAGGGCTTCGACCCTATCTTATCCAAGGCACCAACCTTGATTTTATGAGCACCAACTCCAAGGACACCAATCCTCAATCTTCCAGGCTCCAACCTATATTTGCTAAGCACCAACTTGGACTTCCAAGGCTCCAACCTTGTCAATTTTGAGACACCAACCTCAAGAACTCCAATCCTATATCTGCTTCAAGCACCGACCTGGTTTCTTGAGGACTCTGATCCTCTAAGGCTCCAACCCTATCCTTCAAGGCACCTACCTTGTTTGTTCTAGGCTCCAACCTTCAGGGCACCAACCCTCAGGGCTCCAACCCACTGTTATACTTTGTCAATATATGTTTGATAGTAATTCATGACTCCCATAATCTTCTTCACTGAGTTCTGTCAATCTATAATTACGTCTTCAATTAGTCTCCACACTACATAATCAATGACAACCTTGTCTCATAGAAGGTGTCACCAATGCTCTTCATTATATCCAAGCAAAACCTCTAAGTCACATCATGATCTTCAATAGTCTTCACACAACTTCAATGTGTCTACAATGAACTGCACTAAGCTCTGCACAAAAACAACTCTTTGTTTCAAGCCTTTGTTCTCATTGTCACGGTAAATGCTTCAGGAGTGAATGCTTTAGGAGTAACTACTTCAGAATTGACTTCTTTAGAGGAGTGACTGTTGCAGTTTCATATTGTGCGTTCAATTAAAAACCAACCCTATTCATACTCAGATAATCTTCTTAGATCTGTAGAGCGTCCTTTTGAACTATTATTTGAATCATTGTCAAACACAAGTCCGAGCATTTCAATAAATAACCCAGTCAACAAACTGCTCGACCTTCGGCTTCGTTCTTCTTCTACTAGACCTTCGGCTTCCTTCTTTGCTCGCTCAACCTTCGGCTTCCCCTTTTGTTCGCTTGACCTTTGGGTTCCTTTCTTATACTACCTCACGTTCACGAGTTGTGAATTGTCCTTCTTCTCTGTGATAGATGCCCAATTCACCTGCTTGAAGTGAAGTGTTTTAACTTGTATTTATATGAGTCTCACCAATAACCAAAATACACGTTCATTGGGAGGAGAGGCCGACTTATGAGTTCGCATATTAAAATTATATCGGAGGGCCTTTTTCCAATTATATCATAAACTTGTTTATTTACAAAAATCATATAGGAGAGGCTATACCCACATTACAATAGATGTTTGGCAGTCCCCACATGCCACGTCATTGCTTTAATCCCGCAATCGCAATTTCATAAAAATCGGAGGTCTTTCAAGTTGTGCAATGCTCTGTCTTCCGATATTAACATTGTCGATGCCCCTATTTCCAACGGATGTGATATTCCAATAAGCTTCTTTTGATAACTCAATCGGGTCCACAACTTTATCACAAACGACGGTTTTAACATGTCATCCCTTTTGAACTTTGTGATTCAACGGATGCGATATTACATTAAGTTATGTCATAGTGGTGTAGTCGGGTCCGCAATAATATCGCAATCGTAGTTTTTAATGTGACATCCCTTTATGAATTGCGATATGAAAGTTCCAATAGGTGGATGTGATATTGCATTAGGGTTGTTACCATAAACTGTTCGGGTCCGTATATTATATCGCAATCAAAGTTTTAATGTGACAAGCCTTCATAACTTGCGAAGGTTTCGATACAGCGAATGCGATATTAATTAGGGCATGTTATAATGGGACCATTGGGTCCGCAACTCATATCGCAATCGAGGATTTCAGTGTAACAACAAGGCTTCAAGACTCGTGATGCGGTGGATGCGATATTTCAATAGAGGCGTATTGTAACAGAACTGTCGGGTCCGCAAAGCTCCTCCGATTTCATTGTTTTCTTCCTTTAGCACTTACTCTTGGGTATATGTGATAAGTGTCGTTGTTCTTCCCTTTAGCACTTACCTTTGGGCATATGGGATATGCTCCGATAAACTGCTTCTCTTGCTCCGATAGGTCTTCCTTTGACTTCCGATAGCTCTTCTTTGATAGCTCCTGTTCTTGACTTCTGATGGCTTCCCTGATGGCTTTCGTCCTTGGCTTCTTGCTCCTGTTACTTCACGGATCTGCTTCTCCTTGGCTTCACATCATCATTTAGTATCCCAGAATATTGCCATGTTGACATCAATGACAATCTAGATCAATAGGATGTACACATGAGGAGGTTGTTGTTGTGCATAAGTACTTGAGGACGTAGTATCAATCGATAAATGGGTGGATGAGAGTTAGGGAGGTAACTTCCTGGCCCTTCTCACGAGAAAGACCTTGGAGATAGGTGTATGCGGGTCCTTGATATTCAGGGGGACTGCGCCACCCTTACAAGGGGCCTTGGGGATGAGGCTTCTTTCTTGACAGGTTGATGATTCTTGGATGAATGTGATTGTTTGACAACACATTTGCATTAGCACCATGGGCAGCATGTTGCAAATGAGACAATGGATTATGTCATGGACTTGAGCATGGCTTATTTTACACTTGGGATGGATTCTTGATTGAGTTGAGATTGTGACAGGATGTTGAGAAACAACCAACGATGGCATGAGGAGGAGCATTCTCATGGGTTGAGCACTACAGTTGGATTAGCTACCCAACTAGTTTGAGTCATGGGGGCATGCAGTGCACCGAGTTTTGTCAGATAGATGTCTTGGTTATGACCGAGATGTTGTGTTGGATGGAGTATTATGCAGTGATTCACATGATCACGATACATGATGAGGTCAGACATGATATATGTTGCAGCGATGGCATGTAGTCGAGTTGGAGGGACCAACCTTCCATGATGGGGCAACATGTGGGATTGCGACAGATGTGGTTGATGATCATGGATTGAGGAGACTTTCCGTTCATGAAGTCATGAACCTTGGTGGTTTATGCGATGAGGCAGAGATGGGTAGCATGGACATTTTTGAGATGTTGGAGCTAGCAACACTTTGCGATGATGTATGATGGTGTTGTCAGGGACGACAACATTTCTAGAGTGGTGGAGGATGTTAGGACCCTGAGACAAGGAGGGCGCGCCATGTGTGTGACGGGCGCCTGAGTCGGTTTTATGCGATGGGTGAGTCATCTTCGGTTATGTGCAATGAGTCGACTTTATGTGACGATCGCACGAGTTCGGTTAAAGGCGATGAGCGAGCATGCTCGACGATACAACAAGAGGGAGTGTTTGGTTAAACGCGCCCCGGCGAGTTGTGCAATGGTGCGACGAGTCACTTGGAGAGTCGAAAAACTGAAAGTGATATTTTGACTAAGTGTGGAGCACACACATGATGAGTTTATAGGAGAGTCGAAAAATGAAGATTGGGCCAATGAGCGAAGGAGGACGCCATGGGCAGGCCGACGTGCAGAAGTGGACCCGAGATGGTTGGCCAACAAGTTAGTAGACATTTTCATGTGTGAATGTATGGTCGGCCTGAGGTAGGCCAACCTGCCTAAACACATGGATGACACATATAAGAAAGAAGAGGACGACTTGAGAAGAGGCATCAAGTGTTCTCAAACAAGTTCAACATAGTGACTTGGGCGAGCAAGAGAGAAAGCGATAAGGCCAAGGCAAGGGGCAGGTGGACGGAAGCGTTGAAGTGTCGAGCCGAGAAACAAAGGCGAGTTGTAGGCTGGGTAAGTGTGCACAGGGACGAGTTTTGGTACACGGCAGCGAGTGGGCAGAAATGGGCGAAAAGTTTATGCGAAGGGTGTGGGCAGGTAGCAGGCCGGCAGGGCGACCTGAGCTACGGTGGGCGCGGTCGAACAGCGGGCGACCCAACTTGGTTGGGCGCGGTCGAACAGCGGGCGACCCAACTTGGTTGGGCGGGTCTACATAGGCAGACAGTCCAACAAACAACACATGGGCAGCGGTGAACGATGAATTTTGAATGGAGGTGGGCGACCCTGCACTGTGCGGCTGGGCAACTCTACACAACAGGTGGGCCACCCTGCACGATAGTAGGTGGGCGGCCCTAAATGACAAGTTTGCAGGTGGGTGTTGCTAAACGAGGGCAACCTGACATGAGAGGCAAGTTGTGGAATTTTGGTAGTTTTGTTGAGGTGAAATTTGGATTTTCCAGCAGCTTAACTTGTACTTGTATTTGTAAAAAGACTGAATTATTGTATTATTGGACAGACTTTATAATATGGGAGTTCCCCCTCCCATTTAAAAGAAAGTATTTTCGATGTACATATATCTGATGATATGATGATGTAAATGTTATTTTCGTTGTGTAATGATAATGTTTAGTAGACTTGAAGAAAATAACTAAGTGTTGAATGGTTAGGTGTATTCTGTCCTCATAAATATTGGTGAAAAAAAAGTAGGTAGCAGTGCCACACTTGCCTATGTGCAGTTGAAAGACTACTGCTAAGATAAAGACGTGACAGCATTGGTGTGTGCCACAACGTGGAAAAACCACCTCTGGATCAATATATGGAAGTGTAAAGGTTCTCTTTAGAAATTGAGATTCTTTAACATTTTATTTATATGATCTAAAAGAGAGACAGTAGTCAAAAAGATTAGTAATGTGAGAAAGATTTTGAAACTTAAAATAAATGTGAATAAAAGTTAACATTCCACGAAGAAATATTTTTCATCATCATAATAAAAATCATCATGAAAAAAATAAAAAATCAAATACACAATAGCATTTAAAATAAAACAAACCAATCTTTTAATTTTTTAATATTATTTAAAAATAAATTAATTTTTTCCTCATTAAAATATATTTATTTTATTATAATAATATTATTTAAAATAAATAAAATTATTTCTAATTGAATTTATATTGAGTTGTTAATTAAACTTATATTGAATAGATAAGAAAAATGATTATGGTGGAATTTTAGCAAATGACATAACGCCCTTTTTATATAATAATTTTATTAAATCTAAATAATTTCTTAAAAAACTAAAACAGATATTCCTTATATAAAAATAAAAATATTTTAAAAAATAAAATTAAAATCTTCCCACCAAACATTCAAATCAGTCCTTTAGAGTGTTTGGAATAAATTTACAAATAGTCCCACCGGTGTTCTACCACACCAGCTGGATTCCGAGACCGCCCCTTTTTTGGAACGATATGCAGATGAAGAGGTCGAAACAATGGACTAATGCGTACGGCTGTTGATTTAGGACAGTTTCCAGAGTAATCGAGTCTTCTTCAGTTTTCATTTGCTGACACGCCTGTCAGGTTTTCTTTTATCTGCCACGAAGGATACCTATAAAAGGCAAGTGGCCGTTGTTGGCAGAACACTATCGTCACACAATTAGATACGTGGTAGAACCAGGCAGGGTTGCCCACCCAAGAGATCAATCCCGTGAGTGCACGTTAGCCATTGCCCAGACAAGCTGAGAGAATTCACAATTAAAATTGCTAATGAAGGATTCATAAATTACCCAAGTAGAAGTAGGTTTTGTTGTAAGTCAAAAAACAGATAAATAGAGGAGGGGTAGGGAGATGATGTGTTCAGTCTGCGTGTGAATGATTTCTGTAAAGTCAAGTGGATGATTGTGGCAGAAAATCCCTATTTTCTGAAGAGGGGAAGAGATGGGTTTCATTAACAATATGGTGATTGTATTGTCCTGTGTATTGGTTTTGGGATTGAATGGCGTTCTTCTACATGCTCGCCCAGATGAATTTACCGGTGATGGTTTTATTCGGATGCCCGTTGACAAACAACACCCATCTGAGAGCAAAGAAGAAGAAGATGGTGATAGCATTGGTACCAGGTGGGCTGTTTTGCTTGCGGGTTCCTCTGGCTATGGCAACTACAGGCATCAGGTATTCTCACATTTATGTTTATGTTTATAATTCTATTTGCTTTATAGAATCTCTTTTACTACACGAAAATGGAATTTTATCATAATTTTTCTTAAAAAAGCTTCTTCTCCCAAATCAGAACTAAAAAATGTCATCCTAATCGGATTCTAGCAACAAATTAATGAAAATCGCAGGCTTTAAATTTTGTTTCTGCTTTTCTGCTGTGAACGATATGACCTCGAAATTTGCTTTAAATTTTCCTGAACGAAAATGTAATTTGATTATAATTTTTCTAAAGAGAACCTCTTCCCCCAAATCATAATTTAAAAAATTCATCTTAATCAGATTCTAGCAAAAATTTGATGAAAATCTCAAGCTTTAAATATTGTTTTTGCGTTTCTGCTGCGAAGGATACGACTTTTTCTCTGAAAATCTATAGTTAAAATTAGATTTAATCAGCATTAAAAATTTTGATCAAAAAATGTCGGATAGGGCTTGACCCCTTGGTGAAGCAGGGGAACCCACCAGGTTTCAATTCTCACCATGTACATGTTCGCTCCTTTGGGGTGGCCATGGCTACATAAGCCTGCCTTGTTATGGTGGGACATTGGGATACTATTCAAGATTGCAATCTCTGTTCATCCCCATGGTGTTTCTAGGCAGCTGTTCATCAAGAGTCAAAGGAAGCTTTGTCAAAAAATAAATAAAAGATCATTAAAGATCGTTAAATTTGAAGTTGTGTGTTTCTGTGTTAGTACCTTGTCTCCTAAATCAAAAGCAAAAATAAAATTCTATCAGAATTTAATGGATTTTTTTTCTCTGAACTAGACTTTTAGAGTTTGTTTCTATGGTCGGTTTGGCTGTGGTAGTGACATAATCGCGCTTGTACGATGACCTAAATTCAAATCCTGGTTGGGCTTACCCAATCAGTTAAGTCCCTACTTAAAACTAGGGACTGCAGTTATGCTATTTGTCTCCATCTGTAATACTTAATACACCAATGGGGTTTCGTCCTCCGAGTTTTTCGGATGAAAAATAATAATGATAATAATGTCAGCCCCATAGATAATCCTTTTGCTTCACTGCGGAACAGAACAAATCTTGTCACCGCAGTACTAGAATGGAGTTTCATGGTTAGAAAATGTAATGCCCTATTTACATTAATGGAGTTTCATAGTTCTTCGTTTGCTTCCTTTAAACAAAGGGCGTTTCACTAGGGAGGAAAAAGAAAGGCACAGAAGAAAAATGTTTGTTTCTGTGATTGATGGGATCTCTTTTCCTACACCTTAGTTTCTGTGATCGATAAGGTTTGATCATTTAAGTGGATTTGATAAAGGAAAAAGTCAAGCTTTAAAGTCAAGCGTTAATGAATTTGATAAAAAAACAAAGGGTTTCTAGAATTTGTTTTTGTGATTGCGATCGGTAGAAGGTTTTATTGATTTAATGGATAGAAGGAAAATTATTTTTTTGTTGTACACGGATCTACCTCCAAATGTCTATCAATGGCCAATGGTATTTGATGGATCACATTGCAAGCAATTTCAATTTTGTAAATAAGGACCTCTTTTTTCTTACACATATGATGCCTTGCTCTGTAGGCTGATGTCTGCCATGCATACCAAATATTGAGGAAAGGTGGACTGAAGGAGGAGAACATCATAGTGTTTATGTATGATGATATTGCTAATAACAGTGACAATCCTCGGCCAGGCACCATCATCAACCATCCCAATGGAAAAGATGTCTATGCAGGTGTTCCCAAGGTGTGTGTTTCTGTCTGAGCTAATGTGCTGATCATGATATTATCTCCATTTTCTTGGCTGAATAATTAGTAGGGTAAAGTTGTATCAAATAATGTTCAGCTGATTTTGATGCTTTTGCATTTATCTTGAAGGATTATACAGGTGATAATGTTAATGTGAACAACTTCCTTGCTGTCCTCCTTGGGGATAAAAGTTTAGTTAAGGGGGGAAGTGGCAAAGTTGTTGACAGTGGCCCAAACGACCACATTTTTATTTACTACTCTGATCATGGAGGACCTGGAGTGCTGGGTGAGTAGTAAATGCACATATGATATTCTTCTTGTTGAGTTGTTTGATGATTTGATCTACTCTAATGTATTACTTAAAAGGTCATCTAACTCTCCCTAGGCTGTTTATTGTCGAGATCAGGACATGAAAGGGAATTGGAATATAGTAATATACCTAATAAGTGCAAATATTTCGAGTTCAGGACATGACAGGGAATTGGAATATAGTAATATACCTAATAAGTGCTATTTGCAGATTACCATTTGAAATATGTTGTCAATGCTTTCTATCTCGCTGTCCCCCAGAGACTTTTTCCATCGTTTTGGGAACTATCTCGCTATTGAACTTTTGTTTATTTTGAAAGTGCTTCGAGAAATACACCTTGAAGGACTGCACCACGTAGAGCTGACTTTCACGGGTTAAGTGCCAGCAAATATTCTACCAAAGTTGCCCTCATCTCGTTGGGTCAGGGCAGACCACTCCATGAATTTAATTCATCTCTTTGGGTTTGGGCAGACCACTTCATGAATGAAACCCATGGTGGACAGCTTAATACCCAGTCAACCTCATTAGTGAAGCAATACCCCGTTGATCTCATGATTGAATTTTCATATAACTCGAACCAGATTACAAACTTGAAGGCATCTATTTTAGTTCGTTTCTGTTAAACATTACCTAAATGGAGTATATATGCGACAATTTTTTTTTAAAGGCTGTATTCCATGTTCAACTGCTATAATTTTGAGAAATTTTGAGAATCATAATTTGATCTCAAAAATTTGGCCTAGCACTATGACAGTTTGACAATATTTCTATTTAAAATACCTAAATAGAGTATATATGCGACAATTGCTTTCATTCGTTCTGTTTTTCGGCTGTGTTCAACGTTCAGCTGCTACCATTTTGAGAATCAGATTTTGATCTCAAACCTTTGGTCTAACCGTATGACAGTTTTACAAACTTTTCCTATATTTTTGTATCTAGAGAAACCCTACTTATTCCTGCATCTTATTTTTTCAGGCAGCTCAATACCCATTCGCATTACCAATCTAGTCCTTCATTAGAATATCACTATTTGTGGCATGGTTTGCGGGTTTAATTTGATCTGATTTTCGGCTACTATTTATTTAAGGTTCTTTGCATTGATTATTTTGTCAGTTTGATGTTTATTTGTGGATTTTGCCGCTGATTATTTTCGTTCTGGAGCTGGTTATACTGTGTATTTGTAAATTGCAATTTGAGATACTATTGCTGGAAATGTATTTCTTATCTGATTCTGTTCTATTTTCGGAAATGTATTTCTTATCTGATTCTGTTCTATTTTCGGAAATGTATTTCTTATCTGATTCTGTTCAAAACTTGGATTTTATTTCATTTGTCCAATTGCACCTCCTGCACATGTAGTAATGTCAATGATGAGTTTGATTGCAGGGATGCCCATTCCTCCTTATCTCTATGCACACGACCTTGTTGAAGTTTTAAAGAAGAAACATGCTGCTGGTGCATACAAGGAAATGGTGAGAAAATTTTACCAATCCCATATTCTTTTCTGTCTCATTTATCTCTACATGTGGGTTCAGTATTTTCTGAATTGTTTGCATGATTAGGTCATTTATATTGAAGCATGTGAAAGCGGAAGCATTTTTGAGGGTCTGCTACCAAAGGGCCTGAAAATCTATGTTACAACAGCAGCAAATGGAGAGGAAAGTAGCTGGGGGACTTACTGTCCTGGGATGTACCCCCCTCCTCCTCCAGAATATGAAACATGCCTCGGAGATTTGTATAGTATTGCTTGGATGGAAGATAGGTGTGACTGAAATGCCACCAATTTGATGACACTCTTTGGCCATTTGGATGTTTCTTATTGACTGGAACTGTGTGCTGATTTTTTGCATGGGATGTTTCTTATTGACTGAAACTGTGCGCTGATTTACTTTTATTTTGCAGTGAAAAACACAACTTGAAGACTGAAACTATAAAGCAGCAATATCAATTGGTAAGTGGGTTTGAATTTTGAAACATATTGGTTTCAGGATCTCTGAGCTTGATCCTCGTCTCTTCGTTCAATCCAAAATGAAGAGCATAGCATGGGACAGAGGTAAAATGGCATTGAGAAAGATTACTATTTCTCCTTGACTAGAAGCAGGGGTCAAGGTTAAAATCTTTCTCATGTACGATACTCTTACATGCTGTGGCAGGTGAGTATTTAGACGATATTTGCCACTCATAGTCTGGCAACTATGATCTGGACTGTCCATAGATATTTAGCCTTTACGCTTCTGATTGTCAAGGCTACGCTTCTGATTGTAAAGGCTTTGTTCTTCCACATTCATCACATTGTAATGTGGAAGTGCCTTTGCTTTATTCTAGATTTCATTGTCTACTTGGAACTTATTTGTGTTTTGCGCCATTTTCTACCAGTATATTGATGAGGTGGGTTTTTCCAGGTAATTATTTGTGTTTTGTGCCATTTTATACCAATGTATTGATGAGTTGGGATTTTGCAGGTAAAATTCAGGACATCAGACCATAATACATACCGGGCCGGATCCCATGTGATGCAGTACGGTGACATCCCTATCAGCAAAGAGCAGTTGTTTCTGTACATTGGATCTGACCCAGCGAATGCCAATGCTACTTTCACCTATGACAACGGTTTTCCAGAAATCCCCGATGAGAAGGACGTGAGAGCTGTAAATCAACGAGATGCAGATCTTCTCTATCTATGGCAAAAGGTAGTACATTGATCATAATCCCCACCCCCCCACCTCCCCAATAAAAGTGGGATTGATCCACCTAACTGCACTATTTACTCATTTATCAAATCGATCATGTTTGGAACCATAAAATCTTTCAATTCAAAACTGCTTATTGCGTTAAGCTCCAATCTCTTAATATAAGTTTTGTTTTAACATTTCCCCTTGAATTTTAGGAAAGGAAAGAGATTACATGAACTATCTTCTGGCGTTATTCTTTTCAGTCTAGTGTATTTTTGGACTTTTGAGGCAAAAGCCAATATTAGTGATTCTTATGCTTTTTTTTGCAGTATAAAAGTGATTCTTATGCTTTTTTTTGCAGTATAAAAGATCTAAGGAGGGCTCCATTAAAAAGTTGGAATCACAGAGACAGATGGTGGACTTGATGACACATCGTATGCATGTTGACAAAAGCATGAATCTCATTGGCAAGCTTTTGTTTGGATCTGCGAGGGGTCCTAATGTGTTGAACACTGTACGGCCACCAGGTCAACCTTTAGTTGATGATTGGGACTGTCTCAAAACAATGGTAATTTTCAAATCCTCGGATCCTACTTTACCGTTTTTATTAGTTATTGTGTGTAAACGCTTTTACTTCATAGTTGGGCAGCTATTAACCAAACTCTGTAGCAATGAAACTTAAGTGTGCATCTTGCATTAACTTCATACCAATGCCCATTTTGTTAACCTTGCATTTCTCCGATGATGATCATGCTATAATCCTCTGATTCTACTATCGTTGTCTCTGAATGGTTAGCCATCTTGAAAAATTACACTAATTAAAGCATAGCATCCTCCTTATAGGATCTGACTCTCAAAGTTCTAAACATGAGCATATCTTTATTGCTGCAGGTGCGAACATTTGAAAAACATTGTGGATCTCTGTCGCAGTATGGCATGAAACACATGCGTTCTCTTGCAAATATGTGCAATGAAGGAGTCACTAAGAATACCATGACTGCGGTATCTGCAGAGGCATGTAATCAAATGCCATCTAGGTTTAGGGCTTCACTTCATAGAGGTTTCAGTGCTTGATGATTTCAGTACTTCAGTCACAAAGAACTGGGTGACTACCATGGCCTCTTTCAATTTCAAGAACAATGCAAGTTTTTCAATGGGCTATAAGCATAAACTCCTATTTGTTATTAATGCTCTTTCCAACATTCACCCTATTATGTTAGTGAACAGTGCCAGAATATACAGTTATCCTTATATAAAAACAAAGGATCGACATATTGGATAATAGCGCCTAACAAAGGATCGACATATTATCGACATATTGGATAATAACGCCTGTGGCTTGCAAAATTCCAGCCATAATTATGTTAATCTATTTAGATTAGAGTAATAAGGCATTAACAAAGTCTGTTTGCAAAACTCCAGTGGGAGAGTTTTCACAATGTGTAGTGGGAGAGTTTTCATTTTACTTATGTAACTCAATGTACTTAGATTAAAATATCAACACTGAAAAGTTATCAACACTGAAAAGTTCAACAGTGTACATATGGGGAAGTTTTCATCATACTTCTGTTAATCTTTTTGGATTAGAGTAATAAGCTTTCACAAAGTCTGTTTGCAAAAATCCATAACGATATATAGTGGGGAGAGTTTTCATTATACTTATTTAACCACAATCTTCTTAGATTGAAGTATCAACACTGAAAAGTTCTATCATCCATGGTCTTGTTAATCTTTTTGGATTAGAGTAATAAGCTTTCACAAAGTCTGTTTGCAAAAATCCATAACGATATATAGTGGGGAGAGTATTCATTATACTTACGTAACTCTATCTTCTTAGATTTTCTTAGATTTTAAGTATTATGGTGGGGAGAGTTTTCATTATACTTATCTAACCACAATCTTGTTAGATTCAAGTATCAACACCGAAAAGTTCTATCATCCATGGTCTTGATTTAGGGGATAGTTTTCTATATAAAATTAAAATATATTAAGATCTTCTTTTTCTTCTATGCATTTGTTAAGAATTTTCTTTCTCCATGGACAAGAAAAAAGTTCTATCATCCATACTCTTGATTGAGTGGATGCTTTTCTGTAAAAGCAAAATATATTAAGATCCTTCAATATATTAAGATCTTTTCCTCTTAAGCATTTGTTAAGAACTTTCATTCTCCGTGGACAAGACATCCCTCGCAAAGGAAGGAATAACACACAAATTTTATCATCCATGATTTTGATTAAGTGGATGTCTGCTTATATAAAAGAAAAATATATTAAGATCCTTCTTTTTTCCCTTTTAAAATTTTTTTCCTTTTTATTTGACGCTTTTGTCCGAGACTTCTTCTGGTGGACAAGAAATACCTATTAAAAAGCTCACCAGATCTCCCCGAATCTTTATTGAAAATTGCAAAGAGCTCTCCATGTCTTTCTTGGAGAGGAGGAAAATGAGAATCCGTATCATCATCCCTTGTCATCTTCAGCTTTGAAAAGAAAAGAAAAAAGAAATTCCTCTATCCTTACTCTCAGTATATTCTCTCTCCGTATCTTCACTCCCTCCCTCGATAGGGTGAGCTAACTAAGGTTTTCCTGAAATATATAAAATATTTTTTTCTCTTTCCTTACTGTCAGTATATTTTCTCTCGCCGTATCCTCACCCCCCTCGATAGGGTGAACTAAGATTTTCCAACCCATGTTATAATGTGGGTAGGGTGTGTAAGAGATTCTCTCTCCTTACCCACGCTCCCCTTAGTGAGGGTAGTCTAAGATTTTAATCCATATTATATGGGTAGGGTGTGTGGGGATTGTAACGAAATATTAATGAGATTGATAATAAAATGTTGTTATGGGTAATGTATTCTCTCCCCTCTTGATAATATAATGTTGTTATGGGTAGGGTGTGTAATGCATTCTCTCCCCACCCCTCAATGAGGGTGGTCTAAGATTTTAATCCATATTATATGGGTATGGTGTGTGAGGATTATAGGGAAATATTAATAAAATTCATAATATAATGTCATTGAAGTCTATGATTCACCCACCCTCACCGTCATTTAAGGTGGAGATGGAATCTAAAAGATACCCACCCCCTTCGTCATTGAAGGTGGAGATGGAATGTAAAATTAATTTTTTTTTAATGAGAGGAAACTAAAATTTTCCAATTCAGATTGATAAGGTAAGGTGGAGATGGAATCTAAAGGATACCAACCTTACGGAGAAGGAAAACTAAAGTCCGTGAAACTAAATTTTTCCAATTCATATGGATGAGGTAAGGTGGAGATGGTATCTAAAGGATACCATCCTCACGGAGATGGAGTCTAAATATTTTATAAAATAAGAGGAAACTAAAATTTTATTTTCCAATTCATATTATCATAGGGATAGGGTGTGTGAGGGTGTAGTCTAGGAGAAGGATAGAATTTAAAATTGTTCAATCTATATTATCATATCATAGGTACAGGGTAGGGTGTGTGGAAAATTCATAATATAATGTTGATATAACATTATATAATATGAGTAGGTTCGGTGATTTTTTCTTTCCCTCTCGATACACCCTTCAATGAGTATGGAAGGTGGAGTCTAAGATTTCTCACTCCTTATCATAAGGTGGAGTGTAAGGTGGAGTCTAAGATTTCTCACTCTTTATCATAAGGTGGAGTGTGGAGTCTAAAGCACCCTTCGAGTGTGGAGTCTAAAGCACCCTTCAATGAGTATGGAAGGTGGAGTCTAAGATTTCTCACTCCTTATCATAAGGTGGAGTGTAAGGTGGAGTCTAAGATTTCTCACTCCTTATCATAAGGTGGAGTGTGGAGTCTAAAGATTTGGAGTTTAAGATTCCTCGCTCCTTACCAAAGAGTGGAGTGGAGTGGAGTTTAAGATTTCTCAATTCATATTATCAAAGAGATAGGGTGGAGTGTAAGAGGTGGAGTCTAAAATTTGGAGTTTAAGATTCTTCACTATGGTGGGTGAAGATTCTTCACTATGGTGAGTGGAGTGGAGTTTAAGATTTCTCAATTCATATTATCAAAGAGATAGGGTGGAGTGTAAGAGGTGGAGTCTAAAATTTGGAGTTTAAGATTCTTCACTATGGTGGGTGGAGTGTTGGAGTTTAAGATTCTTCACTATGGTGGGTGGTGTAAGAGGTGGAGTCTAAAATTTGGAGTTTAAGATTCTTCACTATGATGGGTGGAGTGTAAGAGGTGGAGTCTAAAATTTGGAGTTTAAGACCAAATTTTAAGATTTCCCACTCTTTACCATAGTGTCTTCACTCTTTACCATAGGGTGGAGTTTAAGATTTCTCAATTTCTTTAGCATAGGGTGGAGTTTAAGATTTCTCAATTTATATTATGACATAGACAGAGATAGGGTGGAGTGTAAGATTTCTTGTCCTTAAATCTTACTCCTTACCATAAGGTGGAGTGTGGAGTCTAAGATTTCTCATAGTAGGGAGGGTGGAGTTAAGATTTCTCAATTCATATTATCATAGAGACAGAGATAGGATGGAGTGTAAAATTTCATATTATCATAGAGACAGAGATAGGATGGAGTGTAAAATTTCATAATGTGGAGTATAAGATTTCTTGCCGTGGAGTGTGGAGTCTAAAATTTTCCATAATATGGAGGGTGGAGTTTAAGATTCCTCACTCCTTATCATAGTGTCATGTAGGGTGGAGTTTAAGATTCCTCACTCCTTACCATAGGGTGGAGTTTAAGATTCCTCACTGGTAAGTGAGAGTTTAAGATTTCTCAATTCATATTATCACAGAGACATAGGGTGGAGTTTAAGATTCCTCACTCCTTACCATAATGTAAGTGAGAGTTTAAGATTTCTCAATTCATATTATCACAGAGACAGTGTTGAGTGTAAGTTTTCTCACTCCTTACCATAATGTAAGTGAGAATTTAAGATTTCTCAATTCATATTCAAAGAGACAGTGTGGAGTGTAAGTTTTCTCGCTCCTTACTATAATGTAAGTGGAGTTTAAGATTTCTTAATTCATATTATCACAGAGACAAATATAAAGTGGAATGTAAGATTTCCGCCCTTACCCACAAGGTGGAGTTTAAGATTTCTCAATTCATATTATCAGGTGGAGTGTAAGATTTCTTGCCCTTACTCACAAGGTGGAGTTTAAGATTTCTCAAATTCTGCCCTTACTCACAAGGTGGAGTTTAAGATTTCTCAATTCATATTATCATAGAGATAGTGATAGTGGAGTCTAAGATTTCTCAATTCATGTTATCATAGAGATAGAGATAGGGTGGTGGAGGGTAAGATTTCTTTATCCTTAGCTACACGGTGGAGCCTAAGATTTTTCAATTCATATTATCACAGAAATAGGGTATGTGAGGGTGGAAGGTGATTTCTCGATCCATATTATCATAAAGATAAAGATGGGGTGTGTTTGGGTGAAACATGAGGACGAAGTCTAATGAGTGGGAAGGTGGAGTATAAGATTTTTCAATCTATATGGGTCGACTCAATCCATATTATCGTGTATATATATATATATATGTGTGTGTGGGGGGGGGGGAGGGGGTGGGGGGTAGGGTGTGTGAGGGTTGAGTTAAAGAATTTTGAAAAAGTGTTGAAAGAGTGTAGGGGAATGTGGTGTTCAAGATTTTTGAAAGTGCGGGGGAGGGGAATGAGGATGTGTTAAGGTGGAGGGTGGTGTGGGGAATGAGGGTCGAGTTTAAAATATTTCAATTCATATTTTCAAATGGATAGGGTGGAATTTGAGGGTGGAGTTTAAAATATTTCAATCCATATTTTTAAATGGGTAGGGTGGAATTTGAGGTGGAGCGGTTTAGGATTTTTCAATATGATAGGGTGTGGAGGGAATTAAAGTGAAATGTTAATAAAATTAATGATATATATGTATGGAATTATTGAGGTTAGAATGTGTGGAATTATTGGAAATATATGGAATATTTGTGGTTAGGACGAGTGGAATTATTAGGAAATATATGGAATATTTGTGACTGAAGTGTGTGGAATTATTGTGGTTAGAATGTGTAGAATTATTGGAAATATATGGAATATTTGTGTTTAAGATTAGTGGAATTATTGGAAAATATATGGAATATTTTTTACTAAGGTGTATAGAATTATTGAAAAATATATGGAATTATTGGAAAATATTAATAAGATTAAGAGTGGGAAAGATCAAGACTAAAGCAAAATAAAAGAAGTTTAAGAATCCCAATTATGCCATTGTTGGACGATGAAGTCTCTTGGGGCTTTTCCAATGGAGCAAATCAGGATCAAGTATGTGGCACTAGGGTAGTTTTATTTCTTAGCAAATGTCGTTATTTTCACATTTGCCCTTCTCTGAGAAGGGGATCGAATAACAAGGCAAAATTAGCGACCTTGTGGGCCCTAGTCAACAAAACAAACAAACAAATACAATGTTAAGAAAATTCAAATTATGGGTGACTCCAAGCTGGTGGGATTTTATGCCCCTCATTTATATCATCTTCTCAAAGCAATTAAAAAGGAATTTTCTACCCCTCATTTATATCATCTTCTCAAAGCGATTAAAAGGGAATTTCTAATGCTGGAATGTTATTCCTGTAAGCACATATATAGGGAGCTTAACAGTGTTGTTGGTTGCCTTTCACAAAGTGTGTCTTTCAAAAAATGTACATGATCCAATCGAAAGACTCAAGATCTATGAATTCATGGAAGGACAAGGCCATGAGGCCATGTATAGGTACATTTTTTCCTTGAAGAAACATTCCAAGGACAAACCTTCTTAGGTCCTCACGAAGTATATATTTCTCATAGAAATATCAAGTTTTTTTTCCAAGGGAAAAAAATGAGGCTTTACAAGTGCGTCCCTTAAATTAGGAATTCAATCAACCATGTGGACCAATAGATGTTGGAACTAATCTCAAACTCTATGTGACACCTTCAACAATCTTCATGGATACTAGTGAGTTGAGCTAAGCTATTCAAGGTAAGTGGTTGTTGATGTGGTAGTCTTCTTGTGACTAACAACATTTTTCTTCTTTTGGTATTGTAGTTATAAACCTCTTTGGGAGGTGTTCGATAATACAAACTTAATGCTCCCAACACAACATAATAGGGGCTAATTTAATAAATTTCCTAAGTATACTAAGAAGGACAATCATAACCCTCACACAAGTGACTAATTCTTAAAACACAATATGATTCACAAGGGCATTAACAAAGGTATACCATACCATAAACAATTATGGAAAGGAAAAAAAGGAGAATCCTTCATGGCATGACCCTCAAAGTCAATAAATACATACGGCTATCATTGTTTCTATGTCTAGCCTTTTAAAGCTAGGACATTTTCTTTAAATAGGCTTTAATATGGAGCATTAAACATTGGGTTAGCCACTCAACTTTATTTCATTACCCCTTCTTTTATTTCATACATGTTCAATTTATTGAACACATTTCTTTAGATATTCTTTAGGGACTAGGGAATAGCCGTATAATGAGGTGGAATTAGTTCCAATATTCTAAACTCAAATTGACTCTAATCTATTTGATTTTAATGATTCAATTTACAAAAACGATATATAAAATATCTAATTTCATATATATAGAATATTAAAGATTTGGAAAATTTTGAAGTTTTGAAAGAAAACATTATGAATAAATGAGTAAAGATTGTTCACCGGGCATAAACCAAATGGTGACAGGTGTGTTGTTAAGGCACTCCTTGTATTAAGGTCCTAAGTTCAAAACCCAATGGGCACAAATCCAACCATGTTAAGGGTTGGTGTGGCCCAGAGCAAGTACAATCCCCAAGCCATTTTGACAACTTAAATTCCCTTGAGTCAGAGCTTCTTAGTGACAGCGTAGTCCAAAAGGCCATGGTCAAACTAGCAAACGAAAAGAATAGAAGCAAAGATCATTTAAAGGACAAGCAATGTCCCACCATCGCTTATATCAACATCCTCGTTAGTATCATCCTTTGCCTCTTTTCTAGCGTTTGCTTCTATATTGATCCATTAGGGATATTAATAAACACCACCTTATTTTGCTTAAGCTACCTAATCCTAGCCTTGTAATATGGTATAAAAAGCATAACCAATCCTAATTTGGGCCTTATAATATGTTAGAAAAGACTTTACTTAGAAAAACTTAACATGTTTATCCAATGACTTTGGGAGTCAAGGCCATGCCAAAGGAGTTCAACAATCAAATACCACCAACATCAAGGTACATAAAGGGCTTAATGCTCTTAATTAAATGTTAGTCACATAACCTCGTACATGATAGAATCCAATGAAAATGTTGTAATCATACCAATCTCAATATGAAATTTTACTTAATGTCCAATATAGTTGGAACCACTCACAAATATCCTAAAACAAGTAATAGTAATGGTAAAATTTTAAGATAAAGTTGCATACATCTCGAAACAATTAATGGCAATGTTAAAAAATTAAGTGAAAGTTCTCGAAATGTTAACTTTTACTTGATAATTTATTGTTATCATTACTAAGGTTTAGGAGTTAGATTTTATTTTTTAAATTAATTTTGCTTGGGTCATGCATTTAGTAGCAAGTAGGTATAAACTTGGCCAAAAACAAGTTTACCAAACCAACAAAGTCATGCTCTAACTTTGGTTGATTCAATACCAAACAAGCCCATCAAGGTGAGTTAATGGCTAAGTAGACCAACCACTTATCAATTGAGACCAAGTCTTGAAACATTAATTAATGCAAGCTTTTATGTTAGTTTCAATTGGCTCTTCACCTCTTTTCCTTTTATATATTCATAGACAATCATGGGCTTATATTTCAATTAAGGTTTTTATTTCATTAATATAGTCTAGATCCGTCTTAAATCTGGATTTGCCAAAAATCAAGAGGGATCAAATTGCTCTTCACCTCTTTTCCTTTCAGAGATTCATAGACAATCATGGGCTTATATGTCAATTAAGATTTGTATTTCATTCATATAGGCTAGATCCATCTTAACTCTGGATCTACCAAGAATCAAAAGGGATCAAATTTCTTTTCATTCTAAAAGAGATTTGAATCTCAAAAAATTTAGATCTTTTAGATATTTGATAAATCCAAAATTAAAACAAATATAAGCTAATTTAATTATTAATTATTAATTTTATTTAATTTTGTTTTATTTTACCCAGTTAAGTTAAAATGTTAATAGCAAATCTTTCCAGGTGAGAAATGAGAATACTTCTGTAAGCCGACATTGTCCTAAAAGAATATGACAAGGGCAAACAAATAAATTGTAGTGGTGAGATCCTATTTCAGAAAGCATCACTGTCACAACCCACTAAAAGCATAATGCCATCCAATTACATGTGTACATATATCAAGTAACAAACATGAGAATATCATTGCATCCGCCAGTCGGAGGTGAGAAAGCTAACTGACACGTAATGGTTGAGCCAGCACAAGTGTCTGAATGAGAACATGAATGAGCTGTCTAAATGAGTGAAGATCGAGTATGGAAAAAAGAACTTCTACACAGCCGCACCCTTCGAGGTGCCTTTTCAACTGGTTGCCCCTTGGGGATAACACCACTCATACCAATTCCTTGACCAGATAATTGAAAAACACTTGCATGTTAAAAAATAGTCAACGTCGCAGTATATAAGATTATAGTATCCTTTCAATAAAAATACAAAAATTAGAACAACCAGAAAAGTACGCCATAGAGTCTATTTCATAGCTGTTCAATTTCTGAAATATCTGCAATGTTTTCACAGAAATTCATTGCACATATGATACATGACTATCAACTATCAATGGAAATAAGATACCCAGAAAAATGTACAGCAAGATGCCCAGAGTGAGGGATAAGCAGCAATTGGAAAAATTGCTAATGTCTAGACAGACCATGGTAAACAAGACGGAATCCAGATACATGATAGAGGATCACCATGATATGGTGTTCTGTTTGCGGAGAGCTCAATATCTAGAAGACAATAAAAATGGAGGGAATTTGCGAAAGCGTTTTGAGAAGGCATTCTTGTTTCAATTTCGAGTATCCTTTCTCAGCTTATTCTTTAAAGGCTAATGCTCAAGTTCCAATGTTTTAAACTCAAACTCGGACTCAGATTGACTCGAATCCCTCTGATTTCAATCACTCAATTTACTGAAAAATAAAATAATCAATTTACTGAAAAAATATATATATATATATATATATATATAAAATAATCTGAAAAAATTATATTTAAAGATACAACTGTGCTTACAACCATGAAAATTGCTCTATTGGCCTTACTTAAGTTAAATGCATCATATCCAGTTGCACCATAGGCTTGCTGCTCTTAGCTTCACCCTGTACATGCCAATTCATTACAAAACCTACTAAAAAGTTGCGGACCAAATTTGAATACAAAATAGTCCCTGCTCTAGAGACTTGGCATTGGATATTCTGGAAGTGCAACTTTGGGAGTGTCATATAGAAACTTTCTGAACCCATAATTCCACTACTTTAGCTACACCATGTGTCCAATACAATCCTCCCCACCTTGCTCTCTCCATACTTCTCGACTACCACACAGCTTACCTGGTATCAACACCAGAGGAATCTGGCTGCAAAATAAACCATGCTCCAGGAGGGGGTTGAGAACCACAAACGGAACCTGTGGAAGGCACAAAGGGGTTTCCTATAGAAGAAGCGGCACTAGCAGATTGAGAAAGGCCGTAGATCATAAACGACAATCCTTTCTGCTCCTTTGCCCATCCTCTATCAACATTTTCAGAGTGAAACCAGCCACTGGGGGTGCTATCAAGTTAACTAGAAGAGAGGAGACAACCAGAAAGGTCAACCATAACTGGAAAGTTTCATGGTAAAAGACAACCCGAAGAATAGAATGTCAACCTGAATCGAAAAGTTTCGTGTTAAAAATAGATTAAAAGAAAAGAAATAACAGCTAACCGACACTGCTGTTTTAAAGCTTTGCAAGTTAAAAAAAGGAAATAAGAACGCTATCAAATCTTGCTTTTGTAAAAAAAAAAGCAAACAAGAGCTAACAAATATTGCTTCCTTAAAGCTTTGTAGTACCTTTTCCATTTAATGTAACAAAAAAAAAAAAAACAAATAAGAGCTAACAAATATTGCTTCCTTGAAGCTTTGTATTACCTTTTCCATTTAATTCTCTCAAAGTTAACTTCCAAGTGTAAATTTCATTAATGAGTGATCAAACTTATACAAATAAATGAACTTTTCATTTAGTACCTTTTCCATTTAGTTTCTTTCAAAGGTAACTTCCAGTGTGAATCTCTATAAAGAGTGATCAAACTTTACAAATAAATGACCCTAAATTTACTACCTTTTCCATTTTCTTCTTTCAGAGGTAACTTCCAGTGTGAATTTCCATGAGTGATCAAACTTATACAAATAAATAACTCTTCCAGCGTTAATTTCCATAATGAGTGATCAAACTTATACAAATAAATGACCCTTCATTTAGTACCTTTTCCATGTAGTTCTCTTACAGGTAACTTCTGAGTGAATTTTATTAATAAGTGATCAAACTTATAAAAAAAAATTACCCTTGCGAATTTCACCTTCCTAATTTATTTATGTACAATTTTATTTTGGGACAGAAATCCCAAGGGATTATCTCCCACATTCTCCCTTCAGCCAATTATTTAAACTTTTATCCTTAGACTCGTGTTTGCACTAAGGAAGACTATAAGGGTAAGGAGATTCCCAAGGAACCTTTAAACACAGAGAGTAGAACTTCTTGTTTTGTAGGGTAATGGAAAATGGTGCCATATCTATTTGAAGGTTGATGGTTGGAAGAGGCCTAAAAGAATTTATCCAGAGCAGATTGATTGAATCATGAGAAATGAATTGCACTGAATAATGAGCTTAAAGACGTGTAGTAGCTGTCCTTTGCACTGGTGGCATCAAAGCCTGGATTGGAGGTGCAATCAATTGCTGATTCCTACAGTGGGGCAGTAAAGGCGTGTAGTAGCTGTCCTTTGCACTGGTGGCATCAAAGCCTGGATTGGAGGTGCAATCAATTGCTGATTCCAAACACTGAGTAACTGCCTTTGCACTGGACATCAGAGTCAGAGTCTTGATTGGAGGAGAAATCCATTGCTGATTCTTACAGTTGGGCAGTGAAACCCTCAGTAACTGGTTTGGCAGACCTTTTTTATTGTAATTGGTATTCATATTCGTCTTTGTATGGAATGCTTCAGGCTTGTAATCTGTTGTGTGATCCAATTAAATTGTTAATAAATAAATTATGTTTATAAAATGATTATGTAGATAAAATTAATGATATTCTCCAAAGTCATGATTGTGATTAAATCTGATTGTAAACAAAGTACAGTGCCCCAATGGCCAGGAAGGCTCTGGGTATGCAACAATAATATGGTATCAGAGCTCAGCTTACAACAATGTGTTATGAATTGAAAATTCAAGTTATTGGATGGAATTTACAGTTGCACACCTACTGTTTAAAACAAAAGCCATCATGACAATGGGGAAAAGTGAAGCATCGAAGATGATGAGCTGAATGCTCATGCTGATGAGTTGATGGCTCACATACACAGATCAAACTCAACACTGAAATTCTGTGTGCTAGCAAAATATCTTTCGGGTGAATCTGATGTGTTTCCTAAGATGGCGGAGCTCAAAAGACACGAAAGCAAGAACTCAATTGGAGGATTAAAAAACAACATAACTCATTTGATAATACAAGCTGGTACCTTTTCGAAAGAATGTTTTTAAAGGATTACCCTGTTTGGGATCTATATTGATGAGTTGGAAGCATTTCTACACGAGCATATCCAAGACATTGATGGCTGCCTTCTTCACCAGGTTCTGATATCTATTCTACTCTTTGTTGATGACATGGTCCTCCTCTCCTCATCTCCAGAAGGATTACAGAGGCAGCTAGATGCCTTAGCTCTGTTCTGTGACCATCGACAATTGACGATCAACCTGGGTAAAACCAAGGTTATGATCTTCAACAGGGTGAAAAAAACCTCAGACTTTCACTTGCTATTCAGAGGGGAGGAGATTGAAATCACCAGCACTTATACTTACTTGGGGGTGCAATTTTCAGGTCCCCGCTTCAGTTTGCGACCAGCTCTTTAGCCTCAGATGAACAAAGGATATGGATCCTTAGCCCTTTTCAAGAGACAATGCTTTCAACATCAATTCCAGGACATCTCGTTCAAGATGAGCCTTATAAACACCTTGATTCGTCCCACTGTTCTATATTGCTCTTCTGAGACTATTGCCCATTCTACTCCCTCGGGGCAAGCGAGATGTTGGTTTACACGAGTTTCAAACCTAGTTAGTGGGAATTCAGTTGGATCGTCTCCCTCCTTTCTGATATTCCTTAGATGTTCCTGGTCACCTTTTACCTACTAGACAGGAGCTAAACAAGATCATCAGGGAGGACATCTACAAGCAGTTCACCTAGGTCAATCCTTCGGGAGGCTTGCGCCCAAAGATGGCCTTCTATGTTGAGCACTTCTTGGAGTTGAGAGACGGGCTCATTGTTCAACCTAGTATACATTTCACCACTGGATGCATGCTCTTTGCATTCCTCTAGGCCAGTTCAGAGTAGGTTCTCATAGACTTCGAGTAGAGATAGACCACCAGGTGAATAGACTAGACAGACTCTACAAGGCATGTCATTTATAGGAAGTGGAGACCGAGGTGCACTCAATCCTTGGATCCTTAGCCCTTTTCAAGAGACAGTGCTTTCAACATCAATTCCAGGACATCTCGTTCAAGATGAGCCTCATGGACACCTTGATTCGTCCCACTGTTCTATATTGCTCTTCTGAGACTATTGCTCGTTCTACTCCCTCAGGCCAAGCGAGATGTTGGTTTACACGAGTTTCAAACCTAGTTAGTGGGAATTCAGTTGGATTGTCTCCCTCCTTTCTGATATTCCTTAGATGTTCCTGGTCACCTTCTACCTACTAGATAGGAGCTAAACAAGATCATCAGGGAGGACATCTACAAGCAATTCATCCAGTTCACCTGGGTCAATCCTTCGGGAGGCTTGCGGCCAAAGATGGCCTTCTATGTTGAGCACTTCTTGGAGTTGAGAGACGGGCTCATTGTTCAACCCTAGTATACATTTCACCACTGGATGCATGCTCTTTGCATTCCTCTAGGCCAGTTCAGAGTAGGTTCTCATAGACTTCGAGTAGAGAGACCACCAGGTGAATAGACTAGACAGACTCTGCAAGGCATGTCATTTATAGGAAGTGGAGACCGAGGTGCACTCTATCCTTGGATGCCCTATCTACTACAAGATCAGAGGAATGTTTCATTGCTTGTTCAGAGATTCTCGGACCCTCGTCGACTTTTTCAAGTACCCCGATCAGAGATGTTTGGCCCCATATATACAAGAGGCTCTTAGGTTCCAAGCGAATATTCTTCAGCCTCCCATCAAACCAAACCTCACACAGAGGATCACGAGACAGGGCACCAAGAGATCGACTAATACCAGTACGTATCCAGACTCCAGATCAATGAGGATTTGTGGGACCTCACCCTGCCACACGAGATCTCAACAACAGTTCCGTCTCAAATCTGTTCATGGGAGACAGACTAGGTCCTCCAACATTCAACAGCGTGTGAAAACCCCCCAGGACACAATTTAGTGGACAGTTTGCACTTGCCATCGGCTCTTCATCGGGCCAACAAACATTGTTGAGTTTTTTCAGCGTTATTCATTCAGCCTCAGAGGTTAGGAGAGATGGGTTTGAACCTCAGACCTATTAGGTCTTGGATCTTCTCAGCGAGGGCCAAATGTTGATTTACTTTGATCAATGTACTCAACATTCCCTTTGACCTACTTTGTGGTCATTAGTTGGACATAAATATAATTATCTTATCTTATCTATTCGCTTAAGTTTAAGAATGGCTGCATACTATAAAGATTGGACTCAAAAATTACTCAATATATAAGTAAATCTGATAAATGCTAAATGGATGCATACTATAAAGATTGAACTCAATAATTACTCAATATACAAGTAAATCTGATAAATGCTAAGTTGTAGGCAGGTACTTTGGGTACCTACTTTAGGTATGGGGAACAAGTATCCATACAGCTAAAAGCTTTGCTCAAATTTACAGGAAAAGTTAAAGTGGAAGTAGCAATAATATAATATATTAAAATTTAATATATATAAAAAATAAAATAATTTATTTATTTCCATTTAAAATTTGCTAATCAAATTCAAATTCAATCCAATCATCTTGCAATGAAATATGTAAAAGATTGAACTTTGAAACACTATATTATATTCAACACTATTAACTATTAATATGTGATTCATGCAACACTATATTATATTCAATTTCGAAATTCAAGTTTGGAAATTTAGAAAATGAAACTGACTAACACACTACTTGCTTTCTGACCACTGTAATTTGTTGAATTTTATCATTGAAGATTTAATGGTAGACTTCAAGAAAGTAGACTTTTTTGCAATTGTTGAACTTCATGATTTGTAACAGAAGCTGCCTGCCAAGGAATGACGGACAACTGTCTATATTTTGTTGAAACTTTATAGTGTATTTTGTTGAAATCTTTGCTACATCTCCACATCTCTGTGGCTTTACAAAGCCCATGCAGCTTACATCTCCACATCTCTGTGGCTTTACAAAGCCCATGCAGCTTAGCTCCCTGACATGTATCACTTAGAAAATAAACAAATGGTACTTTATTTATTTCTATTTAAAATTTGCTAATCAAATTCAAATTCAATCTAATCATCTTGCAATGAAATATGTAAAAGATTGAACTTTGAAACACTATTATATTCAACACTATTACTATTATTATGTGATTCATGCAACACTATATTATATTCAATTTCGAAATTCAAGTTTGGAAATTTAGAAAATGAGACTGACAAACACACTACTTGCTTTCTGACCACTGTAATTTGTTGAATTTTATCTTTGAAGATTTAATGGTAGACTTCAAGAAAGTAGACTTATTTGCAATTGTTGAACTTCATGATTTGTAACAGAAGCTGCCTGCCAAGGAATGTCGGGCAACTGTCTATATTTTGTTGAAACTTTACAGTATATTTTGTTGAAATCTTTGCTACATCTCCACATCTCTCTGGCGTTACAGAGCCCATGCAGCTCAGCTCCCTGACATGTATCACTTAGAAAATAAACAAATGGTACCTTCTCTGCTCAGAATAAGTACCCAAAAAGTCAAAATCTGTTGATACCCGAAAAGTCAAAATCTATTGCAATGAAGCTCCAAAGTACCTGTTGGAAATCCCAGCGATTTTGGAACATTTCCTACCAGCTCCCAAGCTCCCAGAAGCTTGGGGGGAATAGTAAGGTACATGCTCTCCAATGCCTGGAACAGTACCCTCTCCAATGCCTAGAGAGTACCGGCGATTTTGGAACGTTTCACGTGCTACATGCTCCCCACTGCACGGGAATGCACGGGAGCAGTACGGGTTACTATGGATAAATAATTTTGTTTCCCAATAAAATAAAAGACATGACTGTTAGTTCGCTTATTGATTGAAACAATAACATAAAAGACATGACTGTTAGTTCGCTTATTGATTGAAACAATCTGCGTTAATGCTCAGGAGATGAACAATATTTTAAGAAAACCAAATAGATATAAATGGATGAGGGGTTGACTCTAGAGATCCTTGGCATTGCCTTTCTGAACCAGGAACAAATGTATACTCGATTAAACCAACCTGGAAATGGTAAACATAATGTTGACTGATTTTCATGAGTCTTATTTTCTATGGCATGAAAGAAAACTTCAATGTGTCTCAGGGTATTGATCAATTGCAAAGAGCAAAAATCAGAAATCATCCCATAACATTTATGACATGAAAATCACTTTCTCCTGTGAATAGGATTCCATGAGCTTCGTGATTATAATATACAACCCCATAAAAATTCCATTATAATATACAACCCAATAAAAATTCCAAACTCGGACTATGTGAGACAGAAATCCAAAACCTCAAATTGCACAAGAATTCCTCTCACTAGTCGCTGTACAAATCTGCAAGTCCGGCATTTGTATGTGGGTTTTAGCAAAACATAACAATATGACAAAACTTATATACGGAAAGAGAGATATGCTTAATCACAGGAAGAAGACCCATTCATAATAATACCTACTGTCTAATATTTACACAGTTGACCATTTATATCGTATTTCCAATGGCGTCACGCAAGATTACTCATCTACCTTTTCAACATCGAGATTATCCTTTCTAGGTTTTTCTCTCTCGTTATTTAATAGATTTTAAACTACAGAGACATGCATCGAGATTAAGGTTTTGGGGTTTTGCCTCTTTCGTTATTTTAATAGATTTTAAACTACGGGGACTTATTTTTAACGCACCATTAGGCGAAATCTGTAATAACCGCCTCGTCGTGCAGAAGGAACAAAAACCCTTAAAAAGAAAATATCCATGTCCTTCATCCCAAAAACTGTGACAGAGCCTGACAATTCCAAAACCATTAATTCCGCAAAAGGACTAATAGACCTTAAAAAACACAGTAGTGTAATACATGGACAATCAATGCAGTAGATAAGATAGTAGTGCAACGTCCGTCCTTCAAGTTCAAAGTACGATGCAGATAAAATCCAACATTACATTATTGATAGAAGGGACTTTTTCTGCTCACCATACATGAACGAAATTTCTGTAGGGCTTCACCTTTCATTTATAAAAATTGGCGGCAAATGCAAAAACAAATTGTTGCAGTAATGGAAACAATAACAAAGGAGCATGAGGGTGTAGGAAGCCTGCTTGTGGGAGCGATAAAGAAAATCGTGAATCGCACCCCTCAAAAAGCTTCCAAAAATTCTCTCTGCCTCCTAAGGAGGCCCGATAACAATTTCATTCATGTCATCTGGCTTTTCTTGGAGGCTATAAGGTTCTTACAATTTGGCCGCCCTTGATCGTAAACAGCAATTTTGTGTAAAACTATAGAAGCTAAAGTTGTTTGGGAAGCACGGCAGAACTCATTTAGTCTAGGGTTTGTTAATCTCGACGGTTCCATGCGAGCCTGCAGTCGCTTTTTCGATTTCTAGGGTTAGGGTTTGTAGGGTTTTTAAAGAGTATTTAAGGGATGACACATTATAAAATTGAGCAGGTTCCGATATGCCTTCTGCCTTTTATATATTATTATCGAATATTAGATTTATTTTAAGGGGTATCTGCGCAAAGTGTGGATTTATTTTTATAACTAGTGATGACTATTTACTCAAAAGTGAAATGATTTTATTAAAATATGGTTTAATAGAGTGTAGACACCTTTTGAAATAATTTAATTTCATTCTCAACTTCCCTTCACACAAATTAATTGATGTACACCTTATCTGTGCTAAAAAAAAATACTTTACAATATTAATATTATGTACTTATGTTGTGAATAGCAATGTCGATTTACATATTAATGAAAAGTTATTGGTAAAACTGTGAAAATAATTGTTATTAGTAAAATTGTGAAAAAAGCTAAACTTATCTCAATTATGAATTCTAGAAATACTGGAAAATATTAACATTGTTGTTGTGCTTTGAATTTCAAAATATTCTAAAATCTATTCCAATGAAAATAACTCTTATATTTAAATACCTAATAATAACATCAAACATAATAATTTATTTCTCCAAACATAATGTCACCTAAACTCAACCTAGTGGAAAAAGATAGCCCTCATGAATACATGATCATAACATCCAACAAATGAACATATCGTTTTTTCATTAAAAGTAACGCCAGTTTTTATCTCCAACAACTCTTTTAAAATCGTCTTGGGAGTTGATAACGGCTGTTGTTGCTGCTGTGCGCGCTGCTGCCTCCCCTAGGTCTTCTTGTTGCGCGGTAGCCTTGGCCTTCGGCCTCCCGCCATGGCCCCTCCGGAAGCTCCACCGGAGGGGGCCGGTCCTCAACAAGCCTTCTGATCTAGTCAAATCTCTGCCTCCACAGTGCCCTCGTTCAACAGTCTCTAAGTTTGTCAAGAAGCTGGATGTTTTACAAGAAGTTAACTTGCCTCCAGCCCTTCCTCGCATGGTTGCTCTCTCTCTTGCAGAAAAAGGACTCATTGGTCAATTCACGGGCCTCTGGCCATCTCCAAAAATTGTTCAAAGATGGGTTGAAAGGAACTGGTCCGACAAAATTCAAGGAAAAATATCTATTAGATTCTGCGGGAAAGGGTACTTTACCTTTCACTTTGAATCCAAAGAATATAAGGACCTAATATTCAGAAACGGGCCCTATTTCATGGATTCCAGAGGCCTGTATCTCAATAAACGGACCTCAGATTTTGATCCTGAGTTGGACGTCCCCAGTGTTGTTCCAGTTTGGGTCCAACTCCCTCATCTCCCTCTCCATTGCTAGGGGGATGAATAGGTTCATGCCATCAAGAACGCAGTCGGAAAATACATTGATCGCAGCGAACCAAAAGAAAACATGCAAGCCTGTGCGCGGATCTGTGTTGAAGTGGACCTTGGTAAAGGCCTACCTAAAGCCATCAAGCTCAAAGTGGACGACTGGAGCCATGTTCAGCAGCTGGATTACGAGCAGATTCCATTCAAATGCAAGGTATGTCATGAATATGGCCACTTCGCCAATAGATGTACTAAGCTTATTGATGTAGAGAATGGCCCACAAGAAGAGCAATGGGAAATGGTTAAAAAAAAAGAAGTTGGCCTCTTCGTCCAAAGCTCCCCCTGAAGCAGGTCCTTCGGCCTCTATTGCAGCTCACCCCTCCTCTTCCTCCCCAGCATCTTCTAACCCTCCTCCCCTCTCCCATCCTCCGCCCTTCTCTTCAACCAATCCCTTCTCTATTTTGTCCCCCCTGAAAGCCATCCCCAGGATCCCACTCCCCCTTCTCTAACCCAAACTGATACCACTAAATCCTCTTTGCCCTTGATCATCTCCTCTCAGCCCTCTCTTGATCTTCCCCTTAACAAAATCACTGAGATAAAAACATGTTAATGTGTCCCATTATATGGCAAAAGCAAAAAAATATTCAAATGAGAAAAGGTAAAAACAAATGAATACAAAATTATCAATTATTTTTCCAAATAAATATAAAATTATCAATTTTTTTTACGGAGCAAAAAAATACGACATAAAAATTAGGTTTGGGACTTAGTCCGGAGATAACTTCGGCCCAAAGAGCGGATCATTCATATTTTCCGTATTTCATATATGTTCGGCTGACAAACGGACATTATTATTGTAGTTTAGCTTAGTATTAAGTTACGGGTCATATATATTTTAAATTATGGCCCACAAGGAGATTCTTATGCGTACATTTAATTTTATATAAACGTTTCAAATGATTTTTGAAATAGTTGAACGAAATTTTATATAAATTTGATTTTATATAAAAAGTTTCAAATAAATTTTTGATATAGTTGAACGAAATTTTATATAAATTTAATTTTATATAACAAGTTGGTGTAATATTAAAGTTAATTGTGAAGTAAAATTAAAATTTATATAAATTTTATTTTACATAAAAACAAATTTCAATACAAATTTAAAAAGATTTAAATTTTGAAATTATATTGAATAGAAATATTTAAATTAATATTACATAAAAATAATATGTTTATATGATGTATAGTTTTAAGCAACATTTACTTAATATAAATTATATTATAAATTATTTAAAATGTAATTTTATGTAAATCTTGAAAATTCTCTATATGTTTATGTTCAAACTATCATTGGAAAGTATTCTAGGTAGTTGTGTATGTTAAAAGCTTTATTAAATGAGTTGAGTTTCATACTTGTTAATTATAAAAAATAAATGCTAAATTTGTAACAAAGCTACCTAATAAAATTAGGTAAAAGCTATAGTGAACCTATTTAATGGGTTAGAAAATATAAATAATGTTATAAAAGTAAATACTAAATTTGTAAATAAGTCAACTGATAGTAAACATTGGTAAAAACTATGATTAATCACTCAAAAAATATATATAATTTTTTCAAATATATATAAAATGCTAAAATTCTTTTAATATATATATATATAGAATTTTGGAAACAAACAATTTATATATTTTTTTCCAATTTAAATGCATCTTGTCCTCCTCCTATTACTTAGTTTTCTTTCTTCTATAATTTCATAGAACTAGTTTCTCTAAATAATGTTATAAAAAGTAAATACTAAATTTGTAAATAAATCAACTGATAGTAAATATTGGTAAAAACTATGGTTAATCACTCATAAAATATAAATAATTTTTCCAAATATGTAGGTTTAAATATGTAAAGTTAAATAAAATGCTAAAACTCTTTAAAAATATATATAAAAATAGAATTAGAATTTTAGAAACAAATAATTGATATATTTTTTTCTTTTTTAAATGCATCTTGTCCTCCTGCTATAACTTATTTTTCTTTCTTCCATAATTTGATAAAACTAGTTTCCCTCTAGTTTCTCACCACTATACATTTGAAAGTTAAGTTAAGGATTACATCATTTTTTTCCCTTCATATTTTTAATTAGCACCAAAAATAAAACGTAGATTTAATGTTTATGTGATATGACATTTCAATGAGTTGAGGTGCTGGTTTCAACATTTAATGTTTCAATATTGCACTTAGTCATATATTTATGAAAATGACATTAAATCGCAACATCTCTACAATGAGCTGAGAAAAGTAGCCTGGTGTTCACCGACATCCATGCAATGACCTGAGGAGTACCCAAATTCAAAACTGTCACAAGCCTTTTTCGATCTTCCACAGCATTTCAACATTCTTCTCATTAAAAGTACGTTAGCAAAGATCAAGATTTCTTTGTCACTGCTCTAAAATATAAGCATGTTCTTTGATTGATTTTTTTAAAATTAATTACATAATTTTTATTTTTATTATACATAATGAATTTATAAAAATTTCCTGTTCGTGCACTTCTGCCTTCAAATTTCATATATTATAAATCATTTTTCCATTTTTAATGATGTCATTACTTAACTTTATTGATTGAAGTATGCCTTATTCTGCTATCTGTTGCTCCCAACGTTTTCCTTTCACCAATCCTTGCATTTGCTAGTAATTAATGGGCATTGATGGGGCTAGTGGGAATTCCACCAGGGCTCAGTATCAACTGCAAAGCTCTTAACATATCTCGGTTTAAAGTTCCACCCGTTCCTTTCCCAGATAACTCATGTTCAGAATACAGGTTGAAACTTCCACCTATTTCTTTTCCCAGATCACTCATGTTCCAAATACAGTCACGTGTACGGGGTACATCTTCATTCTTTCTCTGCTATTTGGCTTTATTCATTGAAGTATGCCTTGTTAGTTTGTCCATGGAGTCATTTAGTGATGAAAGATTCATTGAAGTATGCCTTGTTAATTTGTCCATGGAGTCATTTAGTGATGAAAGATTGGCTCAGTAGAAAGAGATCAACCACACAATCCACACATTGTTAAAAAATAATGTTTAATAAACTCATAACTAAAAATAATGAAATTTTATCTAAAACTATATTTGTCATTATTTTATCTAAAACTATAGTTATATAATTAGTGTGATATTTTACAACAAACTGAAATTTTAACATGGTATACAGTTTTCAAAAAATAGTAAAAATTCTCAATAAATATTACAATTGAAATATTCTAATATTTAGAAAATTTGAATTTCTATTTTATTTAAATATTACATATTAATTTAATAACAAGTTGAGATGGAAAGTTGAAGTTGAAATCTCTAACCATACATGTGATTTTCATATATCAGGATCAACTCTTAATGCAAGGGCTTCTAGTAACCTCTCATGATCATTTATTCCAAGCCTCCATCTTTGACGTCGTTCTCCATGTCCTTTCATTAATGACAATGGCAAATGAATAGCAATAACATGATGACTATATTGCATAACTACTTTATGTGGTTCATATTCTTCAAATATATATCTGGTCTTATTCTTTTCAACTTTCTTAAAGTACATTCCCTTCAGAATAATAGATCCTCTTTCAAAGTCTTGACCATCACTATCAACTTGGCTTTCCAGCAATTTGCATTTGATTGTAGTACATCTCAATAGATAGTAGTCAACCCCTTCCACATTGTTAGGAGGTGCTATAACAGCGAATACATCACCTGTATGGGATTTAATACATAAGGAAAACATTAAAAACTTTTTTAACTTAACTAATATTTACTCAAAATATAATTAAAATTGATAATTTAATATTTAAAATTATAAATGTATAAGAATTTGCATACCTTCTTGTACTAATCTAGAAATAACATCATAGTCTGAAGAGAATTGTGGGTCTTTGTCTCTTTCTTCAATTGGAATATGCACTTGAGTAGGACCAACACGATCTAAAGGTTCCAAGATAGTTTGTTTCCATTCTTCAACAAATCCTTGTTGTAAATTTATACATGATTCTTGGAATTCATTTCCTCCATAATATCCACAATAACAAGCATGCTCCCTGACATGCAAAACCCAATCAGTGTGATCTGTGCTTCTAACAGAGTGAAAAGACCTTGTACTTGGTACAATTTTACATGTATAAGCATGTTCACGATCAATATTCGTTATATGCCAAAAGAATCTACATATAAACTTATCAATTTGACCATCGCTTCTATGACACAAATTTTGAGTACACCAATCAACAACATTTTTTGTATCTTGCATTATATTAGCATCAAACTTCATTTCGTATCTCCTAAGAGCTCGTTTAATGCAAGCTCTAGCTCCATCATGCTCTCCTTTTCCATGACCACTTTGAAAGAAGCTCCATGTATGTTTAATTTTGATTTTATGATGAAGACGACACAACCAATAAAATGATCTTGCTGATTTGAATTGCCCTGCACAACCATCTGACCAAACCCAATGTTCTCTAAAAGTGACACTTCTATCCTTTATAAGAGAATCAATTTTTTTTTTAAAAGAATGTTGCACAAAAAGTGTATCATGCTTTGAATCATCACTAACATAAAAGTGAACCTCTTTGATCACTATTCTTTTTTCTGGTGTACTTTGTCTTCCATCAATATGCTCCTCTGCATGCCTATAAGACACATGGACCAAAATTGTAACTTGTTCTGAATGGTAATATTGGCTTTGTATTTCTTTTTGTGGTGAAAATTTATAGTTTTCTGCAAAGTCAACAACAGATAATACAACACCAAATGGAAAAGTATCTCAGCTAGTTCGAAATTGCATGTCTTGCCATCTTGTTGTATGGCTATGCTGAACATACTAATAAATCTGGTTAGTCTTAAATGCACCAATAAATTCTTTGATGGTAACTTCATCTTCAACCAAATTAATCCTTCTTGATTCACCACCATGAGATAAAGAAAATGTTACATACTTGAAAATTTTTCTTGTAATCATATCATGTGAATAATCATGTGCAATATCTTTCCATCTTTTTAAATTAAAACAATTATCACATTTATTTTTAACACACTTCATATTGTAAAAGTGCTCACCTTCTCCCTTTTCACAAAGTAAAGTCTTGATGAATTCAGTGATATGTAATGGAGGTGCTTCATTTGAAGGTTGGAATTGTATCCTGTAGTTACGAAATGCTTCATAATAATAATTGAATTCCACATGGTACCTGCAACAACATGTGTCACGAACTTTGTTGGGTCGTATATACCAAGGCTTCATTGCCTCAAAAGTTCGTTGCCCAATTGTAATATTAGGATGTGCATCTTGAAACTTGTGGAATAGCTCTGTTTGTGAAATGTCTAGAAATTGTTTTTGATGCTCCTCCCTAACACCACGTGAGATTCTATGTGTCAAGATATCTCTTCTATTAGAAGAAACTCTAGAATTTTCATTCCAAAATTCAATTATTATGCCACGCCATTCATCTGAAACCTTGTCATTTCTAGGAGCCCTACACACTATTGCCCAATTTTGGTGAGGATTCATGATTTCCAACTGTTCTCTTGTAGCAATCCTTCTTGTCAATGTCCTTCTACTAATATTAAGTGCCTTTGAAGTTATAATGACCAACCTTTCATTTGATGTCCTTTTACTAATAATTGCATTCATAATAGCTCTTCGAGCAGCTCTATGGTCTTTTGTGCGTGTTTTGATACCAATCAAGTCATATGATGACTTAATGTTATTAAACATTGTATCTGAAACTTTATTTTTATCATCTTGATTAATTCCAAGCAAACACAATACAGGTTTCAGCTCCTTTCGTCGCAATAAGCATGCCAGAAGTTGGGCTTGAGAAATTAAAGATTTAGGTGAAAAATATTCCTCATACATCTTACTTGTATGGTATCGGATGGTGCGATCAGACATCTTCTCTCCTGCATCAATCTGACTCTGAATAGATGACGAAAAACTTGATCTACTACTCGATGCTCCTTTCTGACCCAAAATATCACATCTTCTATCTTGCATTTGTGTACCCTGGTTTTGGAATTGTTGATTTTGACTCGATGAACTAATATGTTGGTTGAATAAATTATTTGAACCTTGATTAGATGTTCCCTCTCCACCCAAAACATCCAAGTTTTGGACATCATCTTGCATAGGAGTATTGCAATGAGAATGCAAAATTTGACTTAATATGTTCGATCTTTGATGTTGAGTTCCTTCTATAGTAGTAATAATGATGTTTTGTTGGTTTTCATGACTTTCTTGTTGTTGGATATTATACCCAATTCTTCTTTTTTCATTCCTTTCTTCCTCAACAAAACGAGGACGTTTGCGAGCTGATTTCTTCTTTCTCCTAGACTGGCTCCCCATATTTGCACAATATTTAACTATATATTCTGCATTCACAATATCCAAAACACACACTTAAAATTATATAAAATTTTGAATATATATATAACAAAAAAAAAAAAAAAAAACATCTTTTCAAATGAATCTAGCAGTTAATAAAACAAAAAATTACAATGTTCATACAAAAGGTGTATGATTTGCAGGAAATGCTCTCCCAAAGATGTAATGATTTAGCACATCCAATGCAAAAAGATCGGAATGTTGTGAATGACCTTTTTTTTATTAATGTTGTTCTTACAAACAAAAATAGAAAAAAAATAATAATTCCCCAATCTTGTATTGAGTTAAGGAAATTTTTCTAGACACTTCTAATGACACAAGTTTATTTATAAAAATAAGTAATTACATGCTATATTCGAAACACCTTATTTACCATACTTTTTCTTTTATCACTTATGACATATTAGATTTGATAAAAAAGCAAACGAAACTTTTCTATGCTTTCCAAAATTTGCTCTTCACAAAATTAACCATTGCCAAAAACAATTTTTGTATTTGTCATAATTTGTTCATAAATCTAATTGTTACCAAAAACATTTTCTGTAAATTTGTTCTTGACAAAATTAACAACTAACGAAAATATTTGATGTACTTATCACAATTTGCTCTCACAATATTAACAATTACCATTCTTATTACTAAAATCATGTTTCCTATATTTGAGTAATTTTTCATTTTCTTCTTGCAAAATATTAAATTTGACATTTAAAAATATCAATAATTATTATTCTATTAACCATTTCTAATTTTTATTATAAATACTCTTCTTACATCTAAAAAGTTTCCCTTGATAATAACTTATTTATACTAACATTTATAAATTTTTTTATATAACAAAGTAAATATAAGTTTTTATAACAGAAAATTATGATTGAAGTGTTAATTCAACAATGTCTTATTTATAATATTACTATTCAATTTTTTAAAAGTGACTTTAATTTTACATGGAAAAATATGCTTAATTAATTTAACAATATATATTTAATAATATGTAATTCAATTGTTTATAGAAAATAAAATAAATTTAGTTAAAAGAATAATTTATCTTTAAATTTTATTAAATTATTTATTTAACAACAACTCATCGTTAAGAAAATTAAAAAATATATATATTTTTAATTAAATATCATAAAATGATTAATTAAACAATATTTTTCTAATAATTTTTAATAAAATGAAATTCATAGTTTATTTATATTTATAAGATGTAATTTTAGTTTTTAAAAACAACATTATTTAAAAAAAATATATTTTATGCAGTAATGATTATTATGAAAATAATGTTTGAAGGAAATAATGTTAGAATAAGATTATTATTTCAGAAATTTCTAATTAGTAATCCTAATATTTGCCCAAAAAAATGGTTTAAATTTCAATAAATTACATTTTTCAAATAATAGAATGCAGTTTAAATTTTCATAAATATAATTACGCCGTAAGGTGTTTCCCTCTGAGATGAACTCCCCCAGATGCTTTTTTGTCCTAATCGTAGTCATCGGATCTTTTGTTAGACGATTGAACAAAAATCAGCCGTCCAATTTAATAAAAAATGTTTTAAAACATTACAAAACCTGTTATCAAACCTGTCCTGACGCGTGGATATCCACATTTGATGTAGAGGAGGGCGGGATGTTGAGGAGGGCGCAAGCGGAGTCGCTTCAGAGGAGGGCGGGGACCTGCAGAGAAGGGTTCGTGCAGAGTTTTATTAAGGAGAACGCTGAAGATTATTATGAGGTTATTCTGTGCCAAGAATATTCAACGTTGCAAAAGCCCCCAGCTAATATTGATTTTCTCAGGCAAGCTATTGGTTTAGGGCTGCAAAAGTCGCGTTGTCAGGGCCTGAGAATGAAATCGCCATTGCTCTCCCAGCGAGGGAAATACCATAATATTATCGGTCTGCAATGAGAATAACAAGTCTGTTTCTTGTTACACCGTAAGGCATTTCCATCTGAGATGAACTCCCCCATATGCTTTTCTGTCCTAATCGTAGTCGTTGGATCTTTTGTTAGACGATTGAACAAAAATCAACCATCCAATTTAATAAAAAATGTTTTAAAACATTACAAAACCCGTTATCAAACCTGTCCTGACGCGTGGATATCAACGTTTGATGTAGAGGAGGGTGGGATGTTGAGGAGGGCGCAGGCGGAGTCGCTCTAGAGGAGGGCGGGGACCTGCAGAGAAGGGTTCGTGCAGAGTTTTATTAAGGAGAACACTTGATGCAGGAGCATCGGAACCCTCATTGAAAAAAAATAGAGAAAGAGGACAAGTGGATAACCACATGGACAGCCAGGGCAATCTTGAACAAGATTAGATTAATAAACTAATGTTAGTTAAAAATCAGTTAAAACTGAATGTATCTGAATGTATGTGTAATAAGAGCTAAAGGATTCATGAGAGAATCAGGAAGAAAGAAAAAAGAGAAAAACTTGTGCGTATGAGAGAGGGCAAAATGTAGTTGCTGGAGAAATTCTAGATTAAGGCTGAAATGCCTTAAATTGTAACCTGAGATTGTAAATAATAAAAATTGTGTTTTTTTTGTAAATTTATACGGGAACGAGTCCTTGAGAATTTAAGTCTCTGTGTTTCTATTATTATTTGTGTTTGAATTGTTGTCGTTCTTGTTTCATTTTCAAGACATATGGGATCCATTCCCCGCGAGTCGAACTCTGACGCAGATGATGGACAATGTTAACCGCCTGTTCGAAGACTTTCTCCCGTCTCGGACTGATGGGGACCTGGTGGAGAACTTTCGAGTCCCGTACGATATCATGGAAGACGAGAAGTCGTATAAGCTGCGGTTGGACAGGCTTGGCCTGAGAAAAGAAGAGGTTAAGGTGGGCATCGAGGATGGAACCCTCGTCATCAAAGGCGAACACAGCGAGGAGTCGCATAAGGACAATTTGATCTCCAGAAGCTTATTTTGAGCGACAATCGAATAGCCGGGGGTTTGGAATATCTGGTAGACGCAGGACTGGAATCTCTTCGGGACCTCGACCTCTCAAACAACAAAATTCAGTATATGGACGATCTTGCACCGATGGCGCAGTTAAAGCTTGTTTCGCTGGATCTTTACTAATGCCCGGTGACCAAGGTTGTAGATTACAGAATGCAAGTTTTCAAGATGATCAAATCTCTGAAATATTTGGATAAATCGGATGCCGAAGATAATGAACGGCCAGAATCTGATGATGAGGAAGATGACGAGAAAGTAGGAAGTAGATGATGATGAACAGGTTACAGGTCATGTTGTAAATCCGGAAGCAGTTGCCTGGCGAGAGATGCCTCTCATCGTGGTTGGACCAATGGAAAGTGCTGCGCAATCATGTTAAGGAGACCATGAGAAGTCTCAGATGGATTTCGTGGACCCATAACCCACAGGTCCCAAGATCAGACTTGTGAACATATTGAAAACGAAGAGACCCCAGAATTCGTTTTCATCAAGTGGTATCAGAGCGGGAAAAGATTTCCTGGGGAGAGAAGTTTTTGCATGTGAAGAAAGGAGGTACGAAAAAAGAAGAGGTACAGTTTGTTGAAGATTTGTAAGTTTGTAGTTTTTTTTTTAATTTATTTTGTGAAAGTGAGAAAATTGCAACAAACCTGGAGCAGGAGTGCTCAATGGGTTCGAGAGGAGAGAACCGCGGAGATGCCGAGAGGACTAAGCTCAGCATAGAAGCTTGGTAGGGCATCTGGTAGCAGGGAGGACTTGCTATTGCAGAGGTTTGATTGCAGCTCACAGAAGGCAGTTCCACTGAAGAAGAGAAACAATGGGTATAATTGCTCAGGAAAATCATATGACCAGGAGGTCATAATTTTTGTACCTCGGGAGTCTGATGCAGGAGCATCGGAACCCTCATTGAAAAAAAAATAGAGAAAGAGGACAAGTGCATAACCACATGGACAGCCAAGGCAATCTTGAACAAGATTAGGTTAATAAACTAATGTTAGTTAAAAATCAGTTAAAACTGAATGTATCTGAATGTATGTGTAATAAGAGCTAAAGGATTCATGAGAGAATCAGGAAGAAAGAAAAAAGAGAAAAACCTGTGCGTATGAAAGAGGGCAAAATGTAGTTGCTGGAGAAATTCTAGATTAAGGCTGAAATGCCTTAAATTGTAACCTGAGATTGTAAATAATAAAAATTGTGTTTTTTTTGTAAATTTATACGGGAACGAGTCCTTGAGAATTTAAGTCTATGTGTTTCTATTATTATTTTTGTTTGAATTGTTGTCGTTCTTGTTTCATTTTCAAGACATATGGGATCCATTCCCCGCGAGTCGAACTCTAACGCAGATGATGGACAATGTTAACCGCCTGTTCGAAGACTTTCTCCCGTCTCGGACTAATGGGGACCTGGTGGAGAACTTTCGAGTCCCATATGATATCATGGAAGACGAGAAGTCGTATAAGCTGCGGTTGGACAGGCCTGGCCTAAGAAAAGAAGAGGTTAAGGTGGGCATCAAGGATGGAACCCTCGTCATCAAAGGCGAACACAGCGAGGAGTCGCATAAGGACAATTTGATCTCCAGAAGCTTATTTTGAGCGACAATCGAATAGCCGGGGGTTTGGAATATCTGGTAGAAGCAGGACTAGAATCTCTTCGGGACCTCGACCTCTCAAACAACAAAATTCAGTATATGGACGATCTTGCACCGATGGCGCAGTTAAAGCTTGTTTCGCTGGATCTTTACGAATGCCCGGTGACCAGGGTTGTAGATTACATAATGCAAGTTTTCAGGATGATCAAATCTCTGAAATATTTGGATAAAGCGGATGCCGAAGATAATGAACGGCCAAAATCTGATGATGAGGAAGATGACGAGAAAGTAGGAAGTAGATGATGATGAACAGGTTACAGGTCTTGTTGTAAATCCGGAAGCAGTTGCCTGGCGAGAGATGCCTCTCATCGTGGTTGGACCAATGGAAAGTGCTGCGCAATCATGTTAAGGAGATCGTGAGAAGTCTCAGATGGATTTCGTGGACCCATAACCCACAGGTCCCAAGATAAGACTTGTGAAAATATTGAAAACGAAGAGACCCCAGAATTCGTTTTCATCAACGCTGAAGATTATTATGAGGTTATTTTGTGCCAAGAATATTCAACGTTGCAAAAGCCCCCAGCTAATATCGATTTTCTCAGGCAAGCTATTGGGTTAGGGCTGCAAAAGCCGTGTTGTCAGGGCCTGAGAATGAAATCGCCATTGCTCTCCCAGCGAGGGAAATACCATAAGATTATCGGTCTGCAATGAGAATAACAAGTCTGTTTCTTGTCCAGTAAGCTGTTTCAGACCCGATCCAGTGTGTGGTGTTGATGGCATTACATATTGGTGTGGGTGTTCAGATGCTCAGTGCGCCGGCGTAGAAGTGGCCGAGATCGGTTTCTGTGAAATGGGCAATAGAGGAAGCAGCCTTTTGTCTGGGCAGCTCTTTTACTGGTACATATAGTGTGGTTAATTTTGTTAGGATTCATTGTCCTCATTGGAGTCCCTTGAATTAGTGACTGTTAGGGTTAGGGTTATTTGGGTTTCTATGATGTCTGGATCGCTATTTTGCTCTCTGTTTCTTGTCTGGTAAGCTGTTTCAGACCCGATCCAGTGTGTGGTGTTGATGGCATTATATATTGGTGTGGGTGTGCAGATGCTCAGTGCGCCGGCGTAGAAGTGGCCGAGATCGGTTTCTGTGAAGTGGGCAATGGAGGAAGCGGCATTTTGTCTGGGCAGGTTCTTTTACTGGTACATATAGTGTGGTTAATTTTGTTAGGGTTCATTGTCCTCATGGGAGTCCCTTGAATTAGTGACTGTTAGGGTTAGGGTTATTTGGGTTTCTATGATGTCTGGATCGCTAATCTGTTGGGCTTAAAATTCTGTGGAAGTGCTGACATCAGAAAAGTAAAACATCCGGCCATTATTTGGTTGGTAGTTGCAGTGCTCTTGTGTTCTATGTATCTTTTTTTTTATAGGGAAGTTTGGACGCTATTATGTCAATAGAAGGGTACTTTCTGATGTATTGTTTTTGCCAGCATTTTTCGTTGTTTTTGGGATGTATTTGTACCCACATCACCAGAGAGGTGAGCCATTGATTGTTACATTTCAATAAAAAAACCCTCTCAAGGGTTAACTGATTTTTTAAAATATGTTTGTTTGCATTTCAAACATTTGTTGTGGTTAATGAATGATCTCTCTTTTTTTACCTGGTGACTTAGTATGACGCTACATGGGCATGTTTTGCTAGTAGAGGACATAGGTATCTTCCTATTTGATATATTTAGAGCCCCGAAGGAAACGCTTGTGATGCACATTAAATTCAGATCAACCAAACTATTATTCTTCTCTAAACATCTATCTTCTTCATTGCAGCGTTCTTATCTCCACCAAGAGGGAAATTTGGGTTGTTTTTCGACAAACGTGTAGACAATCCTTGCATCATATCTGCCATTAAATCTACACATTGAACAGTTATCCTCTTCGTTGCACCATTCCTAACTCCGCAAAAAGGGAAATTTGGGTTGTTTTTCTACAAACGTGTAGATACTCCTTGTATTTCGCTCCAATATCCGCCAGTAAATTTACACACCAGAAAAGAAAATGGAAGCTATAAAATCCAAGGTGAGCTGTTCTTAGTTGGACGTCGACCAAACAACATAAGCAAGAGACATTCATCAATCCTTCTCTGTACAAGTACTTACGTGTAAAAAAACAGAGCATCTCAGAGTATATTCCTAATTAGGATTGGGTTTGGTTTCTTAGTTGATTTTAACAGGAAAGGATATCATTTGTATTAAAAAATGGTTGTGGCCAAGCCATACAGTAAGATAACAAAACAAAAATAATGGTATGACAATTGTCTTTCAAAAAGACTCAAAATTTAAAAATCGTCGTCTATTCTTACCTTTCTGGAGGTATAGATGTAAAGCCAACAGGTACAATGTCTAACATACTGAACTGGTACTAAGTCAATTTATTTCTCTCGGCTTGGGAATTTTCAACCCTTGAAACAATGGCACACCTCTGCTTGATGTTTGGTGGATTCTCCTAAACCCCTTTCTTAAACTTAGTTCTTGATTTCCTCTGGGATCAAGGAGGATCCCTACTACACCTGCCACATCAGAGTTTGGTTTCTTAGTTTTAGTTTATATTTTTACTTAATTTGTTTTTTAAGTTTACCCTTTATTCCTTTAGCTTCTATAATTGTTTTCTATGGAAAACTTCCCATGATTCACCCCTCTTCCCTAGAATATCAAAATAGAGGGTAGCTCAACTGCCAGCCACCACAGCTGGTAACCCTGAGGGACTCCACTGTATTTGATCATGTGACTTATGGCTTATCCTATCTGCAACAATACTTGGGCATGTGGTTCAAAATGATTGAGCTGACCCTTGGGGCTCTTTTTAGGTGTTTAGATTTTTGGTTCAACTGATTGAGCAATCCCCTAGCGCTGCTCTAACTTTTAATTGTTTCTTGTTGCTTAGGTGTTAAATTTTTTTAGCTTCTTGTTTCTCACTTTCTTCCTTCCTTTAAGCTTGTTTAGCTTGACTTTTTGTCTTTGTGGTTGGTTTGGGTTTTCTTTCATTTTAGCCAACACAGTTTTCTCCACTGTATTTGTAAGTGGGCCCTTGATTGGTGGTGTGAAACGTCAACTCAATTGGTAAAAATGCAAATATTCCAGAATTCTCTTCTACTAATGACTTACACTGTAAAATCTGTAAAGAGCAAACACACTAATCCTAATTTTACTGGCGCCTGCAAATTCTAATAAACAAAAGAGTGTCTCCTATATATACTAATCTCACAATCAACCCACGTACCATTTACTTTCACAAATGATCCTTTACATTGGCTAAAGGGTCGTAACAGTTGATCAATGTTTACTCATTCAAGACTTTAACAAACGATAGCACTGAACTACCATTATACATTGTGCATTCTATATATTGAATTTCTAGGTTATGTTGGACTTAAATTGTAATTTAGTGGCTCAAATTTTCTCAACAGTCACATGTGAACCATATGGATTGTTATTATTACAAAATTTTGAATGATTGATTGGATTTTATTATATAAATAATTTAGATAATCCTTGTATTTCTCTCCAATATCCGCCAATAAATTTACACACCAGAAAAGAAAATGGAAGCTATAAAATCCAAGGTGAGTTGTTCTTAGTTGGAGGTCGGCCAAACAACATAAGCAAGAGACATTCATCAATCCTTCTCTGGACAAGTATTTATGTGTACAAAAAACAGAGCATCTGAGAGTATATTCTTAATTAGTATTGGGTTTGGTTTCTTAGTTGATTTTAACAGGAAAGGATATCATTTGTATTAAAAAATGGTTGTGGCCAAGCCATACAGTAAGATAACAAAACAAAAGTAATGGTATGACAATTGTCTTTCAAAAAGACTCAAAATTTAAAAATCGCCGTCTATTCTTACCTTACTGGAGGTATAGATGTAAAGCGAACATGTACAATGTCTATCATACTGAACTGGTAAAAAAACTACTTTGCAATAAATAATAAAAACCTGAACTTAAATGAAATCATGTATGCCAAGGGAACCGGTTAACTCAGTTGCACATGCAAGAGACTGCTCGACTACTGGGAGAATATGCGCATTTCTGGCATGGAGATGGGCTGGCTGCCTAGGGCATTTGCGCCATTTCTGGATAGAGCAGCTGACTGCTTCCCAAATTTGCGCAAATTCTGGGCTGAGCAGCCTTGCTGGGGAAAATTACGCAATTTTCACTGTGAGTGTTGACTGCTAGAATTGTGCAATTCTGGAGCCCAGCAGGCTGCCAGTCAGGATTGTGAAATTTCTGGAGAGAAGGCTAGTTGTCGTCCAGAATTGCGCAAATTTCTTGGGGGAGCTGCCCAGCTTGCAGCTGGACCAAATTCGGGTGATCAACCTGTGAGGGGAATGCATCGAGCTGTGATCGACAGGCTGCCTTTGTGCAAGAAAAACATTGAAGCTCGTGTACTTGATGAAGCAAGACATGCTGATGTGAAGGTTGGAAGGGAGGCTCCAAAACGAAGCTAAGGAAAAATTTTGGAGGGTGGTTGTAGCTGCTACAACAAAACCTTATATTGTGGATACTCTTGTCATGTCAACTATGCAATTCCTGGGACCCCCCCTCTTTAACTAAGATCCAAAATTCTACTTACACCCTTTGGAAACATCTGGTGACACTTTCACTGTCATCGTGGAAGAGTAACAATTTAATGTTACTCTTTCCTAGCTACTGTCTTACAACCCTTTAGCAACATCTGGTGACACTTTCACTGTCATCATGGAAGAGATCATGGAAGAGTAACAGTTTAATGCTCTTTCCTAGCTACTGCCTTACGGCGTTTCCTTTGCAACATCTGGTGCAATTGCCAGTTATTTGAAATATTAAATAATTAATTATATTTATAGTTATTTACTTAAAAAAAAAAAAAAAAAAAAAAAAAAAAAAAAAAACTTCTAAAAAAATAAATATATTAAAATTTTTATTATTTAAATAATGCTAAAATGCTTTATTATCAAATTATAAAGTAGATATTGTTTTTATATATAAACAAATAAAGTATTAAATTATTATATTAAGTAATTTTATATTTAGTTATCATTAATTTCATGGATGTTAAAATTCTTTATTCGAATATTATTCTTGGGCATCACCGTGATGTGGTCTCCCTTATATTGAATTTTTAAAAAATATATTCAAACAAACATCAAAATTACAATCATGTTATACTTAACAAATATATTGTCTTATATTATTTTATAGTAATATATATATATATATATATATAGTTACTTATATATTATTATTATTATTTAATGATATATAATTAGAAATATTTTGTTGTCTCTATTAGTGGGTTTTGTAAATCATGAAGTGTTGCTTGATATTCAAAGGGAAGAGATTATCAAGAAAATGTAATTGATTTAAGCATTAAAAATATAGAATTATAGATATGAATTATTAATATAAATTATTTTATCTAAGTATTTTATGTAAATAGATGATGAGCTGGTTTATTGCCTCCATAATATCTATCTTGGGTCTTTGAAATGTAAATTGTTAGGATTCCATAAAGCCATGGCTATATCAATTGAGAAATAATCGATTAGGCATGTGCTTCTTATATTATAAAAGCGGGGTCCTAATGATTAAGATGTTGTAGACTTATGTGCAAGTTTGAAACTGCTCTAAATTTTAAAGTGCTAAATACTTTTATTTAGACCAAACAATATTCAAAAGTTGACACACTTTTCATAATTTTAAATAAACTTTATTGTTGTCCATCAATCTGGGGTTAAATTATAGGGTATTTATACCTAGGTGGTAATCTAATTTTTTTGAAATTTTTAAAGTTATGAAATAATATTAATGTTTTTATGTAGCAATTGTATCCATTTTCTTTTCAAAGCAAGTGAAAAGCAATAAAAGACACATGGTAAATAGAGGGAATTAAAAAACCCTACAACCTTTGTTATTGGCAAGGGTGATAATTAATAGCATTTAATGTCTGAGCACTTCAAGACAATTACAAGCTTTTTCAAATATTTTTAGATACTTACATTTGACTTTTTTGGTCAATTGACATTCAATATGATTGGAAATAAAATGTCCAATCTGTTTACATTTGAACAACTTTGACTAACGAAATTAGTTTTTACAACATTCTTTGTGGTATTACTTATTGTAATTGATACTGAAAAACCTTTAAGGAGGAGAATTATTTAAATAGTTAAATCGTTATTTGACTTGATGATGTGCTAGACTCAGGTGATGTCTACTAATTTGGGTGTAATCTGTTAAAAAATAGTGGTATGCAACCATGAATAATTTCGAGTCATGGAATGTGTTGCTGTGCAATTACCAAAATCATTGCAACAACTTATGGAAAAGGAAAAGGCCAATATTCACAAATTGGATTGTACGAATAAAGGGAAGAAGATAAAAAGCAATGAGCGCTTTAAACGCAATTTCCGAGTTTGTGGAATAATTGCAGCTTAAATTGGTGCAAATGTTGGCAAAGGTGATAAGTAATAGCATTTAATGTCTAAACACTTAAAGCCAATTATAAGTTTTTTCAAATATTTTTAGATAATTACATTTGACTTTTTTGGTCAATCAACATTCATTGTGATTGGAAATAAAATGTCCTATCTGTTTACTTTTGAACAACTTTGACTGGTGGAATTAGTTTTTACAACACTCTTCATGGTATTACTTATTGTAATTGATACTGAAAAGCCTTTAAAGAGGAGAATGATTTAAATAGTTAAATTGTTCTTTGACTTGATGATGTGTTGGACTCAGGGGATGTCTACTAATTTGGGTGGAATCTATTAAAAAGTAGCGCTATGCAACCATGAATAATTTCGACCCATGGAATTTTTGTTGTGCAATTATCAAAATCACTGCAACGACTTATGGAAAAGGAAGAGGCCGATATCCACAAATTGGATTGTACGAATAAAGTGAAGAACAAAAAAAACAATGTGCGCTTTAAATGCAATTTCCATGGTAGGTGGATTAATTGCAGCATAAATTGGTGCAAATGTTGTTGTTGTTGCATGCAATATCTTTGTTCAAATCCAGAGAACACTGAATGAGTGTCAAATACCAACATGCAACAATTTTATTTGTGTGATTTAAATGATAAATTTATTGATTCATCAGGCCTCATGTGAAAGATAAATTTCACAAATTATAATGCTAAAATCATCAAATATTACATGCACCTCTGAATGTCATAGTAATTTCTCTTATCTATGTCTACTTGGAATCTTTATTCAAAGATGACCGGCTACAGAGGCTTAAACTATTGCATTTTAGTCAATTTTGGTGCAATATCTTTCGCTTAAATTGGCATACTTACTAAAGTGCATATGCAATTTAATGTCGTTATAGTACTTTGATTACATTTGATTGATGGTTTTTATTTGCAACTTGTTTAGTCATGTGCGGCTAGAATGTTATTTGTTATTTATAACATAGTATATAATGCTTTCAAGGCTAGGAAACAATATGATACAAAGCCACAATAGTCACCTTTGGTCGTTGTTATTTGCACAAAATAGATTAAATAATAATAATAATAAATAATACCCCACTAGCATTGAATCCAATGTTACTTTGTCTTTGTACACAAGGCTTGCGTACCTTGCACAAATTGGTGGCTGCAGTGCTATAAATGTTGCCATTAATAATGCAAATAATGCTACTTTTGAAACCACTATGGCTCTCATGCACTCTCATTCTAAGTATGTCAACCTCTTAATGATTAGTGATTGATCACAAATACAATTGAACTATGTATAAGTAATGCATCAAGGCAAAGTATGTAGAACTGATGTGATTAATTTTATTATATCATAAATCATAAAGAAACAATTTACATAAAATAATTCTAAAATCACATCTATAGCAAATATACTAGAATTTTTATGGAAAAAAATTTCATAGGTGTTTGTGCCACAAACAACAATGTGCAGTGTGTTTCACTAATCAAAACACATACAATGTTTCTTTGGTGCTTCATGTTATACAGAGATATCAATTGTTAGTTTTTTAGTTGTCTCTTTTTCCATTAACTCCATACATTGTCTTTGTCCACCCATTATCTCTAGGTTTTGTCAACGACATGCACACACTAGCTATCACACTCACTCCAAATCATGTTATGTGCATATGTCAAAACACTGCAATGTCCATGTGTTGACCATATATATGCTCCATCAATTAGAAGTGCATCGATCTGTACCAAGTCTTAAAGGTACAAATATTACATTATGCTAAGAACCTAAATACTTTACATTTTATTTGATACCATAACTTCTTTATAATGTAGCACTAATTAACTAACTTAGACATGGTGCAATTGATAGGTTTATAGTAATAAACTTTTGAATACGTTTATTACTTCAATAAACTTTTGAATATGATTTTTTTTCCCTAGGAAAAATCACAATTTTATTCATAATGAACAAAATTACATATTGTAGATGCTAAAAAGCATATGCATAAAACAAGAGACATTGAAGTCCAAGATCAATAAAAACTCATAAAAAATTTAGCACTAGTCTACTCTTTTCTACCTTTCTTTTTTTCCACTTTCTGCCAACCGCTAGAGTTGGGCATGGATGATACAATAATATTTTGATTCTCTTTTACATTTACTGGGATTTCTTTATCAGAATCCGAACTTTATGATGCATGAATTCGTTTAGTACCACCTACTTCTTTTTCAGATGTATTCAACTCAAGCTGCTGCTATTGAACGGAAGGCATTGGAACTAATGCAGGATTATTCTCAACCTCGTCCTTCTGCGAGGTGTCCTAGGATTTTTTATCATTTGTGTTTGTGGTGTTTTCTGGGGTTTCTACACCTTCTGCTTTGGCTTCCTGATTTTCTGAGAACTGTGAACCTTTTGGCTTTTGAGGTTGTCTATTTTTTCTTTTGGGATCTTTTTTAAATTGAGGACACGCGTTTTGAAGATGGCCTGTTTGAAGACATGTATGACAACGAAAAGTCGTATTCTCATAGTCAAGGGGTTGTGACCACTGTTGATTGTTGTGAAATAGCAAAATGCGATCAGGTAAACCTTTACAAAGGTCTACTTCTATATAGATTCTGGAAAAAGTGAAAATGCCTTTTCAAACTCGATCTACATCCACCTTTAAATATTTCGCTAAAGAATTCCCAATTCCTTCCAACACTTTGTGATGCCAAAAATGTAGTGGTAGATTATGTAACCTGACCCATATGGGCATTTTGGATACCACCATGGTGTTTGCATCAAAACTCGGAAACCAAGGTATCATGAATAGACCCGCATTGCCCCAAAACCATGGTCCCTCGTTTAATACATAATCCTTATCTTTTTCTATATCAAACTTTATAATAAAATAACCCCTAGAACATAGATGGATATCACAACTTTTTGTCCAAGTAGAGAAAATCCATTGATGTAGAGCCTCTAATTTGGGCCAAAATCCATTAAATATACATATAATTGCTCTTGCATGAAAATCAACATAAAGCTCATTTACCTCATACAAGTTGATTGTCAAACCTAGCACCTAGGGCATCTGCTCCATGATATATGGCCCAGGAAGATTGGGAGGTTGTTTTGGATGTTTTGTGGCTTCGCCTTCCCTTTGACTACATCCTTGAATGAAACAGGTCCTTTTGAGCTAGACCTGGGGCACCCTCCAATAAGTCTCATGTTAAGGATGATGGTCAAGTTAGGAACAGTTCCATAGTCCTACAACTTGTAGTCCTCTTGTAATAATTTACCTGCATAAATCAAATTTTGAAGTCTTGCTGGAATACCCAACTGTTCTTGAATCTTTTGCTTAAGATCTTGTACCCACTTCCAGATCCATACCCTCATATAAACAATTTTCCCTCTCAGTGCTCTAATAAAAATTTGGATCAAGGTTCCTTCAATTGGATCTGGGGATTGATCTTCAAAGATCCGTCCTTTTGTTCTTCTCAATTGGTATGTCATCTGGAATATTTGCACAAATTTGATAGGAGTGCTCTGCTTCCATATCTACTATATGATTATAATTTGTATACCTCTTTGCTAGATCTGGGCATATATAAGGTCGATCTGCAATATTGGAGCTTCAATAGTTTGATGTATGTCCTGATATGTGTATAAGAAGGGTGTTATCCATGCAGGAATTAGGTTGAGGACTCCAATTATAATATCATTTGAGAATCGTTACTCCAAATACAAATATGCAAACCAAAATACTTGTCTATGAAACCCATGATCACGTTCTGGTGGAATCGAGTAAGATCTCCAAAGATCACCCACCACATGAAGGAGGTGATCCAATTTGTTGTTGAAATGACCCGTCTCTCGAAGCTTATTCGCACTTGTCCTGCTTTGTTACAGACAAAAGCCTGTTTCTATTGATAGTGGCCCTATTAGATTTTGCGTCATCGAAGCTGCTCGGTTTCAACTAAGCTTCCATATCCCACTAGCGCCCTCCTAGATCTGATCCTTCCGTTGATGCCCATCGGTTCACCAGATCCACAATACACAGCTCGCTCTGCTCGCCTGAGGTGAACATACATGTCGATTAATACTTATACTTATAAATTAGCCAACTACTAGTTACTCTATATATAAAGGTTGTATACAGAGAATATATAAAGTTTAGAATGCATATAGAGAATATGTGAAATTGACAAGAGTGTAAACAAGTTGTTTGATCTGAAATTTAATCATGGTCTAGAGTTATGTATCAAGATAATGAAAATCCAATTACTAAAACATTGGTGCATGGATTTACTGATTCATACAACATCTTTTATTTTCAAAACAACCATTTATAGTGAAAAAATGAGACAATGAGATAACAACTAAATTTTCATATTAAAAAACTGCAAATTGGGAAGTGTTGCATAAAGAACATGACTTTGAATATCATATAACAAACTTTTTTTACAAAGCAATACACATCATCTTAGATAAAAAATATAGTAGTATATAAATTAAAATAAGAAAACGACAACTAAAAGGCCAAAATCTACTAGCGAAAGTCGTCGAATCAATGCCAGGACTTGGTTGTGTTTTAAGATCAATCATTGGATACATGGACCTAAAATCTATTTGTGCATCTCTAGACTACCATGAACAAACATGTACAAAATTATATGCGATCATATGAGAACTGTGACTACTAACTAACTCGCTGGCTTTTTCCATTTTTCTTCCTTGACATTGTAGTCAATTTGTACTTCTACATGTGTCTTTCAATCCCAACATTATCATTTGGAACTGCGCTCATTATAACTTAGAATTGCTATTGCAGGCAATTCGAGGACAATTAAATCTTCTTGTATTCTTTAAATTCCTTAGTGTAGTGAATTTACATTGTATAATAAAGTTGTCAAAGGGATAACGTCATTGTTCTGGTGCTGAAATATTTAAACACTATCAATAGGAATATCATTATTAACAAAAAAACTCTGCAATTTGATCTTACTCCTCTATCTAGGTTAAGTCATAGTTAATGCATGATAAATCATTGAACCCTTGTAACAATATTTGCAATTGGTTAAAAGGGCAACTAAATTTTAATTTTTAATTTATTTTATCATAAAATTTGAGTTTTCGCTTTTGAATACTCATTTAATTTAATTTTGTACATTTTGATATAAATCAATTAACAATGGTGACTTTTTTTTATTATTATCTTTAGTAACAAACAAATATAACATCTATTTTGTTTTTACATATATTAATGATAAAATAATTTTAGGAAATGCACATACATATTGATATTAACACATTTAGAAGCCCCACAGGGGTAGGCAAGTTGGTAATCACAATGCGGTGAAGTTTGTTAGAAAGGCGGGCTCCGTACTGAAGGTCACGAGTTCAAATCCCCCAGACTAGCCCGAAAGCTGTGGAGAGGGGTGGACGCAGTTTCCCAGGGGTTATAGTGGTAGCGGTCAGAATTGAACCCGTGTAACGCGAGTTGTGAGGTTGCTCCAGTTGCCAATTCCTCTGTGTTAAAATAATAATAATAATATATTAATATTAATATTAATATTAATACATTTAGCAAAATATTTATTTTTACACAAATTATAGTTAAACTTATATGGTATAACTAATGAATCTAGCTAATTAGAGTATGCATTTACTCAAAAAAAATACTAATATTTATATTTATTAAGTCAAATTGTAGAATATACATGGCTATGTGTTACTTATGTTGTTTTTTCTAAACAAGATCGATTACTTGTGTATTACAAAAAAAGAAAGGAGCTAAGTCTTATTACATTCCAGGAACAACTGATCTTCAAAGGAGGTATAAAATGGGAGTGCAGTCCCTACCTCATCCTTTGATACCTTGTTTCTGTAATTCTGAAGATTTATGAAAACATATTGTCTAACAAACTGCCTAAGCAACAAGCAATATTTACAAAGCATAGATGGAAAAATGCATGAAGTTCACCAAAATTGGTTCACTGACTCCTCTGGTTGTTGTCCTCTTTTCTTGTTGTACCTTGAGGAAGTCTCTCCTTGTTGAGTTTGATTCAGTGAGTTGATGTAATCCATAGCGTCCTCCAAGTGCTTGCACTTATCCTTTAGTTCTTAAATTTCTGTTCTTTGCTTATCTATTTCACTTTGCTTATTGATATTTATAATCTTCATCTCAGAGCGCAGAGCTTTAAGAGTTTGAGTGAAGCATCCTATCATGAATATATTAGCCCGGCACATCAGGCAGCTCTCATTCTTTTCAACTTTTTCAAGCAGATTACAAGACATATTTTCTTTCTGGTTTGATCTTTGACTAGGATTGTTTTTACATTGAACAAGGCCACTATGCTTGAGTTGATGACTTCTTTTGTTTTTTATTCTTTTAACTTTTGTTTGACTTCTTTGCACTTTCTACTTGATGTTTTGGTGATCTGGCAATGTTGCTTATAATGCGACTCCCACTTATAGTTACAGAGCTGATTGATGGTCTGATTATGGGAAATTTGAAGAGGAAGACTTGTGGGCTTAGGATCTAAGAGCTGAGGATTGATTTTGAAGGTGTTGCTAAGATGGATGGGACCGGAAGAGAACAAAATGTGGCTCAGATGGAGTCTATGAGGCCGGTAATCGGGCAACAAGACAACGCTAAAATAATTAGCAGTCCTAGCACTGGGAAGTAAATAAAACTGAGAATGACAACAGAGACATAAAACAATGCTTTTACCTTGAGAAATTAGAGGAGGAATGATTTCACTCTCTGGATCTACGGAATGGATTTTGATGCTGAGAATGATATAAAGTTGTGGAGGATCAGGTAAGATCGTAATGCGGCTCAGAAGGAGATGAGGCCGCTTATCGTGCAACAACACCACACTAACACTTTTATCATTCCTTAAACCGAAAAGAGGAAAATGATGTAAGTAACAACTGAGAATTGTGACAATGTGGTTACCTTGTTTCAGATTCCAATTGTTGAACTTTGTTGGCCTCTATTTCGCTTGGACTTGTGACACTCTCTGCTTCTGCGCTCTTTTCTCTTGTCTCTTATGTTTCCAACTATGACACTCTCATGTTGTTTTCCCATGTGTTGTGATTTCCTTTGTTGATACTTCGCTTTATAGCTGTTTGTGCCATGGATTAACCTGTTACTGTGGGTTTCCTTCACAATCTTTTCCTCCATACCTGCACAGATGTCAGCAACCCAATTTGAATGACAACCATTGCTTTCTCTAGTTTGATAATGCCCGATATGACCTTTGCCTACTTCCTTCAACGCACGAGGATGATTTCTGGCTTATTTCAGATCATAATGAGTCCTTTTGGAGATTATTTGGATCCTTATCTTTGAACGAGGAGAAGAATGCTTGATTGTATTCCCTGACAGTTGTAAGGGAATCTCCTGCTCGTTGATGTTTTCTTCCTTTCCTCTTCTTGGTGATTTGATGTTATTTCTCCTTCTTTGTTTTTCGAACCAGGACTCCAAGGAGGACACTCTATGGCATGTTTTCTTCATAGATTTTGTTATTGGCTTTCACAGTTCTAGCTTGTCTATCCATTGCCTTGTTGGCTTTTAAATCTGCATCTTTGTTTTGATCTCTTAATACATGCTTATAAGTTATTTTCCCCATATTTTTTGTATTTGATATGATTCTCTGCCTTATTTTGTTTAAGGCTACACTTTTGAAATCCTTCTCTGCTTCCATCGATGCTATAATGATTGCAGAGTCCCCAATTACTATTGGATCTTTTATCTCTTTTTTTTGTAAAATCTTAGTGCCTAGCAGCAAACTATATGCCTCTGCCCTATTATTAGTCATCTTTCCTGGGCCCCATTCATATGTTATTACTTTCTTACCATTAGGATCTAGAATTAGGCCACCTGCCCCTGCTCTGCCTAGATTATTCTTAGAGGCTCCATCGAAAAATAATATGTACTTTTTTTGATCTTTGATCCACTCTGCCATTTCCATGTCATTCAAACGAAGCTTCCAATCCCTGTTTTTTGCCCTAACTTTATTAATTTTTTTGTAGACTCCAGATTTGTCTTCAATTAGAGCTTTGTTATACCATTCCCTTTCTTCTTGTTGCAAGCTGTTCTGATCAATTCTTACTGCTCCATTTATACTTATCATTTCCAAAACTTGTCCCCAAGTCTTTGATATAATAATCCCTATGCTTGGCTTTTCTCCCTTAAATATGCACTTGTTTCTAGCTAGCCATAGTTGCCAGCAGAGAATAGAAGTTATACATTTCCAGATTCTAATTATTACTGTTTTTTTCTTCTTGCTATAGGGGTAGCTTTGGACCCAATTTTTGTGGAGCATTGTTAGCTGTATTGTAGTGTCTATTCTTAACACTAATGGCCTGATTAACTACTTCCAGCACTCTCTTGTCATAATGCAACTCATAAATAAGTGCTAGATGTTCTCCTCATCTCTTTGGAACATGAAACATTTGGAGGGTCCTTGGAAGCCTTTTTTTTTTTTAAGTTTTTCGCAGTTAGAATTTTTCCTTTCAGTAGTGAACAAGTAAAAAATTTAATTTTAGCAAAACACTCATTTTTCCAAACTGTTGTCCAAAGATTCCAATCATCACGACTGTTATAATTTTGAAGATAGTTGTAACCTGATTTCACTTTATAATTTCCTCTAGTTGGATCCCAAATAAACTCATCTTGATCTTCTTTTTTTGTTGGCGCTGCTCCTACTAAGAAGGTTTTCAATTCTTCCCATTGGCTTCTCAATATAGAAGGAAGTGTCGGCACTCTCCAATTTGTCCAGATATTTTGTTCCCAATCAGAGATAGAGTACAAGGTGGTTAGACTTGTCTCCTCCACCCAGTATTTTAATTCTCTTAGATTTTAGTGTTGTCTTAATGGGTTTGCTCCCATTATTCTGTCATCCCATGTTGAGATTGTTTTCCCATTCCCAAAATTTTTGGAAATTTGATCTCTTATATGTGGGATGATCTTTTTAACCAATTTCCAAACCTGAGTGCAAGGCCGATGGGGAATTATTTCAGTAAGCATTTTTGTCCTTTGACAGTTTAAATATTTTCTTGTGAAGGCTTTCCCCCACCACTGTTCTTTGTCGCTTATCATTCTCCAAACTAGCTTGATCCCAAGTGCACTATTCATCAATCCCGGTATCCAGATCGCTATCCCTCCTTTCTCATAAGGGAGAGTTACTTGTTCCCATCGAACAAGGCTAAATTTTTTCTTTTCCTACTTACCTCCTTGCTAGAGAAAGTTTCTGATAATTAACTCCATTTGTTTGTGGGCACTTGCTGGGGCCATTATTATGGCATACTGATAAATTGATAGAGCTGAAAGGAGGGCCTTGATCATTATTGTTCTTCCTGCAAGATTGAGCCACATCATTCCCCAACTCTGAATTTTCCCCCTCATTTTTTCCACATGCTTATTCCAAACTTTTGCGTTTACCACTTCTTTTGCTAATGGTAGTCCCAGGTATATAAAATGGCTCCATTTCAATTGGACCGGAATTTCCATTATGTGAGATATTCTCTGCATTGTGTTTATTGAGACATTCCAGCTGTAAATTTTGCATTTGTTGTTGTTTAAGAGTCCTCCTGAAACATGGAGAAAGTCATCTAGAACTTGTTAAAAACGTTTTGCAATGATGCTAGAGGCTCCCCCAATGAGGAGGGTGTCATCTACGAAGAGGGAGTGGTTTATCTCTTTGACTCCTCTTAATATCCGGATACCTGTTATTTTTTATTTTCCCTTTGATTTTCTAGCTGTACACTTAATGATTTTGCCATGATAATGTAAAGGAAAGGAGAGAGAGGACAACCTTATCGCAGTCCTCTAGAGCTTTGGAAGAAATTGCTTGGCCTTCCATTAATTAAAGGAGTTATCCAAGGATTGGTGATGCATGTCATAATGATGCCTATAAAATTGGAAGAGATGCCAAACTTTTGGAGGACAACAATAAGAAAGTTGTGGTTCACTCTGTCAAAAGCATTGGCCATATCTAGTTTGATGACCATTCCCTTTTCTTTTTGTTGTATACTACTATGTATGGCTTCCTGAACAATTATTACATTGTCAGTGATTTGTCTTCTTGGAATGAAACCACCTTAATGCATGGCAGACTTTTTTTTAATCTATTTGCCAAAATTTTTGTGATTATTTTGTATGAAGAGTTACACAAGGAGATAGGCCTGTATTTATCAAAGGAAATTGGAATTATCTCTTTAGGGATGAGAGCCAAGAATGATGCTTTTGTATTTCCCCCAACTTTACTTTTTTTAAAAACATTTTTGATCATTCTCACCAAGTCTTTCTTGATAGTTTCCCAATGGTTCCTATGGAAGTGATTGTGAATCCATCCGGTCCTGGGGCTTTTTCCGGGTGTAGACTCCACACTACTTCTCTGATTTCCTCCTCGATGACCTCTTTATCTAGTTCTCTGTTTTGCTGCTCACTATTTTTTTTTAATTTGCTATAAGAATTCCTTGTTGTCCACCTGTTGATCCCTCATTGAAAGGAGATTTTTGTAGTGGTTGTGAGCTGCCTTTTTTATTTATTCTATTCCTCTTATTTATTGCCCCTCTACTTGAATTTTTTCAATCTGATTTCCACCTCTCCTTATTTTCATAATATTATGGAAAAAGGCAGTATTTTTATCCCCCGCTTTTAACCATAAACATCTTGATTTCTGCCTACTCTTCTTCCTCTTGCCGATTTTGCTTGTATAAGTCCATAAAAATCTCTTTTTCTTGTGCATAATCTTGCTCACTCTCTTGTTTTTTTTTCTTTTTCCTTACTAATGTTGTCAAGTTTTCCTTGAAGTTATGTTTTTTTTCTTTTTCTTTGAGTGCATTTTCTCTTGCCCATGATTTTAGGCGGATTCTTAAATTTTTTATCTTTGTTTCCCACACATAGTGAGGAGAGCCTGTTACATTGATTTTCCAACTTTCTCTTATTTGTTTGCCGAAGTCCTCTTTGTTGTCCCAAATTTTATTATATTTGAAAGGGAGCGGACCTTGGTTTTCCAGCCTACCCAAGATCAACACCACAGGCTTATGGTCTGAAGCTGACGCATCTACAATTTTGCTTTTCACTATGGTGAATGTTGTTGTTATATTTTCGTGGATCAAAATTCTATCTAATCTTTCCTTTATGTTATGTTTTCCTGTTCTTTTATTGCTCTAGGTATACTTTCCATTACTTGGGGGAATGTCAAGTAATTTTTGTTCTTCAAGGATTTCTTCCAGCGTTGCTCTTGAAGGATCATTGAAGTAGTTACCTCCCAGCTTCTCATCAATATTTCTAATCAGATTTAAATCTCCTCCCAAAATTAATTTGCCTCTTTGCCTTTCTATTGTTTTTTCTTTCATTGACTTCCAACATTATTCTTCGTCTCTGTAGTGGTTGGGGGAGTAAATGTTTATGATGCAATACTCCTCCTTTGTATTTTTATTTTTCAGATCTGTTCTTACCCAATGATTATTGATTTTTTGGTTGACTAGATCCCATTTCCTTTTGTTCCACATTATGCATATTCCACCTGAGGCTCCATTAGAATCTATAGTTGTTCCTTCAAAGTCTTTTTGTTTTTGAATCATTTTTTGGAGTTCTTGCTTACTTACTTTGGTCTCTTGGATCATAAAAATGTATGGCTGCTCTTGTTTATTATATCCCCGACTGCATTGATTTTAAAGGCAGTTCTAAGACCCCTACTATTCCAAGAGACCGTAATCATTACTTACTATTTTTATGATGTGTCCTTCCCTTTTCTTTGTGCTGATATTTTTCTCCGCTTCTCGTCTGCTTTCCGAGGACAGAATCCATTGGCTATTATGTTCCTATGGCCATTTCCTTCGCTGCTACCTCATCCCTTATTTCTTTGTTAGATTTCCTTCCAACTTTTTTTTGTTGTTCCCATACTTGATTGTTTTCTTTTGCTTTGTTTCTAGTTTGTATTCATTCTACTGTGGGCGGAGGAGGGGATAGACTCTAGATGGGGGAGGTGATGAGAGCTAATGCATTGGATGGTGGAGGAGATCTTGGAGAGGGTAAGTCTTCTCCCAAAGGTTCAAATGGATTTGGGGAAGTAATAACTAGAGGGGCGATAATTATTGGAGGTATTGGGGCTGTTTCATTGGTCTCTTGAGGCTGTGATGGGTTTGTTGCATTTTGTTTATTGAGAGGCTTCTTTATTTTAACTTGTTCCCATGTGTCTTCGTGACCTTCAGCAGTTTCAGCTTCTTCTTTTTTACTACATCTATTTGCAAAATGACCGTATTCATGACATACCTTGCATTTTTTCGGGATTTTCTCATAGTCCAGTTGTTGAATGTGAGTCTATTGATCCACCTTGATCCTTATTGCCTCAGGTAGACCTTTCCCTAGCTCTACTTCCACACAAATTCTTGCGCAGGCGTGCATGTTGTCTTAGGGTTCACACTTGTCAATTTATTTGCCCACCGCATTCCCAATAGTTTTTACCGAGTCATCACCCCAGCAGTGGAGGGGTAGATGCGACAATCTGACCCAGACCGGGACCGCGCTTGGGATGTCCATCTCTAGATCAAAGTCTGGCGTCCATCTATTTAGGTATAGTCCTCTAGAATCCATAAAATAAGGTCCATTTCTAGATATTAAGTCTCTACCTTCCTTAGTTTCAAATAGGAAGGTAAAATATCCCCTTCCACATAAACGAATAACTATGTTCCCTTGTGTATTTGGGCTCCAATTTCTTTCCACCCATTTCTGAACAGATCTTGGAGAAGGCCAGAGCCCTGTGAACTGTCCTACAAGACCACGTTCAGCTAAGGAAATGGCAGCTCTTCTTGGGAGAGTTGGCAGTAGTGAAATCTTTGGAATGTCCGCTAGTTTCTTCACAAATTTACTAACCGATGGCCTGGTTCTTGGAGCTCCGTTTTCTAATATCAGAGTTGCAAATGCTGCTTCATTTTCATTATTCCCTTGTTGGGAGGAGGAGTCTCCCTCTGCAGAGGGACGCATTGTTTAAATAAAACTCAACAGCAGGAGGCTGCCGAGTAAAGGGACAGCGTGAGGCTACAATGGATGAAGGAGAAAGAGCTCGCAGACATGAGTCGTTCAAACGAAAGAGGGTCTCTAGGGAGGCCGGGCAATGCCAAAGAGAGCTCAGCGACATGTGGCTGCCAAGCGAGAAAGCTGCAGGAGGCAGCGACAGCGGGTAGGTCAGGGGCATGTGCGCGCAGCAGTAGCTAACTTTTTTTTTGAGTGATTCCCCTATTACTATTGTCATGGTAGCCCTTATTGTTATTGTTGTGCCCCCTATTGTCCCCATATTGTTATTATTGTGCCCCATAGAAGCCCACTATTTTTATTGTTGTGCCCCTATATTATTATTGTTATGTTGGCTTTGATTATATTGTGACCCCTTAGACCCCTATATATAGAAAGGAGGTTTTGTCATTTGTATCATCCAAGAATTATTCATTTGTGTAATGTAAAGGAGGTTGCCCCCTCGAAGAGGCTAATTTTGAAGTCATTGAACTATATTTTCTTCTATTTTGTGAGCTAGTTACATAACATTTGGTATCAAAGGTTATCCTTTAAGAGTTGGAGAACTTGTTGATGTTTGATGTGATCTTCCACTAATTTCATACAGAAGCATCTAGAACTACTCAAGCGTTGAGGACAACACTTTTTTTGGAGGAGAGGGGCATGTTAGATCCCTATAATACTAGTGATTCCCCTATTACTATTGTCATGGTAGCCCTTATTGTTATTGTTGTGCCCCTATTTTCCCCATATTTTTATTATTGTGCCCAATAGAAGCCCATTATTGTTATTGTTGTGCCCCTATTTTCCCCATATTTTTATTATTGTGCCCAATAGAAGCCCATTATTGTTATTGTTGTGCCCTTATATTATTATTATTGTTATGTCGGCTTTGATTATATTGTGACCCCTTAAACTCCTATATATAGAAAGGAGATTTTTTCATTTGTATCATCCAAGAATTATTCGTCTGTGTAATGTAAAGGAGGTTGCCCCCTCGAAGAGGCTGATTTTGAAGTCATTGATCTATATTTTTTTATATTTTGTGAGTTGGTTACATAACATATGCATCAAAAAGAGCAATATAAACAATCTAAGAATCATAAAATTTATTATTATTCATTGCTACTCATTGCTCGATTGTAAACAATGCAATCTTCAAGGTTCTGTATCACCACTTCCTCTACTTGTTTGTCACGGTGCTAGGTACTCATGTTTGCACTATTGCCAAACAAAAACCAAGAAAAAAAGACAGTCACAAAGACAATGAAGACTACATAATATATGGGATATCTAAGAATGTTCTTCTATGATACCTAGTAATTGAATATTCAATGTAATCCATGTTCTTAGCATTATAAATCATTGTTACATTTGGACAATTTGTCATATTGTATCAATAGACTTCATGGAAATGAAAATTAGCTTTGCATTGAATGGATCAAAATTGCAAGAAATTGATCGCAGGTTTATCTTGGTGTCTGTCTATTTGACTCATTTGTTTTTCTTCTTCACTTTGGCTATACTTCAGCTGAAATACGACATGGGGTTGTAAACCACTTCTCACATTTCCTATCTCATGGACATGATGTTGTTTTGCATTCATTGCATACAAAACTGAATCCTGAATATCTTCAAGACCTTCACCATGCTAATGATTTTGTAATGTACTTGCAAGGATTGTCTACACTTTCTTCTATTTGTGCTCCATCTACAATTAGCTTATGGGGGGATGCATTTTGTATCAAATGGTTCTCCAAATGATTGTTATTTCCAATCAATGTTTGGCTATTTATAAATGGCCAAGCATATCTAGGTTCAATCAAGACATTCATGGCTATCAATATAATATTTTGCTACATAACCAGAACCCTGCATGTGGACATTTTGAACCACTCATGTTATATCGCACAATAGATATTATAGCTCCAATAGATAAAGCAATTGGCTCATGCATTTTTCCATACCAATGCTCACCTAAACACTTTGGCTTATTGTCAATTGAGCAAACCTTATTTGAGCAAGGCTTCTTGATCTATGGACAAAATTGTGATTATTTCCATGACTCTTTGTTCGAATCTATGTGTACACTTGCACCATGGTTTGATATGTCTAATATGAAAAAAATAATTGCACAAAATTTTTACAATTGTTTCATTTGCAATGACATTAGAGTTACCAATTGCTTAAAAGAACACCTGAATGCTAGAAACTTTGAGCAAGAGAAATGTATCAATGATTGGTAAGCTTATATTATAAACTTAGCAATGCCATATGCATATGGACATATAGAAGGAAAAGCTTTTGCAATACAATGGATATGTGAACTAGTTGATGTTACATATACATCTGGAATACATAAACAAAAATATTTCCTTAAGATTCTATTCATCAAACATTTGCTCCAAAGTCTTATACCTTATGAATTTACCAATATCCACATCACATGCACTTCTGCAAATTCGTAGTGTTGAAAATATTAACCACAATGACAACATACCAAAAGTGCTCCAAAGAATCTCGGAAAGATAAACCTACAACTCAATTTCAAGTGTACCTTGTAGAGATCTTGTTAGCAAACAATATACTTTTACTACATCTTTTACTCAATTAAACCATTGTCCAATTGACATTACGACAAACAAAAAAAAAATGAAGTATCAAAAGGTTTCACATCACCGAAAGAGGACAATAATTATTTTTCAATGGACACACAAAATAACAAACAAGTCTCTACCTCTTTTTCCAATGGATATAGTAAGTGATACACTCACTTACATTAGTTGAAATATGTAATGCAGACACAAGGTGCTCTAATACAAGAAGCACAAAAGTGACATGTAAAGTCAAATAAATCAATCGAGGCATATTTGCAATCAATCCAAGACACACCTACATATGCATGTTGCATTTGTGATAGATTGTACTTTGGAAAGGACATGCGACCCATTGACAAACTCACATTATCGACTATTTGTTATCTGATCCCTGCATCGAACTTCAAAGCTATCAAACTCAATGAAGAAATATGCAAATCTTGTAATAATGCAATACTCAATGAAAAAGTGCCTACATTTGCATCACCTCTTCATATTCAACGAAACAAAAAATTGATCTTCGTTGTACAATTGACACATTTGGAGGAGAGATTAGTAGCGCCAAGAATAGTTTTGCAGAAATAAGACAACTTGGTTACAAAAGATCACAAATTTGATTAACAAGAACAATCATAAATGTTCCTTCCATTCTAGATATAATTCAAACAACACTACCTAGAGATATTGATGACAACATGACAATGGCAGTTATGCTAAAAAGAAAAATGGAATACAAGAATGCTTATTTGTTTGGAAATATTCGACCCAAAAAAGTGATGTATGCATTACATGACTTGTGCAACACATCTCTATACAAGAGTGAATAAATAGTAATCAATGATGAATGGAAAAAACACTTTGATCAAAGTAAGCAAAATCATCAGAGCAATAGTGAAAAAATGAAGCAACTAGACTCACTAAATGCAGATAGTGATCTAGAGCCAAAAACTGAAACACTTGTACATGGTTATTCAAAGGCCCACCTCATCCATGATCTTGATGCAAGAATAATACAGATTGCGCCTTCTGAAGGGTTTCATCCCCTACACATTTTTCAAGGCAAATTCTCTGAAGAACTCAACTTCCTACCATTGTTCTTTGGATCAAGTCAACCTATTGATGTTATCAATTGCTTTTCCTGTCAAAAAGTTGCATAATGGGAATTGTAGCACATGTCTGGTGACTTTTCAACACATATTACAAACATATCTTTTAAAGTAATCTGCATATTGATAAACTAGGTCTCTAGCTCAACTTGGATTTCTATTCGCAAAGGGGAACTGGAAGACAAAAACTAGTTGCTAAAGATGTCAAAAATCAAAACAATCTTAAAAAAATATTAAAATCACCAATTACATATCGATGTTTAAAGAGCATTTACACATTCCCTTACTATTTTGAACATTTATGAAAGGATATCTTTGTGATGATACAATTTCTTGGCCCACCATCTTTCTTGGTCACATTCACTAGTGTTGATCATCTTTGGGATCCATTGATAAATGCACTAAAAATACAAAGAACTGACTCAATAACAAATCAGAAAAACAATTCTGATGATGAATGCATTGACACATTGATCAAACATCAACCAATCATTTGTAATTGATATTATAGGCATATAATCTCATCATTATGTTCCTTGATAACAAAAAACAATGAATTGTCTCGTCAAGTGAGAGATTATTTTTAGTCGCAAAGTTCAAAGTAGAGGAACAAAGCATGACCATGGATTTCTTTAGATTCCTGATGCACCAATATATCAACATTCTCCTAATGTCAATGTCATAACTTCCATTGATCATTATTTGACTTCTAATTCAACAATGTTGTCGGATAAAATGATTCAATTTCAACCACTTCACCACACAAAAACTTGCAAAAAACATAAAAATTATACTTGTATATTTCGTTTTCCTTTCCACCAATTGATGATACTTGTATCTTACACCCTTTGTGCAATGAAAACAATGATATCCAAGCAATGCAAAAGAAACTTTCATTTCTTCTATTGAACAAATTCTATTAAAAAACATAACATTTGGCATGTTTTTAGTTGATCTGGGAATTACAAAAAATGAATACATCATGCTCTTATGCTTTTGTATTACTCGGCCAATTGTACTACTCAAAATAAATCCTTGCAATGTGTGGATAAATGCATTTGCAAAAAAATCTCTTCGTTGTGCAAAGCGAACACAGAGGCTCAATTCATTTTAGATGCCTATGTTGCAACAACATATTGCAACCCTTATATGACAAAAATGGATTGCTCCATGACAAAAACCTTCAAACAAATTTGAGAAAATTGCATGTCTGGTGGAGACAACAAAATTAAAACTATTCGTAAACTTGGAAACATATTGCTAAATATGCAACAAATGTCAAGTAGACAAGCAATCCACATTTCTCTATCATTGCCTTTGTATTTATCCTCTAGAAAAACAATTTCCATTAACATTTCTCTAGCTAAAAAACAAACATATGTTCTAAAAATACCTATATTGTTACAACAAGAACCTGATAATTCTAAATATATTGTTTGCATGACAACCATTGATAGATATGTCACATGACCCACTGCCTTTGAGAAAGTTACTTAGCAGAATATGTTTCCTCCTATTCAATCACAAAAATAACAACAAAATAAAATAAAATGTCCATGTGTCATAAGATTCATTCGATACAATGAACACATGGACCCAAAAAACCATTATAGAGAAAAAATGATGATCTACATCCCATATAAAGAGTTTGAATACACATTAAAGAAAAATGACAAGGCATGAGATGAAGCATACTTTTCCCATAAACACATTGTCGATGCCATCGAAAAACATTTTTCTTGTTTAATCACACCATGGGGTGATATTGAAGCTGCTTCTACTACAATTGCATCCAAAAATGACGAAATATTTATGATACTTGTTACACAGTAATTTGTCACCATTGGTCATCGTCCCTATTACCCCTATTTCCGTACTTTGGAGCACTCATTCCGGGACCTGTGAGCAGTGACATAACCTGCAAACACTTGCATTATGTTCCCCTAAGTATGTACTTCATGTTCCCTGAAGACACCTACTGCAAAATATCCCTGAAAAGTGCCCTTTTTCCATTAGCGCGGGTCCACAATGTACTACCCGCGCCAATCAATGAGATCCTTAAAAGAGGGTGTGACCATTGGCGCTCTGTCTTAGAACAACACCCGCGCCAACCAAGTTTGGTAAAGATTTTTGACAAACGCGCGCCTAGATGTTTTTTCCCTTCAAGTCATGAAGTCTTTTGAGGATAAAGCTCATCTTCTAGATGTCGAGAGTCATCATCTATCCTTGACATCTATCCATAGCGGCTTTTTGGAGATAATGCCAATCCACAATGGGTGTCCTGATGCATTGTATCTTCTTCCCCTACTCCATCTATAAAAGTCTGTCCTCATGCATTTGACAAGCTAGTTTTGGAGTAATGCTAGTTGTGATAACGCTTGTCTCAAGTGATAGTAATAGTCTTGGAGCATAGGGAGGTTATGCTGCCGGAAGTCTGAGAGAGAGAAGGTCTATTGCAATACATGTATAGCTGCTCGCCCAGCCAGAGGAGAGATTCATCGTCAGATCTTTGGTTGTATCTTTCTCTGTTGATTATTCATTAATAAACGACTATCATTATGGTTCCGATCTTATTGTTCACTATGATAATGTTTGATCTATATCTTGTCTGACTGATATATAGTTGTATTTAGTGGATTTTATGCTTGTGTTCACTTCGTTCTTTGCATGTGCAGGTATCCATTCGCGGAGATCATGAGGATTGTGACCTGCCGAAGCAAGGGAACGAGAGTATCAACTCTTCTACGACATTAGCGTTGGACTCCAGGTTGGTTCTCATAATCCACTTTCAGTATGCAACTAGGAACTTGCATGGTAGCGTGAATTGACCAACTCAGATTTAATTACTTTTGACTTAGAACGCCATACACAGAGACTGCCTCCCCAAATCGCATTCCTCATACAGGTTATTATTGATTCCAAAACGATTCATCGTACAGTCATTGACGAAGGTGCTTCAACTTGCATCATGTCTGTCGCCTGTTGGAAAGCTATTGGATCTCCTATGCTGAGCCAGTCTCCCATGACCTTGGAAGCTTTTGATGGAAGAGCCTCTCGTCCTTATGGTATACTCCAACGTTTGCCCATCTGTTTGGAAGGGAAGACGGTCGAAATGGAAGTTGAAGTCGTTGATGCTACTCTTACCTACAACCTCCTTCTCGGACGTAGCTGGATCTACGCGATGAAAGCTGTAGCTTCATCTTTGTTTCGTATCATCAGTTTCCCTCATCAAGGCAAGATTGTTATCGTAGACCAGCTATCATTCTTCGCTTCCTCTTCTGAAGGCAACATCCCTTTTGTGGAGCATACATCGAAATTATCTGAGAGTCTGGGAGCCGGACTTTTCAAAGATCCCGCTCTTATGGGTGTTTTTCCGCTCCCACCTCCTAACGTCGCTTCTGTTAATATGATTACTACTTGTTCTGATCCGTGGATCATTCCTCCCACCGACCAAGTAGATTCTTGGGGCGACCAGATGCCGTTGAGTCCTGCCGAACTCAACTATGTTGAAATTATTGCTGCATCAGCTCCCTCTTCTGAACTTGCTCCTTTGAGCAAGGTTCTCCACTCATTTGCTCCATCCTCAAGGATTGTAGATGAGACTTCTTCGGATCCTTTAAAAGAAACATTCCCTTCCGACGAAGCTATTATTGAGACTATGTCTCTCGAGGAATTTCCTTGGCATGATTCTCACCATCGTTCCTCGTTTCTCCCTGCCCCTCAGGATATTCTCACTTGCCTTGAGCGGTTTGCTCCTTGCCTCCCATTACAAACACCTATTCAGATTTATCAGGTGTCCTCTGAAGAGAATATGGCAAACATTACGCAAACCCAGCCCATCGACATCTCTGTGAAACCAGGGATTGTCGGGCATCTTCACATTGGAGTCACTTGTACTCCGGAGGAGATTCAACTTTATTCCAATCTTTTTCGCGAATTTCGTGATGTCTTCGCATGGTCCTATGAAGAAATGCCCGACATTGATCCTAGCATAGTGGTGCATGAGATAATCACGTACCCAGGTGCTAAGCCTGTTCGTCAACGTTTACGCCCCGTACACCCCCGAAAGGCTGCAACTATTAAGGCCGAGGTCGAGAAGCTTCTTAAAGCCGGTTTTATTTATCCTATCCCGCTCATAGATTGGGTTTCTAATATCGTACCTGTGAATAAAAAACAGGGTACAATTCGTGTTTGTGTCGATTATCGTGATATAAATCGAGCCTGTCCTAAAGATAATTTTCCCACACCATTCATTGATCAAATTATTGACGAGTGTGCCGGAAGTGAAATATATTCTTTTATGGACGGTTTTTCTGGCTATAACCAGATCAATATTGCTCCCGCTGATCAACACAAAACTGCCTTTATCTGTCCATGGGGCACTTTTGCCTATAAGAAGCTCCCTTTCGGTCTTAAAAATGTCGGTGCTACCTTCCAGCGTGCAATGTCCTATGCATTCCATGACATTCGACACATTGTACAGCCTTACCTGGATGATCTCCCTGCTCATTCAGCCAAACGTCAGGACCACCCTAAACACCTTCGCGAAATCTTTCTTCGTTGTCGATACTACAGAACCAGGCTTAATCCTCACAAATGTGTCTTCTGCGTTGAATCTGGCCGACTTCTCGGGTTTGTCGTTTCCCGAGAGGGCATCCGTTTGGATCCCCTTAAAGTCGAGGCTATAGTGAATCTTCCTCCCCCTGCTTCTTTACAGCAATTGCAGAGCTTGCAGGGTAAAGCAAATTTTTTACGTCGTTTCGTTCCAAACTATGCCGAGGTGGTCAAAGGTCTTACACGATTACTAAAGTGCGATGTCCCTTTTCATTGGGATACCATTGCTCAGGAATCTTTTGAGCGTCTCAAGGGTCTCCTTGTTTCTGCTCCATTGCTCCGTCCTCCGAATTATTATCGTGACTACACTCTGTATTTGGCCGTCGCCGACACCACTATCGGCATGGTTCTTGTTCAAACTGACGACGATGACACTGAGCATGTTATCTATTATCTCAGCCGCAACCTTTTAGACACGGAAACTCGATATGCTTATGTCGAGAAGTTGGCTTTGGCCGTCGTTTGTGCTGTCCAACGTTTCTGTCATTATATTCTGCTGCGTACTACTACCGTGATTTCTGATCGCAACCCCATGACCTATATTTTGTCACGCCAGTTGCTGGGGGGCAAGTACTCAAAGTGGATTGTTATCCTCCAAGAGTTCGACTTGGAATTTACCACTGCCAAGTCCAAGAAATCCCTTGTATTTGCTGAGTTAATTTGCTCTTTGCCATCTTCTTCCCCGACCTCTCACGTAGAGGATCAAATTCCGGATGAGACTTTATTTCTCATTAGCACCCTCGATCCCTGGTATGGAGATATCATTATATATCTGCAAACGTCCTCTTTTCACCCTGGCGTGTCCAAAGACGCTCGGCGAAGGATTCGTCATCAATCTCAACCATACCGTATCATTGGGGATACGTTATATCGCCTCGGCGCTGACTCTGTTCTCCGCCGATGTTTAACTCTCGAGGAAGCTGAGCGTGTCTTGAATGACTGCCACTCAGGTGCCTGTGGTGGTCACATGTCCGGATATGCCACTGCCCAAAAAATCCTCTGTGCTGGCTATTTTTGGCCCTCTATTTTCAAGGATTGTATTCTTGCCGTCTGTTCTTGTCATGAGTGCCAGATATACCAACGGAAAATGCGAGCGCCTCCTACTCCATTGCACCCTGTGGTCACCGTCGGCCCTTTTGCAAAATGGGGCATTGATTATATGATCTGTAACCCTCGCTCGGCCGGGGGGCATGGGTTTATTATCGTTGCCGTCGATTATTTTACTAAATGGGCCGAGGTGATGCCTACATTAACCGAAGACGGTCACACAACGACGCAATTTTTATTCAACCATGTTATCTCGCGGTTCGGCGTCCCTCAAGCCATCATTACTGATCACGGGAAGCATTTCCGTAATCATATGATGTCGGAATTAACAACCCAGCTAGGCTTGCAGCACGATAGTTCAAGTCCATACTACCCTCAGTCTAATGGCCAAGTTGAAGCTATCAATAAGGTTTTGGTTACAATGCTTCAACGTACCGTTGGCATGCATAAGTCTAACTGGCATTTGATGTTGTTCCCTGCCTTGTGGGCCTACCGAACCTCTGTGAAGGATGCCACTGGTTTCACTCCATTCCAACTAGTTTATGGACTAGAGGCTACCCTTCCAATCGAATGTGAAATCCCTTCATTAAAATTGGCTATCAAGCTACTTCCCAACACTACTCTGTTAGAAGAACACCTTCTTTACCTGGAACGGCTAGATGAGACTCGTCGCCTGGCCTCTTTGGCCATCGAAACACAAAAGAAGCGAGTCAAGACTCACTTCGATCAGACCGTACGTCCACGTTCTTTTGTTGAGGGAGATTTAGTCCTGCTCTACGATCAGGCAAAAGATAAGCTAGGAGCAGGAAAGCTCGAGTCTATGTGGCTAGGCCCTTACATTGTCAAGAAAGTTTTGCAGAAAGGGGCCTACGAGCTAATTGATTATGAAGGGAACCCTCTTGGGAAGCCCCGAAACGGGCTGTATTTGAAAAAGTACTATGCATGATGCTGGTACATTTTATTTTGTACATACATGTACTCTAGCAAGTGTGTTGTGTGTGTGTGTGTCAGTTTTAAAGGCGTAACTGCCACTTATTGTGTCTTTCGCTTCTTGTGCAGATGTCTGATGCACCTTATGTTGGTTTCGCTGATGGTGCCTGCCGCAGTACTCGCAACTTGTCCTCTGCGGCGTGGGTGATCTATGATCCTCATGGCGAGCTGATAGATTTTCAGGGTGTGTGTTTGGGTCGTACCACTAACAATGTCGCCGAATATTGTGTTGTAATCGAGCTACTTGCTGAAGCAATTAATCTCGGCATTCGTGCATTGGTAGTGAACCTGGACTCTCAACTTGTCGTCCACCAGCTCAACGGGCAATATTCCGTTAGAGACCATCGCATTCTAAGGTTGTATTTACGTGTGAGATTGTTAGAAAGGAACTTTGATTTTATCACATATCAACATATTCCACGACAATTAAACACATTATCTGATGCATTGGCTAATCATGTATTAGATAGACATTTGCGTAATTTGTAACCAAAACATTATACAAGCAAGCACATGAAAACACAATAATAAACCATAGGCATATGTATATATATACGTGTGTGTCATAATATTTGCGCCACGCACATTACATAATCCAAAAAATAATACATGTCCGAATCTCATATGGCTGCAGACAACATGTCTCTCAAAAATATGCAAAAATGAAACCTAGGCGTCTAATCACGGCGATGCTCATGATAGCATGTCACCGCTCGCACCAAACGTCTCAGCAGACGATGGACGCGAGTAGGTACTCCCACTGTGTGCCTCTGGTACGTGAAGGGCACATCTGCCAGTCTAGCATAGTCTGGAATCCCTCGAGTGAGTGCCTCAAGGTTCTGTACTAGCTCATCACCTGCACCACCCTCTACCTGAGGGTCGGCTGCAGGTTGTGCCCTCCGTGCTATGTGAGACAAATCAGCTGGTCGCTCTGCACCAACATCTGCATACATATATATAGCTATTGTCAGAGACAGACATGTATTACAAAAAAACTTAAATACACAAAAAACATCAAAAACACAAAGAGTTCTTACCAAGCTCCTCATCCAAGTCTTCTCCCGCAGGCAATGGGAGATCTAGGTCTCCAGTAAAATCAGTGCCCGCATAGGGCCAATCCTCTATAACGATCATCTGGTGACGGAGCCATATGAAGAACTCGGGCCTCCAGGCCATCTGCTGGCCCCCTCCTCCTCTGGGCATGAGTGCTGCCCATCGAGTCAACCTCGGCTCCCGTGGCACTGGATCTGCCACTATACCTCCCTGAATCCGGAATATCGGCAGTCGCTCCAGGAAGAAGGATACCACGATGGATCCATACCCGAACTGTTTGTTGCCATCACGCTTACACTTGGTAAGCTGCCTCTTGATGTTTGTAGTCACTGTCGTGGCCCAGTCAAACAGTGTAGGTTGGAGACACTCGGTTGCCAGCAGTAAATGATTCTTGCTGGCCTCGTGGGGCGCCTGTACCCCAGCCGTCCGTGTGATAGTGAACAGTATCACTCGTAGCACTAGGTCTGGGACTGTGATAATATCTACCTTGGCACTGTTTGATCCAAACTGTGCCCCAGGACAAACCCGTTCCATCACCTCCCCCATCTTTTCCCCGGAAGGCCTACTACCAGTCAAGATGGGTCGTGCACCTCTCCGCGATAGTCCAGTGATAAAGTAGACAACGGAAACATCTAGCTCCAATGTCTGATCTTTCAGGCGGAATACCTGATCCTCTGTATCCCAAGCATCCACGATGAATCGTAGTAGCTCCGGTTGTGCACGCAAATAAGAGGTGAGGAAGAATTTCTTCAAGCCACAGTACCTCAAAGCATCAATGCAGGCTTCATCCTCTAATGCCATAGCATCTACGGCATCATGCTCTCTTTCTCTCCATTCTACAGCCATTCTCACAAATCCCTGCAACCATAAAGTCGAAAATATCATCATTAGATCATTGATGAAACCAAAATTAAAGGAAAATTGCAAAATTAACGGTCAAATCTATGGGAAAATTAGGTCGTGCGGTTGGCGCAACTGTTTTCAAAACAGTCGCGCCAATGTCGCGCCCCCTTTGGGAAAAAAATCCCATTGGCGCGATCCCGAGCGGGAAACTCACGCCAATGGCGCAGCCCTAAAATTTTGCAATTCCTCTTGCAGGGGACCCATCTATGGATGAAAAACTGAAAAAATGGAATGAAAATGAAGCTAAGGATGAGACCTCTTACCTGCTCCAGACGGCGGCTTGATTGCTTTCCTGGATTGATCACAATCAGCAGTTGAAGTTTGCACCCAAAACCCTCCAATGGTAAACTCACAAGGTGAAAAGTAAAAGTAAATTTGTTTTTTACCATTTCACTATTTTATAGCATTTTTTGACCTAAAAATACATTAAAAATAATATTTTTTTGGTATTTTTGGAATATATTTATGTCGAAATGGGTTTTACGCTATTTTTGGTGTGATGACAGGGTTTGGTGCAACTCAATCGACGAAACGAGCTCCTTTTCCTACTTTTTCAAGCTCGGTAAAACATGTGAAAAGGTTACTTTAAGGTCCGCTTTCAGCTCTTTTCTGACCGTTTAAAGAGGAAAAGATTGCCGAGTTACTCCTCTTGACTCGTTAAACGTTAATAAGGGGCGGTCGCTTTAAGTTCTTTTTATCGACCGTTAAAACATAAAAAGATTACCGGGTTTTTGTCGTTTCAGACTCGTTAGTGGTTACAAAACGACGTGGTTTTGATCGTTTTTTTACTTTTTCAGGTCGAATTCACTATTTATGAAAAGTACTCTTCGATCGTAATGGTCGGGTGGTTCTTTCGAGCATTGTTTTATACTTTTTCGGGCTCGCGAGACACAACTTTACGAAAAAGGACACCCCTGCAGTTTCCTTTTCTGCTGTCTTTTCAAACTCTCTAAACATGAAAAGACGTCGAGTTCTTCCTTTGTCAGACTCGTTAAAACCTGATGACATCGGATTTTGTCGAAATGACGCACCACAAGCATATGTTATCCCCATCAAGCTTGTTAAAAATAATTGGGGTACTCGCCAGAAATGGCGGGGGAAAAAAGGAACCATAATTATTGTCGTGTCGGCAGTATGTCGCTCTTGAACATGGCACTTGTCTGCTTTCGTATCTGGGTGGGGATATCCCATCTCATTTTTCACTTGCCTCCGTGGATTTGGGTAACCCCGTTTGACATCTCATCTGCTCATTGCCTCGTCACCATGACCTCTGATCCATTGATGTCAAATACTGCCAATTCCACTATCATGCCGCCGATATGTTCAAGAGAAGTTGACCTCTGCAAAGAAACAACCTCCCTCTGATAGTTCACATAATTTTGATTCACGACATTATCTCTCTGTCTCGTGTCGATGATGTGGGAAACATTATGGCCCACCTTCGATCAAGGTCACTTCCTGTCGACTTCAGCTCATTATCCAGGAATCTGATCTAGAGACTCCCTTCCGGTGCCTTGGAGCCTGCATGCCTCAATGGCAGGTTCTTCGTGTTCAACGTGAGGTTTTCATCATTGGCCTCCGATCGAATGATTCTACGGGTGTTCGACGTCAGATCACTAATTCGCACGCCGTAGATTGTACCTATAGTACCTTGAGGGCCATTGTCATTATTGGTGGTACCTCTCGCGTCTGTTAACAGTTTTCAACTTCAGCTCATATATTCACATGCTTGAACTTGTACTTTTGTTCGGGTCGAGATGGAGCACAAGACCCTGGATTGTGTCTGTTGTAATCCAGGCGTGATTCTTGATACATGACTCATTCACTGGATGGCTGCGACCATACCTGTGTCGATTCATTGATCCTAACCAGATGGCTGCGTCCATAATATGGGTCTAGATTATTATGTACTCTCTTATGGATGGTTGCGACCATACCACATACATCATGTACTTGAGCTATCAGTTGTATCTCTCAATGCAGATTCTCGGCGGCAGCTACATGTGTTCTTGTAAATCATTTCACCCCTCTCTCTCTCTCGGGCCTCATGCTTTAGGGGGCATCTGTTACACAGTAATTTGTCACCATTGGTCACCGTCCCTATTACCCCTGTTTCCGTACTTTGGAGGACTCATTCCGGGACCTGTGAGCAGTGACATAACCTGAAAACACTTGCATTATGTTCCCCTAAGTATGTACTTCATGTTCCCTGAAGACACCTCCTGCAAAATATCCCTGAAAAGTGCCCTTTTTCCATTAGCGCGGGTCCACAATGTACTACCCGCGCCAATCAATGAGATCCTCAAAAGAGGGTGTGACCATTGGCGCTCTGTCTTAGAACAACACCCGCGCCAACCAAGTTTGGTAAAGATTTTTGACAAACGCGTGCCTAGATGTTTTTTCCCTTCAAGTCATGAAGTCTTTTGAGGATAAAGCTCATCTTCTAGATGCCGAGAGTCATCATCTATCCTTGACATCTATCCATAGCGGCTTTTTGGAGATAATGCCAATCCACAATGGGTGTCCTGATGCATTGTATCTTCTTCCCCTACTCCATCTATAAAAGTCTGTCCTCATGCATTTGACAAGCTAGTTTTGGAGTAATGCTAGTTGTGATAATGCTTGTCTCAAGTGATAGTAAGAGTCTTGGAGCATAGGGAGGTTATTCTGCCGGAAGTCTGAGAGAGAGAAGGTCTATTGCAAGACATGTATAGCTGCTCGCCCAGCCAGAGGAGAGATTCATCGTCAGATCTTTGGTTGTATCTTTCTCTGTTGATTATTCATTAATAAACGACTATCATTATGGTTCTGATCTTATTGTTCACTATGATAATGTTTGATCTATATCTTGTCTGACTGATATATAGTTGTATTTAGTGGATTTTATGCTTGTATTCGCTTCGTTCTTTGCATGTGCAGGTATCCATTCGCGGAGATCGTGAGGATTGTGACCTGCTGAAGCAAGGGAACGGGAGTATCAACTCTTCTACGACATTAGCGTTGGGCTGCAGGTTGGTTCTCATAATCCACTTTCAGTATGCAACTAGGAACTTGCATGGTAGCGTGAATTGATTGTTGCTAGACCCATTTTGGGCTAGTGGGATCGCCTCTGTCCACAGAGGGGATTTACCTCTCCAACAATAGTAGGGCTTGTTCTAATGAAAAATACAGCAATCAACATGCCCTATAGGAGAAAATGCAATTTAGAAATACTCAAACTAAATGTACAAAAAGCAATGAATTCATTAAGCATCCCTTTGTTTTGGAGACATTGCATATCATGAAATTATGAGACAGTTAAATCAAGAGCAACAATCAATAATCAAACAAATAATTCTATGGAAAAAAAGCAATCCAGGAAAGCACTTCTATTTGTTCATCGCTGGGGGTGCAGGCACAAGAAAGACATTCATTGCACAAGCACTTTACCATGCACTAGTGCGTCTCTATAACAAAGAATTACAAAGTCACCCCTTGAACAAAAAGGGTCTAATAATTGCATTTACTGGCAATGTTGCATATATTGCACATGGTATCACAATGCATTCAGCTTTGCATTTGCCACTTTCACCATGTCACATGGTGTCATTGGCTTCTAACACAGTTGATACATTGAGCAAAGAATATAAACAACTTAAATTTCTGTTGATAGATGAAGCTTCATTAATTGGCTATCGATTGGTATATAACATTGACAAGCGACTTCTCGAAATCATGCACACTCCAGCTTCCCCATTTGGAAAACTCGACATAATATTATGTGGTGACCTATGTCAAGCACAACTTGTATGTGATTTTTTGATATTTGAACAATCTTGTCTTAAGGAACTATTGTTCCTTACAACTTTTGGAAAGACAACGTGAAAACCTATGACTAAAACAAGTATTGCGACAAGACAATAAAGATTTCGTATTGATCTTAAACAGAATTAGGACATGTTCACACGCTGACGATGATATTGCATTCTTGAACAAACATTGTTATAGATGTGCAACAAATGATCCAACCTTTCCATACTTCTTCTACTTAAAGACTTACAAAGTGACCCCTTGAAAAAAGAGGGTCTAATAATTGCATTTACTGGAAAAGTTACAAATATTGTACATGGTAACACAGTCCATTCAACTTTGCATTTTCCACTTTCACCATGTCACATGGTGCCATTGGCTTCTAACATGCCTGATATATTGAACAAAGAATATAAACAACTTAAATTTTTGTTGATAGATGAAGCTCCATTAATTGGTTATCGATTGCTATATAACATTGACAAGCGACTTTACAAAATCATGCACACTCTAGCTTCCCTGTTTGGCAATCTCGACATAATATTATGTGGTGACCTATGTCAAGCACAACCTATACGTGATTTTTGGATATTTGAGCAACCGTGTCTTAAAGGAACTATTGTTCCTTACAACTTTTGGAAAGACAACGTGAAAACTTATGAACTAAAACAAGTAATGCAACAAGACAATAAAGATTTCGTATCGATCTTAAACATAATTAGGACATGTTCACATACTAACGATGATATTACATTCTTGAACAAACATTGTTATAGATGTGCACCAAATGATCCAACCTTTCCATACCTCTTCTACTTAAACAAGAATGTACATGAAAATAATGAAAGAATGTTGTCTCTCATCAACACAAAAGCAATCATATTAAACACATATGATAGAACAATTGAATCAGCAAATACAAATCACAATAAAAACATCAAAATGTAATTGTCATCTACCATTATGCTCAAAGAAAATATGATTATTGAACTAATTGGCAGAAATTACGATATTCAGGATGGATTGGTTAATGTTGCTGAATGAATTTTTAGAGCATCTATGACATTTGAAAATGGTGCAATTTGGATTGAATTTACTGATCCAACTGTTGGCACTATTCAAAAAAAAATGGCACATTTGTTCAAAGATGGAATAATGTCTACATGGACACCTATTACTAGAGTTTGTAGGAATAATGAATCAAACAACAAAAATAGTTTTACAAGAGAACAATTTCATGTTCAACTGGCATGTGCATGAACTATACATCGATCACAAGGGTTTACAATGGACAAATCGGCCTTTGACCCAAAAGGATTTAGGAAACATGGACTCATATATACTGCACTTTCTTGTGTCAAAGATATTAAATCCTTGTATTTGCTAAACAAATTGGAACATAAAAACTTTTCCCTCAATGACAAAGTTGTTGTTGACCTACATAGACTTAGAGAAAATGCCTCTTATCAGCTTGAATATAGCATATATCAAAGTAAAACAAATGATGGCTTGACAAAATGTTCCTTCAACACATGTAGTCTCCCCTTGCATTTTGAGGATATCATTGCTGACTATGATCTAATGAGTGCTAACATTCTTTGTTTCCAAGAAACAAAAACAAAATCACCTCCGTGAAATCCATTTTTTGCAAACAAATATCACTACATACATCTATTCCACTTACATGGAATTATCACATACTACATTAAAAATATTGTAGTTGACAATCATTTCACTTATATAACGAGCCAAATTGAATCAACAATTGCAACATTCCATGTTGAAAAAAAGCCATTATGCTTGCAAATGTATACATTGCACCAAATACAAGTATTGAAGAAAATTAATTTCATCAATTTCATTTTATAGCGCACATGAAACAAATACCCAAAAGGGCTTGTTGGTGACTTCAATTTGGACATGTTGCAAAATAGTCACCAACAAAGAAAACTAATTTTATTTATGCAAAATAATGGCTTCAATTTCCACACAAAAAAGATAACAACTAATTATGGCTCAATTCTTGACCACTTTTGGACAAATATCTCAGCTAATATTGTTTCTTTCCATGTCTTCGATGCTTATTGCACAAATAATCATACGATTTGTATTACCATACCTTTGTTGTTGGCTTGAGTCATTCTACCAATGTTCATGTCCTACAATTTCATTGTTCACTTATCACAATAGTTCTCACATTTGCCAATGTCCACCTTAGACACATGTTATGATTTGCAAGCATGGAAAAAGAAAGGAGTCACACACAACAACAAATAAGAAAACAAAAAAATGCAAATATCAAATTCTTGTATGTCTTTGAACCATCAACATAAATATGTTCAGTTTTTCTTCCATAATTGAAATTTTTTATGTCATAGTCACCATGGAATTTATGCATTTTGGCTTTCACTTCATGACAATTTGTTCTATATACTGAATAACATTGTTTGCTTTATTTTCTAGTTCATGTTTCATTGTTTCTTATCCAAGTGTCTTTGAAAAAAAAGAACACTTGTTTTTGTAGCCATAATGATTCTTAATAACACATTTCAAAAATAAAATTTATGTGTGATTGTCAATGAAATCTATAAAACATTTTTTTATTGTAACTTATGCACATTGACTACATAACAACCAACAATGACTAAAAAAAAAAAAAAAAAATTGTCTAGTGTTCATACAAATCCATGCTCATTTTACTTTTTGTTAATTCCCTTTGTTCAATTGGCCATTTTCTCTACATATCCATTTGTTTTCCTTACATTCTATTTTCACAAAACATTATATCTATCTATCTATCTATATATATATATATAATTTTAAAGGTCATATATACACTTGTTTCATATTTAACCACTCTCTACATATCCATTTGTTTTCCTTACATTCTATTTTCACAAAACATTATATATATATATATATATTGTTTTAAAGGTTCTATATACACTTGTTTCAGATTTAACCACTTGGATTTCCGTTTTTTTGGCAGCAATTGGTCGAGTCATTTGCAACAACATCATGGAAACAACTAGCTCTAGCAAACAAGTATTCGAAAAAGAAATAGTGGAAGATGAGAATCCAAAGAGGTTAGATTTATGTTGCACTGGATATTTGTATAGTCAAATGACATATTTGCATTAAATCAATGGCAATGTTTTTTAAAACATATTGTTCTAATTTTGCATATACACAAACCAAAAATAATGCAACCAACACCCTCCTCAATCATTGAAATATGCTTAGGAGCATATGCAAAGATTTTTGAAGGCGATATCTTGGTTATTTATGGGTCAGCACAAACTAAAAGCCCCACTCATCTACAAAGGCACGGTTGCCCCATGCTAATTTGGTTGATAGCCACTGTCAACTAACTACCACAGTGAACATGAGCAACAATCTTATAGAGTGTTTCCAAGACATGTTTACTGTTGGAAACAATGTTTGAATTACAAACTTTGCAATAAGAAACAAGGGAATTTATGAATGAGGAGATGCAAAATGTTGTATGGTGTTGTAGGACAAAACCATAATTGAATCAATTGCACAAGTTTTCAAAAAACATATACTAGCTCCATGTACAACAATACACAATCATCTTGTTTCAAGTGATACATATGTATTTGGCTCAAAAGGAGCAATAATGATAGGTTGTCAACAAAATAACAAGCAACTTGAACTCAATATCAAAGATGGTGAAGTTGCAGATGACAATGCAATTGTAATTTTGCTGCTACAATAACCAAACTTGCATTTTCACCAAAAGCTAATAGTTTCTTTCAAGCTACGTTCTTGTATCTTTGTGTTCCATTGTTATCAAACTAGCAATTATCTCATCATTTCTTGTACAAATTGCTTAACAAAAAATATGTTATCTGATTTACTACAGTTGTTATTGAATGATAGTCATAGAGACCATTTTTTCAAAATACAGCATGAATTGGCATCAAAGACGACTTCGCTCTATTTGTTCAAAAACATTATTAGAAATGATGTGAAAGGCAGTCAATAGTTGCGCTATGGATCAACAACTTTTGTTGATCCATTGAATGATGAATTTGCAAGAGTGCATCTATTATCTTTTGTCAAGTCAAGAACACATGTATCTTTCCTAATACCTTCTTTGTTCAAGTAACAATAGTTTTACTTTGATATACAAAATCTTGTATTTTGGCGAAACATATTTGAACCTAGCAACTCAAAAAACAAAAACAAACAAACAGATGGAAGGAGTGCTAAAAGCCAAAAATGTTTTCTCTCCTCCTTTTTAGCAAATTTGCAGTAAATGCAAACAACTTGTTCATCCAAATAAATGCACAATCTTCAAAGATAACACAACATTTAATTATAAGCACAATGTTGAATGTACACTGGAAATAGATGGCTGTAAAATTGATTGTATGTTGCAAATGTCACAGCTAAAAGAATAGTGCACAGTTATGCTGAGACAAGCTTCCGACAATACATGTAGAACATATAATCTACAGTTTTCAATCTAAGAAAACTTTGTATTCGAGGTCTTTTCACTTTAACAGTTAACAACATTATTGTTGAGATAAAAGAGTTGTGACCAACAAAAAAAATTATTCCTCTATGCATCAAGTTTATATATTTTGACAGTTCTGTTATTCATCTTTCCATTTTTACCTTCTGCATTTCACCATGTCATAATTCACAAATCCTTGCACCAACGCTAATGTATAGTTTTGTTTTTATTGCAAGTTCCAAAATTGCAAAATACAAAAACATCTTGTTCACTGCCTTATTGATGTTTGCTACAATATCTAGAATCAATGATTTTTTTTATAACTAGTTCTTGCTCTCTTTTTCCTAGAACTTTTGAATCAAACATTTTTTCCTCCTGCAAATGAAAACAAAGACCCAGATGCACATTATGCAGTATAATAATTCAGTTACATACAAAATTCTGCCAAACTATGACATCATTTTGTTAATAGGACCATAATATCTCAACTCCACGGTGATATAATGTAACTCCAAAATACTTATTATACCATATTATATATATGCCCATCTTTTGCTCTCCACTCTTGGAATATTAACTTGGATTCTCATTTGCTGTGAATTATGGAATTGTGTTTTGTTAGGAAAAAAAGAGAGTTGCATGTGTGTCAATCTCTTGATTTATGTATATGCTCAATGAAATGTTATGTGTTGAAAGAAGCCATGACATGAGAATTGAGATATATGTGTTATCCTTTTATTTTCCCATATATCAAATCCTCTTGAAAATTTATATTCGTATTTGCACAATTGTTTTTCATTTTGTATTCATTTGATGATTAGCATTCTTGTTTTCTTTTTCTAAGTTATATAGTGTTGCATTGTAGTTATATACAATTGCAAATTTATCGCCTAATGAATTAACAAAGCTTATATCTCATTTATGTTTTCTAATTTTTCTGTCTCCTCTTATAATGCATTTCAACTCACAAAAAAAATTGCAAATTTAACTATAATCTAAGGAGATTGTGGTTTTATTAATGTTAGGTGCTTCAACTATGGTGCTCAATAATTATTTTGCTTGTTTTTCCTGAGGCATAAATGGTGACAAATGTGTGTACTTTCTACAACCACTTGTTCTTTCCAAATTTTCTGCCAAACTAGTGCATCATTTCGTTAATAAGATTATAATATCTTTATTGCACAAAAACATAGTGTAAGCCCAAAAAAATTATTATACCATATCTACGCCAAAGGCGTTTTTCACTGCGAGCTTGGGATGAACAAACACTATTCAACCCAGCCAATCCCCTTGCTTTGTTTTCGTTGTCCTCCAGCCAGTTAAAATCTTACACATGGAAAATTCACAAGCGAGGCGATAAACTTCGGTTCATCCACTGCTGGGATTGACGTACATACAAGTTCAATAGTCAGTTGAAGAAGGCGTTGACATGTTTTAACTGCCTTTGGAAAAGATAAGATGGGGTATAATTACCCAATAAATATTGGGCAAGCACAAATGTAGTTGGGTAAGAGGTGGTAAATTGTGAAAACAAATCTTGGTGGTTAAAAGGGATCATGGTTCCCTGAGATCGTTCTCTTAGAATCTGAGGAAAGTGTTCGCAGGTGTCTACAAGCTTACATAACAGGTTCCATGTTCGAATTCGGGGAAGAGCATAGAGGCTGTAGTATTGACGCGAATAAACAGAAATGTGGAATAATTCATCTCCATGATGATTGTTGATGTGCGATTCAACACTCCCACCTCTTCTTGCGCCAACCAAACCAGCTGCACCACAACCAAGCAGGGCGTTTTCTCGTTATTATCTTGCATTTTCCAGAGCTTCATCAGTTAACAAAAATGGCTTGAGTTATGGTTGCGCTTTTTTTGAATTCCATGGGAGAAGGAAAGTGTTGCCTCTGTTCTCTGCGTTGAGTGAAAAATCCCAACAATAAGAGACAGAACCAGAATCCATCGAAGATGAGGATTTTGTTACTGAATTTGCAGATTATTTAAGCAGTAGAGTTTATGAGAATGAAAGGCAGTGGGATAAAAGAGCTGCCAGGAGAAAGGTTGAACGCCACGCCTACTTCTTTGGTGCCATCACTTCCAGCATTGGGATTACTAGCATGGTCATTGCGACTGTTTACCATAGATTTGTTTGGCAGATGCAGGTTTACATTTCAATTCTCAGCCCCAACTATCACTTTTCCCATCTTTTGAATACTTCCACTTCATAGTTATGATAATATACTGTTAATTATTTCACCTCCAGGTGGATATCAGACCCATTTAGATGGGTGTGTGCTTTTGGATATAAATTCTCAGTAGTTTGTGACTTTCTTGTCTTTATGCTCATATGTATGAGATGACACAGGTATATTACCTTGCTTGTTCTCTGATGGAATTTGTATGCAGGGTGCAAAGGTTCCCTACACAGAGATGTTTGGCACATTTTCATTAGCAGTGGGAGCCACGGTATGTGCAAGTTCTCTACTTGAGCTATTGGTATTAGATTTGGAACTAATTATTCAAATAATGACTCTAAAATGTTCTTGTACAGGTTGGAATGGAATATTGGGCTCGTTAGGCTCATCGAGCTCTCTCGTATGCCTCGTTCTGGCATATGCATGAGGTATAACTACAATTCACAAAAATGTGGACCAATAATTAATTATTTAAAAGAACAACCCAATTGTAACATAGAATATATGTTTTGCACTATGCAATCCCCTTTTGCTTCATTGATTACAGGGTTGTGGAGATGTTAGTTTTACATTCTAATTGAGAATCCACTTTCTTTGGGCAGTCTCATCACAGGCCAAGGGAGGGGCCTTTTGAGTTGAATGACATGTTTTCTATCATCAACATTGTTCAGCCATTGCATTACTGGCTTATGGATTCTTTCACAAAGGCCTTGTGCCAGACCTTTGTTTTGGTGTTGTAAGTACTGGCCTCTGTTTTGATTGTTGCTACCATTGAAATTCACAGAAGTACTAAATTGACAATATTCTTTAAAGAATGATGTGATCACTATAAATTTAAACCAAGTTTGACTTAATAGCTATGTTAAGGTGATTTTCAACACCACTATGTTAGTCACTCTATTATCAACCTACCGTGCATTTTGAAAAATTCCTCAGGGGCTTGGTATCACTGTTTTTGGGATGGCATATATGTTTGTCCATGATGGTCTTGTTCATCGTCGCTTTCCTGTTGGGCCTATTGTTGATGTTCCATATCTTCTTAAGGTAGCAGCTGCACATCAGGTTTGTTCCTAGATTCCTTATCATAGCTCTATAGAATTCTTCATCTATCTGTGAGTTAGACATAGATTTCTTTCTAGTAAGTAACGAATCTCATACAGGTTTATTTAAATGCTACTGCAACTTCATCATGCAAACAAGTTTAATGGTGTACCATATGGTCTTTTCCTTGGACCAAAAGTGATTTTGCTTCTTCCCTTATAACTGTTTGTAGCTTTGTATTTCAAATGTGTTTAGAGTTATTCATGCGTGATCTTAGGTGAAGATATATTGATAGTTTATTGATTTTTGAGTTTCACAGGAATTGGAAGAGGTTGGAGGTCGTGAAGAGCTAGAGAAATTGTATAATAGTAAAATAAAGGGCCTCCAAAATCTTCAGTTAAGGCTCTGACTTTCCTGCTTGTGTTATTTGGCACAAATTTTCCCATTTTATATCTACATTCATAGGCAACTCCAATTTCCTGGAGAGGTAAATTTGTACACACTATGAGAGTAATATTTGGCATGCAAATTAGTATTTGAGACGAGAGTCTTGAAAAAAATAGGGGATTTTATGTTGTCAAAGGGGATCCTTGACATAAGGGTTCTAGAGCAATCCTAATCATCTAGCTCATGCAGATAAGAAAAATCCCCTGCATGTATACTACATTAAATGTATTTTTAGCAAATCACATAATGGTCCACTCCCTGTTTGCAGGGTTTGTAAACTTTGGTTGAACAGGCAATAACCAGTTCTGAAATAATGCCAGTGTATTACTAATGAGGATTTTGTTGTAAAGACCTTTTTAAAAATCAAATCACACATCAGAAGAAAACGTTGCAGGCTACAACCTGTTTGGAAAGGACTTTTGGCTATTTTTCTATCATAAATAAGGGTAGCAGATCAAACTATTAATTATGCTTGGTTTGTTGAAAATATCAATAAGTTACCCGGATGCGGGTGTCCACAATTGTTATTAAAAGCCCCATGACACAGCCACATGGACGCAGATGGAGGAGCCAGACCATGCGCGTGGAGGGCGGTGGAGAATTCAAGTTTTTAAGCTGCAGGACGGCAGCATTTACTTCGACTCAGAGCCGACGGGACATTGCTCTCAGGCGAACGCAGCAGAGGAGAGGTGAGGCATTTATGCCTGGTATGTGGGCGCAGAGTTCTAAGGAGAGAAGGGGAGGCGCCAAAAGCCTCCCACACGCAGCAATCATGGTCGTTCTCCTATTAATTGAGTCCAGCAATCGTTATTCGGCTCATCAATGGCAGTTTAATATCCTTGGGCATTACAGTGAGCTTGGCTCTCAGGATTTGGGCAAAATGCCGCGGGATAGAGGCATCCCCAGAAGAGGGGGTAGATCTGGCGTGAGAGTTAGTTCGGAAAGGGGCAGTGTGCAGCCCCTTTCTCCTGTCAATGAAGCGCCCCCTTCTCCTTCTGACACAGACAATTCTGAGCAGGAATGTTGGCTCCCTCAGGGAACTTATCAGTCCTTCCGTTTTCGTTTCCCAAGTCGCCTAGTTCGCCCAGAGGTAGTGGTGAATTTCTCTGTGTTTATAACGGAGGAGGACCCTAGCTGCATAAATTCGGGTTCCCCCTCCAGAGCTCATGACAGTGATGTCTTTGTCGCGGACATGGAGGGCAAAGTTTACAGAACGCGCCGCGAAGTTGGGATGTTTGCTCCGAGTGCTCTCGCCCGGCCAGCAGAAATTAGGGAGGATTCAGGCAACGATTTGTCCATTCAGGAAATCATGCAATTGCCAGATTTGAATGCTGTGGCAGAAGTCTCAGGTACCCAAGCTCCTCCTGATCCTGAAGACGGGATGGTCATCTGGGTTGATTCTCCAAGCCACGGTGACAGCGTCCAGACGGAATCGACTAGCCAGCATACTTAGTTCACTTCGGTCTGCAATCCTCTGTCTTTTGTCTTTATGTTTTCGCATCTAGTGTCTCTCTCTGATTTCCTCAGTTTTCAGGCTTTATACAGATACTGCTGTTGGCTTCATGCCATAACAGCCAGCTTTTTTTGCTCCACTCTTTACAATGTAACATGGCACTATTCTGTTAGTGGCCATCATATATCTATCAGTAGGAGTCTAGGTTCTATAATCTCAAGAAATCATGTGACAGATTGGAATTTTTGGTACCCAGCAAAGGCAGATAGACAGATTAGTCAAGCCTTCTCAGTTCATGTACTGGCCTAGGCCTACTTGTATTTTCTTCAGCTCTGTACATATTTTTCTCCTTTTAATATAGAAGTAGCATTTACTTAGAAAAAAAAAAGAAACTATCAATAAGTTTAGTAATTATATTCATCATGAAATCCAAGTCATTGATATTGAAGATGATAGACGAGCATTGGATTGATGAGATATTTATGTCCATACTTGGTTTCATGTAGACCTAAAAAATTGCTTTTATTTTGGATATTGGCATGTATGGTTAACATGTTAGAATTTGTACCCCAAAATTTCGAAAAGGTGCTTTTGAGGGACCGTAGATGATCTTGTACAGATGGTACTATAGCGTTCTCTTTATCTAATAGAAACTATGTTTATCCTTTTTATGTGGTTACTCCATTTCCTCCAAGCAACTCCTTCTTTTGCAACTCTTAAACTCTAATTTTTAACTTTGTTAGTTGTTGCATGGCAGTCTATATATTTGATTCTATTGACATCACAATGCAAGTTCCAGTACACGGAAGGATGGTTATGATTTATCTCAACCTTTACGAGGAGGATTTGTAAATATGTTGCAACCTACCATGTGATCATGCACATTAAAGGTGTTAACGTTTCCATTTTTAATGAAAGAAAAGTGGGATCTTGTCTGCACAGTATATCTTAGAGTAGAGCCCTTATGAATCATTTCGTGCTCTCTATATTTTCACTTCGAGTGCTAAGAAGGCAATGACTTCTTTAGTTGTGATGGTTGTCTAAACATTGACACAATTGGATGCATATGGGAGCTTATCTCAAATTGGCTATGAATAAGCATATGCCCCTATGGCATAGCAATATCCATTGAAAGAAATTACAGTGGTCATATTCCTACATCTTCTGGAAGACATCATGGAAGGGTTGTTTTCTGGATGTGACTCCTTGACAAGAGAATATATCTGTAAATTGTTCTACAAAATCCAAATTCATTAATATTCATATGAAGGAAATCGAATGAAGAGGTGGTCACTGTAAATGTGCAAGATTGGCATAATTTCAAATAGTGGCTCCCCTCAAAAGCTATAACATATACAATGAAAGATACTTTGGGAATAGAAATTATTAATGTTGTACCCAACTTCCAGGCTTGTTGGTGCATCATTTAAATGAATGAAATAACAATGGTGTTGATGATGCATTCTATGCTTGTTTGGGCTTGCGGTGGGCAAACATTGTTCACCCTAGCCAATTCCCTTGCTTCGTTTTTGTCGTCCTCTGGCCAGTTAAAATTTTACACATGGAAAAGTCACGAGCGAGGCAATAAACTTTGGTTCAATACACTACAGGGATCGACGTACGTACAAGTTCAATCGTTAGTCAAAGAAGGTGTTGACGCCGTTGTGAGGGTCTGCAACTTGACATAGTTCGGTGTAATTACTTGTAACTGCTACCATTGGTACACCTCGTTGCAGGAAGGATGTAGGCATCGATTGTTCAGCAGCCCTGCTAGATTTTCTCAACACAAAACCCCCATTGAGCTATGTGGAGGGGCTGAGCCGAGGGGCCACGGTGTTCAACACACGGTCTGATATCGAGCCTGTGAGGCCTGCCTAGACCAATCTTCCACCACCATAGGCAACGCGACAGTAGGCAAAGGGCAGGGCAATGCTGGTGTCAGTGTCGTGGGTGCGGAAGAGGAGGAAGAAGTAGACGAAGAGAAGGGATATGATGAGAACCAACAGTGCAATGAATTTGACAGCAATGATGTGGATTTGTTTGCCTTTATTGAATACAATGAGGATGACAAGGAAGCCGATTTCATCTAGGAGAGAATTGATTAAAGAATAGACTCTCACGACAAGGGCTGGTGGGAGGCAAGGTTGAAATATAGGAGATTGAGAAGTACAGAGCCTCAAACCTAAAAATTACAGAGTAGTTTGCAGATCTTAAGAGGAAATTGTATACGCTCTCCACCAAGGAGTGGGACATCATATCAAAGATCGGGGATTATTCGCTTCGATTAAAAAAAGAAACAAAAAAGAAACAAAAACAAAAACAAAACAAAACAAAACCAAAACCAAAAACAAAACAAAAAACAAAAAAACAAAACAAAAAAACAAAACAAAAAACAAAAAACAAAAAACAAAAACAAAAAAACATTGTTGGAGAATGCCAGGTGTTGGGTCTTGAAATTGTCATTCACTTCCATTACACTTTCACTATCATGTCCATTATATCACTTCCATTTCACCTTCATTTCACTACCATGTCACTACATTCATCTCACTTTCATCATTATTGGGTCACATTTATGTTTTTCCGAACTGTATTAATTCTTAGCATTTTAAAGTGAATTTGTGGTTAAAAATTAGAAAATAACGTGCATATGCTTACACCTAACAAGTGGGATGAGATTGTTGATATGTGTAGGTCAAAAGGAAACTTCTAAAAGACCTTTATGTGGCATCTTAAGGCCAAATTCGAATTTGAGTGGACAAAATCATGGGATCATGAGGATATGTGTCACATTTCTTATTTGTATTGAAACTCTAAGAAGACATGTGTCTTATCATTTCCTATTTTGATTATAACTCTAGAGATATAGGGAGAGATTGATGGACTCTCATTAATGAGATAACCTCTCATCTTTTTGTATAAATAGGAGATCTCTCTAAGGCTTTTGTTAACTTTGTTAGCTCAACTTGTCATTAATTTGTAATTTATAATTTTGAAGAATTTGAATAAAGCTTTGAGGTTCCCAATATGGAAGGAGATGTGAAGTAGGAGATGTCATGGAGCATATTAGAATCTAACGTAGATTAGAATTTATTTTGTAATTTTGCTTTGATTTAATTCAAGTATGTCATTTTATTTTTATGATTGTTTTCAAGTTTAATAGTTTAGATTTTCCATTCATGCAAGTTTAATTCATGCAAGTGTGTTCAACCAGTTGATTGTAGATTTATCTAACTGTGTAATCTATGCTTAGCAAAATAGTCCAAGAAAGTAGTCCTCCTATTTTCCAATTGGTGCTTGGAGCATTAGAGCACACAGTAGATTAGTTTTCCTTTACATGTTTTGTATTTGCTTTCCATTTCAAATTAGCATAACTGACTATGTTTCTTCTGTTCGCTAAATCGTCTCAAGAAGGTGGCTCTACCATTTTCCAAATTGGACTGAATTTGGGTGTTTGTTCACACAGCAACGACAGATTCATTTCCCATGCTTTCTTAAGATCACATCTATTGTATACTCAATTGCTTAAGTCATTTCAAGAAGATGATTTTGACATCTTCCTATATTGAATGTTCCCAATGGTATTTGAGCCTGCAGTAGATCATAGTTGTTTTTTAATTTTGTTGCAATTTCATTTTCAGTTTTAGTTTCTCTTAGAACAATGAAGTATTCAATTCCTCAAAATGTTATCACAAGGAGGTTGTTCTCCCAAAATTGTGTAGCAGAGTAATAAAGCACTTCATTTAGTTTTTATGATAAGATTAGTTGCAATTTCATTTTTAGTCTTAGCATCTCATTTAGCTTTGCTGCAATTTCATTTTCAGTTTTTGTATTGTTTTAAACTAGCATTATCATTCTTGCTTTCATTTCATAGACATTTTGTCAGCCTAAATTAATCTAATTATTCAAATTTTGATTTGTTTCTATCTAATGTTCATTTCCTTTTCTCCATTCTTTAGAAATTAGATTTTAACATTAAAAGTCATTAGATTTAGTTGTCCATTAACATTTAGAGATTTCATCTAGAAGCATAACTTTTCTTTCTTAGATTAATTTCTTTTAGCATAAGAAACAAAACCCCCAAAAATAACATAAACTATAAAACAACGAAGTAAGAAAAAGGTTAACTAAGCACATATAGTGCACTACACTTCATCAGTTTATGATACCCAGATTGATAATTTATGTATATCAATTTAGGACACTAAATTGACCAAACACCAGGCAAGAGAAGGAGCACATCAGTGCAATGAATCCCAAAAATAGGGTTGTAGGTGGCACAGAGACACTGTGGGCACAGAATTTGGTGACTCATCTCATGATTGTTGGAGAGGGGAGACATATTGTGTTGTCTTTGAAGCTCAATAGGCTCTCTAATTTAGTTTCAAGATTGACCGTCGTAGACCTTAATGGGTATCTGATTGCTCAAGATTATGAATATTACCAACGATTCAGAGATTTTGGCAGTTAAAAAAAGCCAAATTGTTGCTCAATTCGGTTACTCATACTAACCCAAAGCATCCTCCTAGTTGGATTGTGGCAGCGAGGATAGAGGAGGTTGTATGGAAGATACAGGATGCACGATATTTGATTAAAAAGGTTGTGAAGAATGCCCAAATAATGAATATGTATGGTTGGAGGCTTGCAAATTAGCGAGTCCATATGAAGCCAAAGTTGTCATTGCGCGTGGTGTAAAGGCGATCCCCAATTTGGTGAAGTTGTGGATGTAAGATTCAAAGATCGAACAAGATGGTGCAAACAAGAGTCGAGTGCTGAGGAAGGGGTTGGAGCATATTCCTGACTTTGTGAGGCTTTGGAAGGCTATGGTGGAGTTGGAAATTGAGGAGGATGCTCAAATTTTGCTTCACAGGGTAGTGAAGTGTTTTCCACTACATGTTTCCTATGAACTCATTAGAATGCATAAAGATGACTCGTAAACTACGACAAAAGCCAAGAATGGGCTGAATAGAACTATGGAGTTGATTCATATACAGTTAAAGCATCTCTAAGCAAAACAAATTTACGAATTGAGAGGAAATTTCACCATGAAAACTTTTATTGGCAAGGTCAATCATTCAATGAAATGAGAGATTGTTGAGAAGAGGAGAGATTGTACCTTGCAATTCGTTGAATGAAACATTGAGTGAAACCACTCTCTATCTGAGCTGATTGCATATGACACCTCTCAACTCGTAGAACGAAACATTGGTTTTCCATGAAGTGGTTAACGATTGAGATGGATCATAGGTGATTGCAGAAAGAAGTCTAAGGAGAGCCTCTTGATCAAAAGCATTTCCCAGACAAGGATGCCAACAATGTGATAATTAAAGGGTGGAAGAAAATGAGGAGGGACTGAGATAGAGAATGGAAAAAGAAACAAGTAAAAGTAATGTCCATAAAAGTGATGGGATGTTACAAGTCTCCATCTTCTACTTCTCTCAATGGAATGTGAATGGTTTGGGCGTCTTCGTTTATTTATATAAATTCACCTTCAAATTTTGACTTTATTACACATTGATATTATATAGATTCAACATTGAATTCTGAATTCATGACATGCTCATAAAAGTATAGAAATCCAAACCTGCCAAGCAGAAGAAATATTGTAAAATTTTAACACATGCTCTTTCCAAAAGAAAACATCGTAACACACCGAAAAAAATATTATAAAATCCTAAAGTCCCTCCAAATTCAAAAACAAAACAACACAACAATATACCGCACTTTGATCAAATTAACTAAAAAGCAATGTTTCGCGTGTCATGGGACCACTTTGCATTGTTCCACTAGCGAGCATGTGACATGCAGTGAACTCGCAAGATAAGCGATTTATTAGTGAACACATACATATTTCAATACTCTCCCAGTTGTGGGAACGTGTTACTTGTGTCACTTCTCGTGACTCCAAGGAAAAGATTAATTAGTGCAGCCATACATAAATATTAGTGTCGATTAATTAGCAAAGCCATATATAAAATATAAGGAGCAATTAACTAGCCTAGTCAGTACAAGTGAGTCGTGGGAATTGCATTTCAGTTTACAATTACCATTGCCCCATCAACACGACAAAAAATTATAATATCTTTTTGAATCTTCTATTCCTTCGGCGTTCCTTTGCACCTTTCGGTGCAATTGCTAGTATATATATGCCCATATTTTTCTTTCCAATGTTGCAATATTAACTTGAATTCTCATTTGCTGTAAATTTTGAAGTTGTATTGAGTTAAGAAACAAAAGGTTATTAAAAAAAAAGCCCTACATGTGTCTCTACAGTAGAATTGAGACATTTGTGTTTTTCTTTCATACATCAAATCATCAAAATTTAGTTTCATAATTGCATAAGTGTTTCATGTTGTGTCCTTTTGTTAATTAGCTTTCTTGTACATAGGTTTTGATTTTCTAAGTTATATAGCGTTCCATTGCAATTATATATAATTGTGAATTTATAATGTAATAAATTAACAAAGCTTGAATCTCATTTGTGTTTTCTAATTTGTTTGTTTCTTCTTATAATGCATATGAACTCACAAAAAAATGCAAATCTAACTATAATATAAGGATATTGTGGTTCTTCTAATGTTAAGTGCTTCAACTATGATACCTAATAATTTTTTGTTTGTTTTTCCCTAGGCATGAATGGTAACAAGTGTGCGTAGTTTCTGTAGCCACTTGTTATTTCTTTGCAAGCCATTCTGATTTTTATCAATCATAGGATATGTTAGTAGTTTTGAATCTTTGGTCTGTGATAATGCATCTTTAGCGAATGGTGAAGGATATATGTAATATTTGTAGTCAATTATCCATTTTTTATAAGACAATGTCATTGTTATGAATAATAAATATAATAGTTTTTTTTTTTTTAAATGTGAACTCTTATGATCAATCTTTCATAAACCTATATAATCACTTTTACTTAGACATTATGACATATTTTACTCTCTCACTAGGATAACATTTTTCCTAACAACATTCTCTTAGGTATTTTGTGTATTTATTATTTAACATATGCAATTTACTACTCCAAATATATTGTAAAAAAGACATTTAAGAATTTGTAAAATAATCTCTGAATCATTGGTGACATGGATGTTTATTTTTGATCTCTCATGTCACTTTAGGCTCTATGCTTTGGTTGTAATAATAGCCAATCAATATCATTGATACAAATATCAGTAAACTTCTATATTTGGACTCACCTACTTCAGAAATATTGCAAACCCCTTGAATGGTTGAGCCAAGTTCTTTTTCCCCTTCATCTATTTAGCATACTCAAACTATGTGCAATGTTAATTCAGTTTCATTTAGCCCTAAATTTGAGGGAGAAATTGTTATTTCTACGCAAGCAAGAATAAACAAACATATGTCAGATGAGCATGTCAAAACAAAGTTACAGAGTGTAACAGAGAATGTGGCAAGAGTTGTTATTCAACCACCTCTTCTTCCTGCTCTAACATTATCAATGAATCAATGAACTGAGCTTAATGATGATGTAAAACATGTGCACCACACTTCAAATGGTAGAGTGACCGAGGGAGCAAAAAAGCATAAATTTATGAAAAAAGAGGTATGCATTTTTTAGGCACCTCTTACCTATTCTTTAATATTCTTAGGAAGTTTTAGCAGATGCACTTTGAGTTCACTGACCTGACATTTGATGTGCTTAACATGGTAGTGTTATGCACTCGGATAATCATGACCGAGTTAGTAATGCAGTCATTGTTGAAGCTGAAACTAGTCAATATGATAATTTAATTATTTTTTTGTTAACAGTGTAGTGCTTTCTATATTTATTTTTTGAAAAATTTTACAAACATGTTCTCCAGTCAATCACCTACCCGAAGGAAACTAGGTGACCACTGGTCAACATTATAGCCACTCCAAAATTTGAATAAGTTCATTAAAAACCACCTGCTTCTCGAGAGCTTATCCCCATTGTCTTTACAAAACATAACAAAATTGCTTCTTTTTTGCATTTTAACTACATTCAAAGATAGAAGACAAAGTAAACTAATCCTCATCGGAGGATGCTATCTTAACTGGGCCCTTTGCTCCAGAACTTGGCTCCTTCACCCCAGGACCTAGTAGCTCACGTCCCTGGAACATTTTCCACTTTATTTATGACAGAGTCTGCTCAATCCAGCCCAATGCAAGAGTATTCTTGTAAGTTTGAATCTGGATGTCGCAAGGTCTTTCAGAATTTCCGTTCGGATAGGGTCTGGCTCCTTTCTTCTTTCCTGCTTATCCAAGACTTCCCCTTCCATGTGTTCCTGATGAAGTGTCATGGCGTGGGCTACAACATGTTTCATGGTCCAATATTGTTGCAGAGTCCTTTTGAAGAGTGATTGCTGGCCGTTTGAAGTCCCCGGGTCCTGCAGCATGCCTTCCCACTCATCCATGGGGAAGTCTCTGCTCCTAAGGTTATTTCGCAGATCTCTCTCCCAGTGCCAGATTTGTTCTCTTACCTCCTTCAGATTAACCTCCATATAGGAGTCGATGATTCTCTTCATTTGTGCTCCGTCTGGCTGCTGACCCCTTTTCTTCCCTGCATTGTTGGAGCCTTCTTCTTTTTTAAATGTCCTCTTACTGCGCCTAGGAGCCATTCTTCATCTCATCTTCTCCTTAGCTCTCTCTGCATGTAGTTGTGCGTTCTATATTGCGATTGCACCCTTTTCTAGGGTTGGACCTATCGCAGAGTAAGCAAAAGTGTCAATATTAGTAATTGAATTTGCATTTTCATCCCAGGTTTTCCTACCCCCCCTTCTCGGTCACGCTCCTGCATTTTCTTCCTCGTTGAGGTTCCTCCCTCTAGTTTCCTTTCCTTTTATGCACAACAATAGTTTCCTTTGTTCTTTTGGCTTTGGCGTGTCCTTGTTTACCCTGACTTACGCTATGCATTCTAAGAACCTTTTCCTGGGTCAAGTGCTCAGTCTTTCTCAAGGGGTCACCCCTCGCACTAACTGGTTTGCATGGCCCTTTCCTAGTGTTGGATTTCTCAAAATTGGAAGCCATTTCATGGTTTGTAACAGTATCCCCCCTTACCAAGAGGTGCCACTCATTCCTCCTAGGATTTTGGGTTTTCCCTTTCCCACTGTCGTTATTCCAAATAACATGCATACTGCCTGGTCTGTTATTTACTAAGGCATCAATTCTACTTAGGGGTTTTGCAAATTTGGACCCTGCACGTCCTTTCTCTCCCTCACCTTACCCATACTCTTCCCCTTCTTTCCGGCCATGGCCCCCAAGGGTTCTTCACTATCACATTCTTTCTTATCTTTATAAATTCTACCATAATTTCTATTGTTAACCCAGAGCTGCATAACTATCTTTATGCCTACTCTATAATTCAATCTGGTTATTTCTTCACAAGATTGAGGAGGTGATTTCACATACCCTTTTACCTTCCTTCGCTTCGTTGTCTCCTTCGGCTCTCATTTGCTGCCTGTTCTTTCACTCCCACCACCTTTCTCCTTACGCGTCCGCATGTGAAGTGTAAGATTTGCCTTTTCCTTTGGCTTTATCCCGTTGTTGTTTTCCTTTCATAAATTTACCACCAGCTGTCCACCCTTCCCTCCTACCTTGGTCTGCTTCCCTTCCCATCTGCCTTGGGATGCTACCTAGCTGTCCTATCCTCCGTCCTTCATTTAATACTTTCCTCTACCGGCTGCTCTTGTCGTCCGTTTGCTGACTCAGCTCTGCCATTTGGCACTATTCTGCTGCCCATCCTCGGACTTGTTTTTCCGCCCTCTATTCTTCCATACCTTTCCATCTCTGCCCCCGATCTTTCCAGGCCTGTCCTCCCTCTGCCCCCCTTCGTCATCCTACTCATCTCTGTCCTTTCATCTGTCCTTTGTTGTCCCATGTTTGATCTGTTCTGTCCCATTTGCTCTTGCCTTTGTCCTTCGTCCCCCTCGTCCATTCCAAGCGAATTCTATAGATGCTCACTTTGGTGCCTATCTTCTTCTACTGCCTGAATTACATGTCTCATTTCCTATTTCTGGTAAATTTCCTCCGCGCTCGCATCCAACTGTTTCTCTCTGTTCTGGCATCCACAGTTCGCAAGGAGGTCCATCGTGGCATTTCCTTTCCTCTTCACATGAGACGGTATAATGTATGTGACCTTCCTTACCTGCTGACTGATTTTGGTTATTATCCATGCCGTCCGCCAACTTTTGCTTAGTTTTTCGGCTGGTATTCCTTCCTAGAGTTGTTTAATTATTTCTATCACCAGCATTGAGTCGCCTTCGATCTGTAGACTTTGGTATCCTTCCCTAATCACTATTGCTATTCCCCTGTTTAGCGCGTGGAATTCTGCCTCGTTGTTAGTGGCAATTCCACAGTTCATTGCGTAGGCCCGTCTAATCTCTCCTTCATCGTTTCTGAATATTCCTCCTATTCCAGCCTCCCTTGGGTTGCCTTTTGCCGTGCCATCAAAGTTCAGCTTAGTGAAGCCCTGTGGTGGTTTCCTATAGCTTTCTTCGGCTCTTGCATTGCTTGCCTTCTGTTCCTTCCCTATCCTCTTTGTATTTTTTACTTTGATTTGCAGGTGGTTCATAATGCGGGTCTCAGTTGCCTCTGTCTTCCAATCTTCTTCGGTCCAATTTTCAAGAATTATTATTTCTCTTATGTTCTTCATGGTTTGGCTCCATATTTCTTCTTTGTCTTTTTTTTCTTCTCTGAATATAACCCGGTTTTGTGCCTTACATAGATTCCATAGGCGGAAGCCAATGGACAAATTCTAGGCGTAGTTCAGTATAGTGTTGCGGTATGGCTTGCTGCTCCAATTTTCTATTGTTGCTTTTATACTGCCTATGTTCCTTTCAGTGATCTCGAAAAGCTGGTGGTGGTTTTGCCACAGGTTATTGCTGACACTGCAAGAGTTTACGATGTGCTCCATGGTTTCTTCTTGGGTTTGGAATAGGGCACAACGCGAGGATCCGAGCGTCCCCTTCCTTCTCAGTTGGTCCCAGGTCAAGGCTCACCCATGCATCATTGTCCAGGTAAAAAACACCACTTTTGGCCAAGTTTTTAACTGCCATATTCTCTTCCATTTTTTTATATCTGGATTTTCGATTCTTCCTTCCTTTATATGATATCCTTATGAGATAGTAAACATGCCTTTTATGCGTTTACCCCAGCTTATTATATCTGGTCCTTCTTTAATTGTAATTTTCCTTGTTGCCATTTCATTTTGGTAATTTGTCCATTGTTCTATTTCTGGTGCTTCGAGCCAATCACTCTTCATCTTCCATTTTCTCCAGTAGTCGTTCTGTTCCAGGAGCCAATAATTCCTGATGGCATCTTCCTCTGTTTGTGTGGTGTACTGTTGGATGTCTCGAACCTAAGGTTCCTGATTCAGGGCTCCTCTCTGCTACCACACCTCCTGCCAGAAGTGTGCTTTGTCCCCCTCTCTAATTTCCCAAAAACTGTGGTCTCTTATCAGGTCCCTGTTACATCTGGCAAGGTTCCATATGGCTGAACCTTTCCTTTCTTGTTGGGTTTGGAGTTTGCCTTCGGGAGACCTTGCCAGCCCATATTTCTTTTCCCATAATAATCTCCATAAATCTACCCCTCCTTGAATCCATCTCCACCATAATTTTTCTCCCATGACTTGGTTTAATATGTAGGGATCTATTAGGCCTAAGCCCCCTTCTGCAACTGATTTGCTTAGCCATGTCCATGAGAGCAAGGCCCATTTTTTAGTTTTGCTTGAACCTTGCCAAAGGAATTTTTTAAAAATTTCCACCATTTTCTGGAAAATGGACTTAGGGATCGGCTGACTAGCCATCTGATAAACTGGCATAGCTTGGAGGACTGACTTCAATAGGATGAGAGGACTCGGTATATTGAGCGTTCTAAACGTCCAATTATCCATTTTTTTTGAATTTTCCCTATCAATCCTTTCCAATCCACAATTCTATTATGCTAGTCACTCAGCTGTACTCCCACGTATTTAGTTGGGAGCTTACCAATTCTAAACCCCATAGTTCTGGGTAAGAATGCTTGGGCTACCATTGGGGTGTTAAAGAAGAATATCTTTGTTTTATCCTTATTTACCTCTATCCATGATGCCTTTGTGAATTCTGCTAGGATTTCAACCAGTTTCTTTGCTTATTTAAGATTTGCTTGATTGTACATCATTACATCATCTACAAATTGTTGATGTGTAAGAGTTAATTCTTCCCCCCATATTCTGAGACCTTTAAGTTCCCCACTGCTTACTCTTGCTTTAATTAATCTGCCTAAGCCATCCGCTGCTATTATAAACAGGGATGGTGATAGTGGGTCTCCCTATCTGAGTCCGCGGGATGGCTTAAAAGTTTATGTTGGAGTTCCATTCATTAGAATTGACATGCTTGGAGTGGATATCATGGACATTATCCACGCTATCCATCTGTCATCAAACCCATATGCTTTGCTGAGTTTGTCGTAGGCTTTAGCTAAGTCAAGTTTAATCATCATTCCTTTAGTTCGCGACTTTTTCAATGAATGTATTGCCTCTTGAGCAACTATGATCCCATCCACTATCTGTCTTCCTTTTACAAACCCTATTTGTTCTTTTGCTATCAGCTCTAGGAGAATTGGTTGTAATCTTTTTACCATTATGGTGGCTAGAATCTTATAGATTACATTACATAGGGCTATTGGTCTACAGCCATGTGGCTCCTCAGCCTTTTCTACCTTTGGAATTAATGCTATAAAAGTTGCATTCCATGCTGGATGCATTCTTTTATTACATATTGATACTTCCACTGCATCTACAATGTCTTGTTTCATGAAACTCCATGTTTCTTGGAAGAACTCTGCTGTAAAGCCATCCAGGCCTGGGGCTTTGTTTTTTGCCATTGTTTTTATTGTATCCTCTACCTCTTTCTCAGTAATTAACCGTAGGAGAGCCATGTTTTGCTCCCTGTTTACCTTTTTAGGAATGTGTTGACTTATTTTTTCTATCTCCTCTTCTCTATTGCTTTGTGTCTCCGTCAATATGCCTTTGAAGTGCTGTATCAGTAAATTTTCCATTTCCTCCTTCTGAGTTACCCTGTTACCTTGGGTATTTTTTAGGGAGAAAATTATGTTCTGTTGCCTGTGTTGCTGCATGGCTCTATGGAAGAATTTTGTATTCCTTTCACCCTCTTTCAGCCATTGAACTCTTGACTTTTGTCTCCATAGAATTTCCTCATATTTTCTTCTTTCCTCCATTCTTATTAGCACCCCTCCTTCCTGCGCTAACTCCTCCATTCTCCCGTCTTCTATTATTTTCTGCTATATCCTTGTCATTTATGTTTTGAGCTTCTCTTGGTCCTTTAAAATGTTGCTGAATTCTTATCTGTTCCAGTTCTTTATTTTTCCTTTTAGCTCCTTTAATCTCAGTTGGAATGTGTGCATCTTGTTCTTTCCTTTTATTTCCCTTTCACTGTTCTGCCACTAGTTTTCCATCTTTTCTATGATGGTTGGATCTCGCAGCCAAAAGGCTTCAAACCTGAACGGTTTGTGCTGGTTTTGAGTATTCATGGCAATTTCCAGCTTTATCGGCCAATGGTCTGATCCTTGGCATGGTAGGGTAGTTGCTTCGTAGAATATGTCTTTCCAAAGAAAGTGTTCCGTTGCTAGAAACCTATCCAGTCTGGAAGCTATCTGCCTACTGCCTCCTCTTCTGTTATTCCAAGTGTATTTTCCATTGATGGTGTTTATATCCATCATTTTTAGTGTCGCCTGGGTTTCCCTGAATGTTATGAAACCAACTCACAAAAAGATAGAAAAGATAGATCAACGCCTTAGAATTCAACCTCTTCGAGCAGGAAAGCTCCTTTACATTACACAAATGAATGATTCAAATGACAAAACCTCCTTTTTATATATAGGAGTCTAAGGAGTCACAATATAACCGAGCCGACCTAACAATAATAATATAAGGGAACAAAAATAATAATAGAGGGATTCTATGGGGCACAGTGATAACAATATGGGGACAATAGGGGCACAACAATATTAATAAGGGATACAACTACAATAGTAATGGGTAAATCATTAGTATTATAGGGACCTAACATTGAATCTTTCCATGTCTGCATCCTCTCGTTGCAATCCGCCATTCTTTTCCTCGATGTAGGTGATCATATTGAAGTCCCCCGCTATCACCCACAATTTTTCTGTGTGCATGTTGCCCAACTGTTGCAACTGTGTTAGGAAGGCCTTTCTTTCCACCATCATGTGTGGCCCATAAACCGCCAAAACTAAGAACCACTCTCTGTGTCCTATCAATCTGAATTTCCTTGAAAGGATCCTCTTCATTCCTATCCAGTGGTCTGCAATAACTTCTGCAGGGTTCCACAAGATTGCAATACCCCCTGCACTTCCTTTTGCATCCAATGTCATGCATTCATAGGTAGGTTTGATTTTATTTAGAATCTCCTCCATTTTTCCCCACGTTATTTTTGTTTCTTGAAGCATCATAATTTGGGGTTTTTCTTTTTTTATCCTTTCTGCCAGGTACCTTTGCTTACCCTTGCTGTTAAGCCCCCTTATATTCCATGATGTGATTATCATTGGGAAGGTTGGTTGGTTTGGTGGAAGACCGCTGAGAGAGGTACTACTCTACCCGTATTAACTAACATTTTCCCCATTACTTGTATTGATTCCTAGAGATTCTTTCTTCCTCGTTTTTCCCTCCTCTTCCTTTACTTTGATGTTCTTGGCTGTTATCATGTTGTATTCCTAACTGCTCATTCATGCCTGTAGTTCCTTTCTCCTATTTTTCTTTATATTTCTCAAAGATTTCCTTGTATAATTTGTTATCCTCTTCTGGGATGAACCTCTCGTCCAAGTTCCTCCATTTGTCTAATAATTTCCTCAGAATTTCTTCTTCTATTGTTGAGTCTTCCCCTTTACCCATATCTATTTCCATTATTTCGTTCTCCTCTTTATCTTCCTTTTCTTTTCTCCCCTTTTCCCCTATTTCTCTTTGGGTTTTCTGTTTGGTGTTGTTTGCCTCTTGATTTATTCTTCCTTCATGTTATTTCTCCTCTTGGTAGTCCATGCCTCAGATTTCTTCATCTTCTTCTTCTACCTACAGTATTTCAAACCTATTCGCCTCTTTTACTCTAACTGGCTGCTTTTTTCTTCCTTCCCTAGGGGTGTCCTTTGCAGGTCTTTTCCTAGTTTTAATCTCTTGAAACCCTTCATTATCTTTTGTGTTTTTCCTTTGTTTCTTAGTCTTTCTTTCCTCCTCTTCTACATTTAAGGGGCATTCCTTGTAGAGGTGCCCATATTCATGGAATTTTTTGCATCTAAAAGGTATATGTTCGTAATCCAGTGCCTACTGCCATACCTCTTCGTGGTATTCTAGTTCTACTGCTCCTGGTATGGGGTTCACAATGTTCATGTATATGCAAATTCTTGCATAGGAGGTATATCTTCCTTTCTTGGTTGATTCCGCTATTTTAACAAAGCTACCTATGGAGTTGCCTATTCCTTCCAAGATTTTTGGGTCCCAAGAATCCATAGGTAACCCAAATATTCTAACCCATACTGGTGCTGCTAGGAATTTCTCTTTATCCGGGTTGTAGCATTCCTCCCAATATCTCATAAATAAACCTGCCTTGTTATGGAAGTATGGGCCATTTTCAAAACCTTTTTCTTTGTCTTGCAGGTTGGAGAATATTACCGTGAAGAATCCGCATGCTCCTAGCTTCAGCTCAATGTGGCCTCGTGGCTGCCATTTTTGCTGGATCCATCTTGTCAGGTCTCTCTCGAACATCCAGACACTGATAAACTTGCATATCAATGCATGGTCTTTCATGTAACTTTGGTAATGCTCGAGTTTGTTCATAGGGATAACAAATCTCGGCCTTTCTGCTGCACATGGCAGGCATTTACCTTTGCTCCCATCCTACCATTTTGCTCCAAGGATTGGTCCGATGTCCTTTTCTCATCCTCCAGTTTACTATTACTTGTTCCTTCGTCCGTTGTTGCATCTCTGTAGGAGGGGATCTCTCCCCTCCTAGTCTCCTCTACCAATTCTGAGCCTCTTGTCCGCTTTGTTTTCCGTGCCTATCTGCTTGTTTTCGAGGTTTTCCGCATCACCTACCTCATGGCCGCAAGGTCATTAGGGTTGCAGAGCTCCAAGAATCCCTCATCCTTCCTTTACATCAATATGATAATTAATTTGATTATAAGTTATTTTCCTATAAATTTGTGATTTTTATTCTAAGCATTTCTTTTATCATGTGCTTTTGCAAATAACCCATTCTCAAGGCTTTCTCATGGGTTACGTATTGCACTGTTGTTCTACTTACAAAATGTTACAATTGTCACACCCAGTCACTGAATCCATAAACTATAAATATAGGGATGATGTGAAGGCCATTTCTAGGTAAGCCAACAACTCATGAATAACATGCTTTATTATGGTCATTTTATTTATTTATTTATTTTTTCGCTTTACATTCATACTAAGGTTTTTTTTTTCGCTTTACATTCATACTAAGGTTTTTTTTTTCACTTTACATTCATACTAAGGTTTTTTTTTTTTTCACAAGACAAATTATGATATATTGGTTTTCACACTAGGTGGCTACAAGGTCTCCCTATGTGCTTGGGCTCAATATTCAAATCTTTATGGATGTATAATTGGTTATATAATTACAACAACTATCAACATGATGTAAGCATCAATTGTAACCTAGCAACACCTTGCATTTGCTCAAATAGTTTGAGGGTATGTTTTGGTTAGGTTGGAGATTATGTTGATCAAATTTTTTATCTTGCAGATGTTGTGTATTGATCGATGTTTGTGGTTGCTATTTTTGCTGTGGTTATTGCAAGCCAGATTATGATTTCTACCACTTTCTATCATAAAACAATCCATGGTCATGGATTTTTTTCCCTGTGTTGTAGTTATCCACACTTCATCTAAATATGGATGTCAGACCTACATCCCAAAAATCAACTTCATCCTCATGATTGCATGTGTTGTGGTCAATGCTTCCTTCAAAGATACAACCAAAATCGACAATGCATATTGTATGTATTAAATTAATTTTAACACCTAAAGGATCAAAAGATTAGCTTAAAGGTTGTAGTCAATATTACTGAGTATTTTAATCTTTAAACACTTTGTAAATAGGATGACTCATGTTGTGGAATTTTGTGATATGAAACATTTAATTTAAAAGTTCATGAAATAATTTGCATTTCTATTGCCAGGTTTACAATAACCATCTTTTGTTTTGTACATGGGAAAATGAATAAAAACAAAAGGCCCTATTTTTTTTTTTGAAGGCTTAATTCGGAGATCAAATTCATAAAGGTTTTGTAAATAAAATTATAACCTTCCGACTACCCAACCTTCCAACCACTTGACTAGCAAGTCAGGCTCACTACCAATTTTTTTTATAAATACTCTGCCTAACCGTTCGACTGCCCCACTACCCGACCTAAAGACAAGACCTAACTATGGTATAGTCGAGGTCGAGATAGAATAAATCAATCATAAAATAAAAAAACGCCCGACTGCCCGACCTCCCAACTGTATAATCATTTGAATAAAATATTATTTTTCTTGATTTATGTGCAATTTGTTTTTTTATATAGATTTTCAAAAAAATTGTTTCATGTTCAATTGATTGTTTGTTAAATCAATAATAAATTTCTTGATGCTTTCTCGATTCATGAAAAAAACAGTTGGCCTGCTTACGAGAAATTAATGAACACGTTTAATTGTGATTTTCTCGTATTTCTAAACAAAATTTTAAGATTTTAGAGTGTTCTGTTTGCACACTATTTTCTTAAGTTTGGTTTGAAGAAAGATTGAATTAAGGGAATATAGTACTTGTTTCAAAAATTATGTGTAAGCAAGATGTTATTTTACAAATTCCTGAATTCAATTTCAAATTTTAAATAAGGAAAACTTATATATGCTATGTTACTATTCACAGGTCATAAAATGGGAAAACAAAAGAAAAATCTCGAGTAGCAAAGCAACAAATGGAGCAAATTAGGTAAAAGATTAAGGAGATGGATGATCTGCTACCAAAGCAAGTCAACTTCAACCCATAGAGAATTTGTTGTTGGCGACCTGGTTCTCAAATGGGATAAAAGGCATGAAGAGAAAAGTAAGCATTCTAAGTTTCAAAATCTTTGGATTGGTCCCTTTTAAATCTTTTCAAAGCTTGGTCCATCAACTTATATTCTTCAAACATTAGAAGGCCAAGTAGAAAATTTGTGAGTAAATGGGCAAATTTTGAAAAGATATTTTTCATAAATGAAAATCTCCCAAGAACACATGTAAATATTTCATTTTACCATGGATGTTGATATCCTTTAAAAATAATTTTTTTATTATGTTTATCTTTTATTTTGTTTTCAAATTTTTATACATATTCTTTCTTTAAATTTATTTCTTTAGTTGTAGAATTACAACTATGATTACATACTTCAAGAAGCATATTTTTACCATATATTATCTTATATTTTAAAATAAGCTAAAGTTAAAGGACAAAGTATTATAAAAATATGATAAATCCTTAAATCCTTAATATTATTTTAACTCTTGCTTAAACTTTCGATAGTATGGAAAATGATAAATTGGTTATTTTATGCTATAAGAGTTCCTTCAAATAATTAAAAGAAATAAACCAAATTCTCTCCAAAAAAGATGAATAATATAATAAAAAGTTTGAGTTTATTTTAATACATCAAAGTATTTGCTATCAAAGCAACTCTCTTAAAAAACCTTGGTTCTGTCACTTGGCTATATATGATAAATGACAAAATCAATCATAAGCTAAAAAGCGAGAACAAGAAGTTTTACATTAAAAGGAAAACCAACGAACACATCAGAGCTATGAACAGCGGGTCGATGTTTCTAATCCAACTAAAGGAGATATTTGCATTCACCAAAAGTGAAGCAATTTAAAGTTTCAAAGAGAGATGATTATAACGCAAAGCAAAAAAAAAAAAAAAAAAACTTTGACAAGTATTAAAATCATAAACTTAGTGTTTAAAATTTCAAATGATGATTGAATTATAAGGTGCTAAGAAATATGAATAAATTCATTATTTGACTCTTATTGCATACAATTGTCATTCTCTTCATTAGTACTTCTAGTGTGATTGTTGGTACCATTGACACTTTATCAAGTATCTCGGTGATAGATCATAATTTAGAAGAAATTTCTAAAAAATTCTTTTTATTTTAAAGTATGATTTTAAAATTGAGAGAGATAATTGTTTATTCCAGCGTGTCGCCATTTGTTGTCAAGTTTACAACAACCCTCTTTTGTTTTGTACATAGGAAAATGAATAAAAACAAAAGGTCCTAAATTATTATTATTTTTTAAAGGCTTAAGTCGGAGGTAGGATTCATAAAGGTTTTGTAAATGAAATTATAACCTCTTGACTACCCAACCTTCCGACCACCCGACTAGCAAGTCGGGTCGACTACCAATTTTTTAATAAATAATCTGCTCGACCGCTCAACCACTTGACTGCCCAGCCACTCGACTGCCCGATTGCCTGACCTAATGACAAGACCCGACTATGGTATAGTCACGGTCGGGATTAAAAAAAAAAGGGCCAACCTCCTGACTGTACGATCATCCAAATAAAATATTAATTTCTTGATTTGTATGCAGTCCAATTTTTTATATAGATTTTCAAACTTTTCCGTTTCACATTCAATTGATTATTTGTTAAATCAATAATAAATTTTCTGATGTTTTCTCGATTCATGAAAAGAAAAACAGTTGGCCTGCTGGAAATTAATGAACATGTTTAATTGCGATTTTCTCGTATTTCTAAACAACATTTTAAGATTTTAGAGTGTTCTGCCTGCATGCTGTTTTCTTAAGTCTTGTTCAAAGAAAAATTGAATTAAGAGAATATAGTAAGAAGGATTTTATTTTACGAATTTCTATTAGTATCAAGAAAAAAGGAAGAAGTGTGATGCGAGGGTTTGCGACCAGGTCTCGGCTCTCCTCGATTTGCACTTGCGGGTTCTAAGCCCTGCGCCTAACGCCGACTAGCATCCTCTGCCTCAAGAAATCAGAGCTGATCGGATCTAGCTCACTGATCCAGACAGCTCTTCGAATCCAAACCTATTCGGATCTTGACAGCTTGTCGCCCCTCTGGCTGGGGAGAGATCTCTGCTGTGCTGCCTTGGTGGCGGCCGGCATTAAGCCTGATGGAGTCTCAAGGTCATGATCCTCCCTCTGATCCTGCCGCAGAGGCATTCCATCAACTTCTAGCAGGCTTGCCTCCAAAGAAAAGAAACGAAGCCTCTAAATTTGTCAAGAAAATAGATGAAATTCCAGAGATCTGTTTGCCTCCGGAGACCCCCATGCAGGTAGCTTTGTCGCTGGTGGATCGGGGACTCATTGGCCAATTCACAGGACTTTGGCCATCCCCGAAAACTACAGAGCAATGGGTCAACAGGAACTGGCGCCTTTGATCAGCTAAAGTGTTACCTCATACTTTCTAGGGCGAGGTTTTTTTCTCTTTGAATTTACCTCCAGAGAAGATAAAGACCTGATCTTTAGAAACGGACCATACTTCATGGGCCCTCAGGGCCTCTATCTAAATAAATGGACACCGGATTTCGACCCGGTGGTAGATGTCCCCAAGGCTGTTCCAGTATGGGTTCGCCTCCCAAATCTGTCGGTTCACTGCTAGAACTGGGACTCATTGAAGCACATCGGCAACTCCCTAGGAAAATTCATAGATCGGGCAAGCAACAAGGACCAGTACGATTGTGCCAGGATCTGTGTGGTGGTAGACTTAGAAGAATGCTTACCAGAAGCAATCAAAATCAAAGTCGGCAGCTGGTCCCATGTGCAGATCTTGGATTATGAACAGCTGCCTTTCAAATGCAGGAAATGCCACGTGTATGGACACTTCGCCAGAAACTATCCGACCAACCCAGAGCCAGAGAAAGGAAGTGAAGAGGGCTGGAATCAAGTAAGGCGAACCAGAGCCAATCAAAGGGACAAAAACAGGGAGGACAACAGGGCAAAGGCAACCCTGGGATCAACGCTCAGAAACCCACTACAAAAAAGATGCAAGAAAATAAATTTGTCCTTCTAAGTCAACCGACAGAAGATGTTCCAGAAGCAGAGATACAAAAGCCAGAATCCTCAAGGAAAATCACACCTCTAGCTTCCCCCAAAGAAGCTGAGAATCCTAAAGACACGTTCCAAGAAGAGGAAGAAGAAGAACAAGAAACTGAGGAGTCAGAAGAAGAAGGAGAAATAGGCGAATCCCAAACTTCGGTGAGACGATCAGCAAGGGGTTGCAAAACAGACAAAGAGAAAAGAGAGCAGCAGACCTACAAAGATAAGCTACAGGGCAGCCAACCAACGCTGGAAAAGCTCCTGGCCTCAAAGCCAAAAATGGGGAAAAACCAGCCCCAAGGTTCCAAGGGAGCCCAGCAGAAGCATAAATAATGAAAGCTATCTCCTGGAACTATAGAGGTATGGGGAGAAAAGTTAAGGAAGAAGGCATAAGAAATCTAATAAGAACAGAAGCCCCAGATATACTTCTCATCCAGGAGACCAAAATGGAAGAAAAACTCTTCCTGCAAATAAGCAAAAAGTTGTGGCCCAAAAGCGAAGCAAGAGCTAACTCAGCCAGGGGCGCCTCAGGAGGAATCGGTACTCTATGGAACTCCAACAAATATGCACTCACCTCTGAAGCAACCAACACTCATTGGTTGATGTTAAAGATGGAGAACCTTGACACAAAGGAAACCATCACTATCTTCAATGTATACTCTCCAGTCAACATAAGAGAGAAAAAGGAGTGCTGGGACACCATAAAACAACAGGCAGATCTGATAACTCTGGAAAATGTAATCATTGCTGGAGATCTCAATCTCACTCTCCACTCATCTGAGAAAAGGGGAGGAAGCACAGTCCGAGACCTGGCAAGAGAGTGGGCGGAGGATCTTCTGCAAGAATGGGACTTGATAGACATCAAACCCTCAACCGGTAAGTTTTCATGGTCTAACAAAAGAATAGGGCCTGGGCATATAGCTGCCAGGCTAGATAGATTTTTCATCCAAAGTTCTTTCCTGCATCTTGGGCTAGAATCCAGAATGCATATTCTGCCATTTAGCATCTCGGACCACAAGCCGATAAAGCTAGAGTTGCTTGCCCACCCAGATCTGGGACCCATTCCTTTCCGCTTTAGTCCACTTTGGGTAAAGGAACCCCTATTCATGCAAACAATCAAAGGTTGCTCGAGCCAACTTGTCAATGGCTCACCTTTTTACATTTGGGAGGAAAAACTCAGAAGGACAAAAAGAGTTTTGAAACACTGGGCAAAAACTCTCCCAAATCCAGCAATTGAAAGGAAAGTCATCAAATCCTCCCTTGCCTCTCATCAATCTTGCATGGAGAGCGCCATAATCACAGAGGAATTGATTGACCACGAAACCCATCTACAACACAACTATCATAAGGCCTGCTTGGCAGAAGAAGAATACTGGAGATTAAAATCGAGAAATCTCTGGCTGAAAGCTGGAGATAGGAATATGGGCTTCTTCCACAAGCAAGCCCAGGCTAGGAAAAGTTTCAATACTATCTCTGAGATCAAGGAAAATAATGTCACGCACAAGGAATTTGCAGACATCAAGAAAGCAGCCTACACGCATTTCCAAAATCTATTCACTGAAGACCAGAAGACTCTTATTCATCAAGGGCTGCTAGAAATTATCCCTCAAGCAATCTCTCCCCGTATGAACAGGATCCTAGAGGCCAAAATCACAAAAGAGGAAATTAAAAAAGCCCTCTTTGACATGGAGCCCGACAAGGCCCCGGGACCAGACGGCTTCTCTGCCAGATTCTTCCAAGTTTGTTGGCCGATTGTGGAAAAGGATTTACTTAAAATGGTACAAAAATCTCAAAATTCTCAGAAAATAGGAGGCAGCACAAACTCTGCTTTCTTAGCTCTCATTCCAAAGGAAAAAGGAGCCAGCAACTTCAGCAGATTTCGCCCGATCTCGCTTTGTAACACTGGGTACAAATTAATTACCAAGGTCATCGCAAACAGGCTGAAGTCCATCCTACCAAAAATAATTCCGGAAAATCAAGGAGGCTTCATTCAGGGAAGGCAAATCGTGGATAACTACACTCTCGTTCAGGAGGCAATACACTCAAGTCTCCACCGAAAGGAACAAGGTATGGTGATCAAACTAGACTTAGCAAATGCTTTTGATCGAGTCAATCATAGATTTCTGTTAAAAGTAATGTGTAAATTTGGTTTTGGAGCAAATTTTATAAAGTGGGTCCGGGCCTGCATCTCAGAGCCTTGGATTGCTCCCCTAGTAAACGGAAGAGCCACTGATTTTTTCAAAGCCTCGAGAGGCCTCAGGCAGGGATGTCCTCTTTCCCCTCTGCTTTTTGTCATTCAAGCCTCTGTCCTCAGTTTCCTGTTAGAGAGAAAATTGCAAGACCAAGAGATCAATGGCCTTTGTATAGCCAGAGGGGTCAAAAGCTTAAACCACGCCTTATTTGCGGATGATACCTTGTTGTTAGGTAGCGCCACCCTCTCCTCAGCCTCCAAATTCAAATCTGCCTTAGATGTTTCTATCAAGGCTTCTGGCAGCGCCTTTAACAAGAATAAATGCCATATCTACTCCTGGAATACTTCGCCAAGAACTCTTTCTGCTATCTCTAGATGCCTGGATTTTGCCGCTTCATCCTCTTGGACCACTTTTAAATACCTGGGCCTCCCTATCTGCCTCAAAAGACTCTCAGTCAAAGACTGGCATCCTCAGCTTGAAAAGTTCAAATCTAGAATTCAGTCCTGGGGTTTTCGTTGGCTCAACGCTGCTGGCAAGTCAATTCTTGTAAAATCTGTGCTGTCCAGCCTCCCAATTTTCCACTTTGCAGGTCTCCTTGCTCCTTCAACCATCCTCAGCAAGATGGATGAGTTTATGCGCAGGTTCTTTTGGAAGGGCGGAAAGCAAAATGAAAGGAAAATCCCCCTTATCAGTTGGGAAACCATTGGCAAGCCGTTGATGGAAGGTGGCCTAAACTTCAAAAATATAGGTCATCAGAACGTGGCCATGGCAGCAAAGACCATCTGGAGGATCATTGCGCCCAAACCTGGATGGGCTCAGCTAGCCTTATGGAAAAAGTATCTCAGGGGATCCCGATTAAGATGCTTAGAGAACGAATTTCAGGCTCAGAATTCGCCTCTCATTAAGCAGAATTCATCATTCCTAAAACTCTGCATCAAAGCAGGCCCCCTAATCAGAGATCATTCATATTGGATCCCCGGGAATGGCAGGAGGATAAACATCTAGTCCGATCGCATTATGAACAGGGAGCCTCTTGAAAATAAAATCGTCACAAGGGACCTGCGATCGTGGATGAACAACAAGGGCCTGCGCATGCTATGGGACATATCGTTGTGGCATAACGAAACCTGGACGGGCTGGAAAGCAGTGGAAGTGCCGGATCATCTGCGCAGGGAATGGACCGTGCTGACTGAGCATCTACATGGCCTGGCCCCCACGCAGAGGAGAAGTCAGGATCGCAAGGGATGGGGAGCGCAAAGCAGAGGATACACCGTGGCCATGGGCTACAGAAAATTAATGGAGAAACCGCACGTTCCTCCAGATCCAGCGCCGTGGCATGGAGTATGGCGCACCCCCTCATGGCCGAAGACAGATCACTTCGCCTGGCAGCTCTGTCATGGAAAAACACTAACCCACGATATATTGCAAAGGAAAGGAATACAGGGGCCTTCTATATGCCCGCTGTGCAAAGAAAAATCAGAGACAGCAACGCATATTATGTTGGAATGTTCATTCTCCAAAAGAATCTGGGAATACTTTGTTCAGAATTTGAATCCCAATCTCTTATTGCCAAGCTCCATTGTGGAGCTGTTTTCAAAATGGATAGCAACTATCCAGGACAGCCTTCAAAAAATCAGGTAGTAAAAACAGCCTGGGACATTCTTCCAAAGATAATATGCTGGCAAATCTAGCTTGAACGTAATAGAAGAATATTTAAAGACATAAAACAGAACAACAAGGTATTAGAGAGCAAAGTTAAAAGCCAACTCAGGGATGCCTAGCTGACATTAAAGACGACTCAAACCTCAGTCAACAAGACATCACCTGGGGTACACTCATTGGCTTGCAATTCCATCCAGCAAACAGAGTTGTCCCTTCTCACAAAAATTGGCACATAAGACAATCTGAAGGTGACTTTAAAGAATGGCTCAATGCGCTTTCAGGACCTACTCTTTTCTTTGATGGGGCAGCAAAGGGAAATCCGGGCAAAGCTAGCACAGGAGGGGTCATAGTAAATCAAAATGGGGAAATAATTCACTCCTTCGCATGGGGGCTTGGGCATACAACCAGCGTGCAAGCTGAAGCTCTTGCTTTATATCAAGGACTCAAGATCCTCCAAGACACAAATGTTGAAACAACCAATGTTATCGGGGATTCTTAGATCATAATAGATGCAATGGCTTCCAGCACCACTGTGACAGATCTCAAGCTCACTAGACTGATATCCAGAATCAAGGGGCTTGGAAAACGCTTCCAGAGATTAAGCTATTTTCATGTGCTGAGAGCCTTTAACAAAGAGGCAGACAAAGAGGCCAATAAAGCCACTCTACTCTCAACAGGAACCAAGCAGAAAGACAAAGAAGAAACATGGGATCCCATACCTTAAGATACAGGATCAAATGATTTACTGTCTTCTCTTAAAGCAATATGTTTGTATCTTCAAATGGGGGGAAACGCTTAAAAACATGGACACCAGAACAAGGAAGATTTCTGTAAGAATAAGATGCATATTCACACACAAATGTGACCCGCATCAGAGTAAAGAATACCTCTATGTAATCAGATTATTGGCATTCAGCCCAAGAGGAATATAAATACCCCATACCCGTTTTCGTCAAAAAAAAAAAAAAGGATGCTATTTTACAAATTCCCGAATTCAATTTTAAATAAGGAAAACTTATATATGTTTTGTTACTATTCATAGGTCATAAAATAGGAAAAAGGGAAAATCTCTAGCAATAAAGCAACAAATGGAGAAAATTAGGGAAGATATTAAGGAGATGGATGATCTGCTACCTCAGCAAGTCAACTTCAACACATTCCTCATCTCAGATTCAACTTAAAAAACACAAAAAGCAGGTATGATGAATTGGGAGGAGATATTTGATTTCTTTGGGGAAAGAGAATGGTTAAAAAACACAAGAGCTTCTAAAACAAAGAACAATCACTTTAAAGAAATCAGAGCAACATAGTTACATACAGTAGCAGCCAGTGCGAGATTTTTTTCCCTATTATGACATGGTGGCATGAGTTTTCTCTCACGTTGATATTAAAACCTGAAAAATATCAGACTATCGAGATATTGTCATAGCCTCCTCGAAAGTTGAAGTCCTATCGGCCATATACAAGCTCAGTCCCCCAAAAATCCATCTTAATTTTGACTTCGTTAATAAGTTTTGAAGTACTCTCTTGAAGAAATGTGGAGAGAATTATGATATAGTAATTGAACATTGGTTGAGAAAAGAAGAGTAAGGTTTCAAGATCAAATCAAAAAAGGAATATCTCATAGCTATTTTTAAGGAACTTGTTAGATTTATTATTAAAATGCTAACCAAATTATATGGGGAACAAGTTCCCGAGCATTGCAAAATTAAATGGATGTCAATAATCCATAGCATTTTGAATGAGGGGAAACACCTAAACTGGGTTGAGATCTTGTCGCAAAATATCAAATATTCATTAAAATTATCATTATCATCTCCCCCCAGGTTCAAACATATTTACTATATGTTTGCCTATTTGATAGATATTGTTATTGCCCCAGTTCCATTCTCACTCATGAAATGGAACTACCCATCTGATCAACAACTACCCATTCAAAATTATGCTCCTATTATATGGGAATCTAATTTTAAATACCATTTTTATGATATTTTCCTTTATGTTTTGATTCATTTCCATGAAAGCCTGTTTGGAACAATACTTCCTAGAATTAGTCAATGTTTGAGAGAAGGCCTAGAATCAATAGGCGACTGGTTTGTTGAGGAATTACTTTCCTATGTCCGAGTTTTTAGAAGTGAGGTTGGTCGACACCTTCTGCCCCGATATATCCCGAAAAGACTTGCTTTGAGAGAAATGGCTAATCAAGTTGTTTTGAATGGCAAAGCCAAAAATTTGAGTAAGTTGTAAACGAAAATCTGGCCTAATTTTCTGGTCAAGTGAAGTGACATCAGTATCCAAGACAAAGGGCACGGATTCAAAGAAGTTGAAGAGCTTCAGGAAGTTTGGTTATTTTCTTTGCCTCATTATGACTATGTTCCTAATGGACTCAATAACAATCATTATATAACAGTCAGTTATATATATATAATATAATATTCATTAGAAACCCCCTTTTGATGAGATTTTTATAAACATTGATGATTTTTAGCAGGTTGTTGAAAAGAGGCAAATTCTTAAATAGTGAAACAAGATAACAATGGCAAGAGTTTACAGATACTCTATTGGAAATTTTCCTAAAAGAAAAGGGTCTCCATCTCAACATTTCATTTGAATAGTTAAAGACTTCTGAATTTTTCCAGTTTAATTTCAACCAAATCACTTCAAATCCTTTTATTGTTTCTGAAAAGGAACAAGTGGTAGAAATTGGAAAAACATAAATTTTGTTGTGACAGGTAAATAATCTAAAGTCATAGCAATAAAAAGTCTGAAAGAGAAGCAGGAAAGTGCAGGTACACCAAAGACTCCAGAAAAAAAAAGGGAGAAAACAACTGAACAAGAGATCATTAGAATTAATTCTTATGAGGAAACAAAGCAAAAGAAACCAAAAAGTACAGAAGTCAAAGAAATGGAGGTAGATAAGGAGAAAGAAAAAGAAGTATTTGTTGAAACCACCACCAAGGAAAATGAGGAAAAAAATGGAATCATATAAAAAAATGGATTAGATACACCACATCTCCTCAAACATCGGTAACACCAATTTCTACTAAGATTCTTTGGGAATCATTTTTGTTTAAACCGGTTTTTGAGTTAGAGGTAGTTCCAGATACAATCCCTTCTTTGACATATTATTATTTTAATAGTCAAACAAAATAAGTTGTCAGAAGAACAAAGAAAATGAAATATTATACTTTGGAAACTATTTACAAATTCAACTGGCAGGCTCAGGGAAATGTAAAAGAAAAAGCTCAAGAATCCTCTCAAGCTTTGGGAGCTTTTGTTAATTAAAATCAATATCATTTGAATGAGCTTGCAGCTTCATATGATAACAATTTGCAGAAAATTAAAGTTTTGGAGGAAAAAATGAAGAAAAATGAATTGTTTAATGAAGAAAACTGGCAGGGGAATTTTGCAACTTTAGTTTAAGGATTTGTTGTAGAAAGGGCAAATCTACAGAAATATTTTTAGAAAGAATTGAAAGAAGCAAATGCAAAACATGAACAACAGATTTAGGAATTGAGAAAATTACATGAAGATCAAACACGCATCTGGAAGGAAGAAGCAAAAAACAATTATGAGATTATGATCATAGCCTTGAAAGAGAAAATTGAATCTCTTATGAATGAACTCAATAAAAATCAAGAAACAACACAAAGTCTCGAAGTTTTTAAGGAGCAAGCTTTACAAATTTGTCTAATTTTAAGGAAAAATCAGTCAAATTTCTTTAAAAAGATATATAAAATCTCAAGATTTTATCAAGAAACTACAAATTTAATTGAAATGATTGATTCATTAGTAGAAGAAGACAAATCATCTAAAAACAAATTTATGTATATTATTGATTGGGAAAAATAATTTCAATTTAATGAAATTCCAAAAGTTTCTAAGACAGATAAAAGATTGATGCTTGCATCCTTAAGTCGTAGGGAGAAAGAGGTCAAAGAATTTAGATTATGGATACAAAGATCATACAAGCAATGTTTAACAATTTGGTAAAAATGAACATACTTTATAGAAGAAATTGACCTATCAGGTTCCAAGTCATTAAACGAAGCAACTCCACGAGAATTAAAACAATTTATGAAAGATCTTGTTGCCAAGAACCACGTAGAAATAAAAAAGATTAAAGTTTGGAAACAACAAACTTTCCAAAAAATTATGCAACTACGTTTTGAACAAATCAAGCTTATTGCCAAATTTGAGGTCAAATATTAGAAGAAGAAGAAAAGGTCCAAAGATTGGTTGACAACTGCCAGATCAACATCAATCAATTTCCTTGCATTCATTTATCTGTAGTTTACCAAATATAATCACAATGGGCAACTCATATCGAAGTACATGCACCTCACCTGTTGCTTAGTCTCAATTACAAAAATTCTAAAGATGAGGAAATGACCTGTACTTCTCTGCTAGATATTAATTGAACAAAGATAGAATTTTAATTTTTAGAATTGAGCATTTACTTTATGAAAATATATTGATTTTCTTGTTTCAAGACTTATCTTATTATCTTTTAGTATTTATAGACTTGTATGCATTGGCGCAAAGGGTCGAGAATCAGTGACGACTACAAACTTGTATTTTTTAATCAATTTTGAAGTACCAACTTTTTTGAAGACCATTTTCAGTGTTAATGTGTGATAAGCTATGAGATTTATGTCAAGACATCATTTTAATTACTTAATGAATGCCTCTGGTATTACTCTATGACCTATGCTCTTTGATTCTGAAGGAATTTTTGATAATTCTCTTTAAGATTTCTTATGACAATGTTTTAGTCTACATCCTTTTATCACCAGATAAAAACTTGTTAATTTATTCATCATTGGTTGACCATCATAATTTAATATTCAAAGATAGACATATTTGCTCTTGTTTATGAGATAGAAATTGTTATTTATTTACTTTAGATTGTGCATGCATACATATTTTAGAAAATACTAAAAAATCAATTTGAATGGGATAAAAACATGAAAATATTTTCAAATTTTGTATTTAAAGCTTCAATCAAAACTTATCTGTTCGTTTTTCTGGATTCAATTCGAGTGAGGATTTTAAATCACATGACATTTCACGTGGTATTATGCTCATTTAATTCCTTTAACTGTTGTTGTTTAGATTGATTAAATCATTCTTGAAGATTGTGTTCATATTTTGTAAATTATTAGAATATATTACGTATTTTTTCCTAGATTAATTATAATTTTTCTTATTTTAATTTTAGTTTAAGATAGGCAACTCGACCTTTGTTGTGGTGAGTATATGGCCATACCAAACGAAAAAAAAGAGTCTAATTGGGACTTTGATCGAGCAAATACTCACTTGTAGGAGGAATTTTTCCACTTGTCAACAATTCCTTATGTAAATTCGATGCATGCATGACACTTGTTGGAGTCATGATTGTCACTTCATCCTTGCTGACATTGGTAATGCTTATAATATAACAAACTCATCTATTTCTTGTTGTAATGTTTGTCATTTATATGGCGTAATTGAGCTAGTATTCTTTTCAACAGTATTGCACAAGTTTCCCCAAGAGGGCACATTCCATTAGTTTTTGCTGCAATTTTGTTACTTGTAATGTATGTGTGTCATTATGTCCATGCAAACAGATATGCCTATGAGGTGGAGCAAAAGGTGACACCTGATTTCTTGTTGTGCTTGGGTTCGACATTGGGTGTGACCAAAGTTCCTGGGAAAGAGTTCTTATCCTCAGAACTAGTGCAAGGAGTTTCGATAATATTTGCACATTTTGTCAAAAACCTCCCTGCCATTCACTATGTCCCTATATTCATCTGTGACAAGTATTTAGCTGTGAATACAATTGCAACTAGAGAACTCTTTTTATTTAGCCGCATTGATACCAAATAAAAAAATGTACAAATGGATTGGTAGATATGGGTATAGAGAAAAACAGACACGAAATGTGGACTTTGAGAAGACTTTATTGTGTCAGATAACATATACACTAATGATATCAATAATTGCCCTAAGACTCAATAAATAATTGCGACTATGCACACATTATCGTCGTTTGATAGCCTCTTGGACAAAGTCAAATCTAGTCTTCTTTATTTTTTATTTTTATATTGAGCCAGTTTAGTATCAAGTTTCCTAATCGTCTCATTAGTTGTGTCATAACTCTTGTTAATCTGCATGCATAGGAAACACAAATGAAATAATTAAACTCATATGCATAGTCTGCAAATTATCATCTAAAAGAGACTTGTCAAGAAATATTTATGTAACAATTTATTTAATAGGATATTATTCGATTATGATCTTAAACTACACATCTATTGGTTTCAAACAAGTTAAATATGTAACAACAATGAAAGCAAACAATTAATTAAGCTTATTCTTGAACTATTTTCCAAACCAATTAAAAATAAAATAACTTACACTCTCGACAACAATCTTGAACTATTTGTCGAACCAATTAAAGAAAAATAGCTTACACTCTGGGCCGCAACCTGAAGCATTCGAGGAGGGGGCTCCTAGTCTATATTTTTCTTAAAGCCAAACACAATCAATAACTTCTCTGATACATAAAATTCCATGAGAAATGCGAAACACATAATGAATAGGTAATAAAATTTTATTCAAATTCTGAAAACTAACAATCACCTCAACTCCTTTTCTTTTGTTTATCCTTGTTCCATGGTTTGATGTGAAGTGGAGGAAATGTCAAATTGTTCCAATTGTGGTTTTTTTTTTTTTTTTTTTTTTAAACAATAAGTGGAAAAGGAAAATAGTGCAATGATTTTGCCTATTTAAATTAAAAAACAAAGATGCAAAAGTCATTTTGGAAAAAGCTAGGTAAAAGTCATTTTTCCGAAGAACCTGTTTTTCCATCCCATGTAAACAAATACAATAAAATAAGTTTAGGTGAAAAAAAAAAATATTATCAAAAGTTAATGTTTTTTTGGATTAAGAATAATCTATAAAAATACACTTAGAAATTAAAATTGAATATCTGGAATTAGAAATTAAAATTGAATATTTTGGAATTAGTTTCACAATACTTACGTTTATCTTATCTTTGCTTTTAGGAATTAGTTAGGCCTAAATTTTCCATATATTGTAATTGGTTTCTTATTAAATTTAGTTATATGTTTTTATGTATGAGATTAATGGTTTTTCAATTTGTGTTATGGATTTGACATCAAAGGGATAGGTGAAAAAAAGTTGTTTAAGTTGTGTTCCTGAGTTTGAGCTATAAGGTTGACAACATGTAAGATAGTGAAGGCAAGGAAAGACAAAATAGGGCAGCAAACATAATTATTAAAGGGGTGAAAGACCATGGAAAAAATTAATGTACTCTTGACCTTGCAAGAGACTTCTTGAAAGACAAGTTGCTATGGCAAGGACAAATATACCAAGCATGGAGGGTGGGTAAGTTTAACAGGGAGAGAGCCAGGCCCATAAAAGTCATTATGCCTAGCTCAGGTGATAAATATATTATTCTAAGCAAGAAGCATCTCTTGAGGGGTTCTCGTTTTTTCCTAGAAGAAGATTTAACTGTAAAACAACAGGAGGAAAGAAGAGAGGAAATTTTAAAGGTTAGGGCAGCAAGAGATGAAGGAAAGAGAGCATGGATTTATAAAGGCAAAGCTGTGATAGCGCAATTTGGACTTCCTTCCAAAACAGAGCAGCAAGATGGTAATAAAGAAGAGGCAACAAACTCTTCAACAGGAAATCAGAAAGCAAGGTCAGTACGGGAAACCAAGGACAAAGACTCAAATGTGAGTCTTGCACGTCAAAATAAATAGCAATCAAGTCATACCCATGTTTCCTTGAGATTAGTTTGTTGGAACTGCAGAGGTTACCCATGGAGACGAGGACCTGGGTTAGGGCCTATTGCGGAAAATAGAGACATAATTTACCTCATAGAAACACATGAGCATGAAGGGTGCAAGACACCTTTGTTTGAAGAATACTGGAAGATGGCAGTGTGGAACAAGGCAGCAGGGAATGGCAAAGGCCACGAGGGTATCATGGTTTTAGTAAGGGAGAAAGAAGGTCGTCTCATTCAGTTAGAAAAAGAAGACTCAAATAAGCAATTCATTTGGTTCAAAATATCAGAAAATGGAAACCACATCAGAATTGCAGCATGCTATTTTGCGCCACAGGTCTCAAAAATCTACAAAGGTAGAGGGCTTGACCACAAAGATCCATTTGCAGCTTTAAAAGCGGATATTGCAACATATTCTCAGCTAGGTGAAGTCCTTATAGTGGGTGATTTCAATGCTAGGACTGCAAGTGAGCAAGCTAGCATTCTTTGTTGTAAAGATGATTGTGACCCTATTTGGCTTACAGAAGAAAGCAATCATCAGTGGGAAAGAATTTCAGAGGACAAGGGCTGCAATCTCTTTGGTGAACAATTGCTTACTCTATGTGGGGCCTTTGATTTAGTCATTTGTAATGGCTTGACTAGATGGGAAAAGTCCGGTAATTTCACTTGCAATACTTACAATGGAGCAAGTGTGGTAGATTATGTAATTTGCTCGCATGGTTTGTGTGAGAAAATGGACGAAGTTCTGGTTGGAGATCAGCTGTGGGATTTGAAATCAGATCACAAGCCAATTTATTTATGTTTCTCTTGGATTGGAAAGAAACAATTAGAGTCAAAAATTCAGCATGTCCAACAAAATCTCCCACAGGGCAGAATTCTTTTGACCCCAGAAAATTGTAATACCTTCAAAATGACGTTAGAGAAGCTCTTTGAGAAGGAGAAAATTACAATTCACAACCTTCATAGTCATGAATTAACACATTTAATTCAATGCGCACTTGCAAAGTGCAAAAGAACAAAAATTAAGAAGTCTGAAACAAATTGCTTTCCGGTTAATGCTTGGTTTGACGAGGAATGCAAAAAGGCAAGGAGAATTTGGAAAGAGTCAAACAAGGACAACATAAAGCTCAAATCTTACACGCATTTATTAAGCAAGAAAAAGGCTGATTTCATGGTTTCAAGGAGGGAAGAACTAATCTTCCTTGGGAAAAATAATCCCAAATTATTTTGGAAGGAGCTCCAACCGAAAAAGATACAAATTGGAAATAATATTACAGCTTCTAAATGGTTTGACTATGCGAGACAACTCTATGAGCAGGTTCCCAAGGTTGACCCTCCCCCCTTGGTCAACACGGATACTAAACTCTTCACAGTACAAGAGGTAAAGATGGGTATCAAAAAGTTGGGTGTTGGAAAAGCAAAAGACTTAGCTGAACTCCAAGCAGAATATCTAAAGTGGGGCTCAAAGATCCTTGCACCTCACATTACAAAAATCTTCAACAACATCATACAACAAGGGCTCCCCACAGATTGGACAACTAGTTTGGCAATACCTCTTTCCAAGAGCGGTGACATCAATAATCCCTCCAATTATAGGACCATCATGATAAACCCTTTGTTTGTAAAGCTATTTGGAAGCATGCTAGAAAACAAAATTAGCAAGTGGGCAGAAGAAAGAAATAAGCGTGCTAAAGGGCAAGCAGGTTTTAGACCTAAGCATTCAACAGTTGATCATTGCATAACTTTAAGGCACATCATTGAAAAAGTTTGGGAGAATAAGGAAGAAGTCTTTTGTTGCTTTGTTGATTTCAGAAAAGCGTTTGACTCGGTTCCTAGGGATAAACTTTGGCAAAGAATGGAGGAACTTGGGGTTCCTAAACATTTGAGAGCAGCTGTGCATAGGCTATATGAAGAGGTGAAAGTCAAAATTAGAACTTCGGCAGGCATTTCTGAAAGTTTTAGAAGCGATATCGGGGTCAGCAAGGTTGCCCACTGTCTCCTACCCTTTTTGGTTTATATATCGACAAGCTTGAGGAGTGGTTAAATTCGCAAGGGGGTGATGGTATCTATTTGTGCAAGTTTGTTATAAGGCTTCTTTTGTATGCAAATGACCTTGTTCTGATCGCTAAATCGGCGCTTGGTTTGCAAGAGCACTTACTATACCTTGAGCATTTTTGTAGAAGTGTGGGGATGCAAGTCAATATCAGCAAAATGAAAGTAGTGGTCTTCTCTAAGAAAAGAAAACATAACCAACATAAGTTCTACTTTGAAGGCAACATTCTGGAAGAAGTTGCGGAATACAAATACCTCGAAATTGACTTCAACAAAAATCTAAGCTGGAATGGTTGTAGAAAGAAAAGAACTTTGGGGGGTTGGAAAGCATTTTATGCTTTTCAAAATAGGTGTAGAGAGGCAGAGTTATGGGACTGGAAGACCACTCAAACTCTTTTTGGGCTTCTAGTGATTCCAGTGATTCTATATGGTTGTGAACTGTGGGCTAGCAGTACTTCCGACATGCAGTGGAGACAAATTGAGAAAATTCAGAAGCGTTTGATTACAAACAAATTTAAGATTAAAAGTGCAGTGCCTTATGATATCTTGTTAAGTGAAATAGGGGCTGCTCCTATTGAAGCAATTGCTATGGTGCGAGTCATAAGTTATTTAAAAAAAATTGAGCAAATGGAAGAGGGTAGATGGCCTAAGGTTGTCTTTAATGATAGATTGTGCAAGAGCAAAAAAACTTGGATGCAACAAAATAACAAATGGTTTAGTAAATGGGATATTTGCTTGAACGCGTGCCCCATAAACAGCAAAGAGATAAAAGCTTTTGTTATGGAAAAGTTCCACAAACGTACTTGGGAGAAGGAGCTAGGAAGAAAGAAAAATTACTATATTGAAGTGTTTAATCCCACTCATAATCATCAACCAAAAGCATACATAGAGGCCAATATCTCTTGGAGAGCCAAAATTCTTATTGCTCAGTTAAGGACTAATTCTCATCAACTCCGTTGTGAAACAGGGCGCTGGAAAAGGCCAAAGGAAGTGTGGGAGGAAAGGGTATGCATTTTTTGTTCTTCTGGAAAAGTGGAAACAGAAAAACATTTCATTTTAGAATGTGAGGCCTTCAAAGACATCAGGGAAAGTTATGCAGATACGCTAGCAGCTAGCTCTTGGGATAATCTATTTAACGAGGGGTTTGTCGAGAAGACGGGAGCATTTATTGTGAAGCTTCACAAAAAAAGGGCCGAATACATCAAGCAGATGAAAAAGCAATCTGTCCCATAGGCTATCTTTAGCCTCGTGGACGTTAAAATAATTTCTTTCTTTCTTTCTTTCTTTCTTTGACGTGTTAAATAGTTGTTTTGTAATAATTTCATCTTCATACATATCATTTTAACTAAATAAACTAAAAACTATATGCACACAATTAATGTATACAAATAAGCGGTAACATGCCACCACCTAGCTCTTGTTTAGACAAAATTTAATTAATTTATTTTTTATATGAAAAATATTGATGTTGCATTTCAAAATTTATATATTTATAGTTTTCAATAAATTTTTCTATAATAATAATAATAATAAGAGATATAAATATGATATTATAAGTAAGGCAATTTTAAATGGGTTTATGATTACTATGTAACATATTATATGGTCTTGGAAATTTTTTTTTTCCAAGGAAAAAAACGGTAACCTTTTATTAAAGAATTAATGAAAAGTTACACAAGCAGATGCATTGAAGCATTCCGTAAGCTGCCACATGGGCTCGAGTGCTTTCGCACCCCACGCAACGTTAGAAGACTAACGTGCACAAAGAATAAGAAAAGAGAAAGAGAGGAGAGAGAAAGAAAGGGCAAAAAAAACTGAATTCCGGCTGTAAGTAAAACTCACGCTTCAAGTTTTTCTCCCCTTTTTCTTTTCAACCTTGCGCCACTCTCCTTGAGTGGGCTCGATCAAAGCAATGACTAACTGTGTTTCTGCATTCTGTGGGCCTGTTTCTTTGTCTGAGTCTGATGTATCTGAGTGGTGATGCCGTTTGATGCCTCCCATGCTTGGATCCACGCTTGTCATCTCTGCCTGATTTTGGTGGATCTTTGTGTTCTTGTTTGCTGATGTAGTAAATTTTCCGGAGTCTGAGGACAAATGTTCCTGATTGTTTGCCGTGGGGGTGGCAGTCGCGGCATTCTCCCCAATAGGATCATCATGTTGTTCAGGTGGGGAGTTAAGCTCCCCCTCATCCTCTATTTCTTCTTCTGGATTCACTGTGCATTGCCAGCCTCTTGGTTTGTGAACTTGTTTCTTGTTCCTTCTGTTTTCTCTTTTGTTTTGCGGACAGTTATCACGTAAATGTCCTGTTTGTTGACAGCCTCGACATCTGAAGGCCGTGTTTTCATAATCAAGAGGTTGTTTCCACTGAGAGTTGTTATGGATCAGAATTATATTTTCAGGAATCCCTTGACTAAGATCAACCTCCACACAGATTCTGGCAAAAGTACGAATGCATCTTTCTATTCTTTCCACATCTTGCTTGATGAATGAACCTATGGCATTCCTTATTGCTGCAAAAACATCAGGAAACCAGAAATGTAATGGTAGGTTGTGGAGCCTGACCCAAACCGGCATTTTGGAAACCACCATAGAGGAGGGGTCAAAACCCGGGAACCAGGGGGTCATGAAGAGACCAACATTGCCCCAGAACCATGGCCCCTCATGGAGGGCAAAATCTTTTTCCTGAACCGAGTCGAACTTTACAATAAAGAAACCCTTGGAGCACAAATGGATGTCACAATTTGGGGTCCATGTGGAGAAGATCCATTGTCTTAAAGCATCTGTTTTAGGCCAAAACCCGTTGAATCTGCATATGACAGCCAATGAAGAAAGATCAGAATGAAATTTTTTTACCTCAGGCAAGTCGATTTGCAGAACAAGATTCTGTGATCTTTGCTCCACAATGTAGGGACCAGGAAGATCTGGTGTTGGTGATGGCTTGTTTTTGACTTCCCCCTTCCCTTTGACAGCATCTTTAAAAGAACCAATGCCTTTAGGGCCTGGACCAGAGCTTCCTCCTCTCAGCCTTGTGCTTAGAATGATAGTTGAGTCTCGACCAATGCCATAGTGCTGTACTGTAAAATTATCCTGCAGGATTTTACCTGCATGTATCAAGCTTAGCAGGTTTGATGGGATGCCTATATCTGCTTGTATTTCATCCTTTATATTTTTTATCAATATTCCTGTCCAGATTTGCTTGCAGATAGTTTTTCCTGACAGGGTTCTGATGAAAATTTGAGTTCGATCCTGTTCTGGGTCCTTGAGGGCTAGCTTAGATTTTTTACCCCCTGAAACTACTGCTATTTGGGTCACAGAGGCGTAAAGGGGGGCAGGTTCCCCAAGGCTATTTCTCCTATGCTCAAGAAAAATATCCACAGGTCCTGTGCGTAACAGAGGAATCCTGTCCTCTGGACTTGTGTCGATTTTGGAGGGGATGACCCATGGCCTTGAAATCTTCTCCGCCTGGGGATCTTGCTCTCGCATCTGCGAATCTGCCTTATACCAACCCCTGAGTTTGCATGCAATGAGCGCCTGAATAGAAGTTCGCCTGACGCTCAATAGACTGGCCGATCTCTTGAAAAACAGGCCAATCTCTAACTGATTCCAGCCCCCTGGATAGATTCTGGGCCCCAGGACAGAAAATGCCTGCAGATCTCTGGCCTCAGACGACTTTGCTTTGTTCTTTGGCCGCAGGATGGATGCTGTGTTAAGAAGGTCCGATTCTTTCAAGTCATTGGGCCGCTTGATCAGGCCTTCACCGCGTACCAGATCCGTTCTCAGAGGATCGATCCTGTGAGGGGCGAGGACTGCGTCCTTCCCTCCCTCGCCGCCTCCGACAACCCCAAAGACAAGGGTTTCCTCCCCAGTGCGCTCGAGACATGAAAACAATTCCCAAGCTCCCGACGCTGGATCCGACCCGCATGTCGACAAGATCTGGCCCCATTGCGTGAGGTATCGAAGCCTGAAGCTCCAAATCTCCTCGAGAATACTGGTGAACGACGAGGGTTCGAAACCTTTGGACGCCTTCACGCTCTCCATCGTTTTCTCCGGCCTTGGTCTTGGAAATTTTTAACTCTATGAACATTTAAATTAATTTAAAGTAGCTATCAATTACATAATTTTGAGATATTTTTTTTTTGTAAGCTTAGGTAGATCCTCTTTTCTATTTATAATAGCAAGTTGTTCCATATATAAAATTTGGGTGGCCTCAACTTGCCCGAATGGGAAACCAAGTCTGTTGGCCACCTGAACCTGTTATAAGCCATCCAGTAGCAAAATTTAACAAGTCTTTCTACCCAAGCTAGATACACTTCACAGCTAGATATACAGTTTAGGGTCTTAATAGACATACTAAGACAAGAAAAATAAAAGCTATCCGCTAAAAATTCTAGCATAACTTGGAGTTTGACTGTTAAAAACTAGTCCTTGTTATCATCTTGCTCGGAGTCTATGATGGCCGGTGCTGCCGCAGAGTCACCCAGCGCCGGAGACAACCCCATGATTCTGTGCTGGATCCTATCCAGCTTCCTGTCCTGCATGAACAACATAATTTGCATATTCTTCAGATCTTTTTTGAGGTCGGGCATGCCTTGGGTAATTTCTGCCATCTCCCCCGCCACCTGTTCCAAAGCCCTGGCTAGCAGTCACTTCATGACCCAGTACAATTGCAAGGTTTGTTTAAATTGTGACATCTTGCCCCTAGTGTTCCTTGGGTCGGGGACAAAGTCCCTCAATTCTTCCATTTCCGGTTCTGAGTCTTCCTCCATTATGCTACCCTCCATTTCTTGAATCAACTTACGAATGCCGGCATCCGTCCCTACTTTGTAGGCTCTGGCCACCTCGTTGACCGCCACATTGATGGGTCTGCTACCCTTTTTAGGCTCTGAGGTCTCCGAGGTGCTAGGTTCTTTCACTGTCGGGCTCGATCGCCCTCGACCCTTTCCTCTACCTAGGCGAGCCATCTCGTCGTTATCAAAACCCTATTTGCAGTTATCAACATGAAACATTAGAACTAAAAAATCTTTGCATGTCCATGCTTTAAGCATCTCTTTCTTTCTTAGATTTCCCACCCAATTCAGCCCCTCACTGTCGCTCTGGGACTCCTTGGCTCTCCCCCAACGCGGTCTGAGGAAAGAAGCTGGGCCTTCTAACCTCCATTCCACTCGAGAATTCTCGTCATTTGTCTCCCAGGGCCTACCCTTTATTAGAATTTTGCACTCCCTGAGCGCGCTTAGGCCCTGGGTCCTAGTTGGTAACACTTTTAAGCTATCCCCCTGCCCCTCATCCCTGTCCTCAGGCCTACCCCTTGGCAGCCCCTTCCCAAAGTACCAGAGCTCGCCATCCTCACTTGACATACTATAATTCTCAATGGGAATTATAGGAATGAGACAGGAAAAAACATACCCGGATACAATGCGCTCAGCTGAAGAAATCCTAGACGCCTGCGCTGCCCTGCTCTTGCCTTCCCTTCTCTGCGTTTTGTTCATTCTCCCTACACTAACCACCCTCACATACCCCTTCACACCTACCTTACGTCCCATCCTTCTGCCGCTGCCACTCTCGCCACCCTCTCTCCTCATTATCTCCCGCCTTATGCCTCTTCTCCAGTTAGGTTGTCCATTCGTCATGCAGGACACCACTACGCCCTGTTGTACAAGCATGTGGGCAGTGGTCGGCGGTCCTGGCTGTCCTCTCCTTTTGTCAGTCATAATGCCTGTACGCATCCACTTCGTCACCCCGATCGGGGGATAATTTTGAGATTTTTAACTCTATAAACATTTAAATTAACTTAAAAATACTATCAGATAAATTAATATCACTATCGAGAAGATATATATTTACAAAACAGAAAATCATGCCATTAGTGAAAACCAATACTCTAAACTACAATTTTTTCTAATAGATATATTTTATCTTAAAATAAATGTTATAATATTATTGCTACCATTTCTATTGCTTTCAGAGAGGAGCCTCAGAGCTCTGTAGTCCCGAATCGCATCATTCAGGAAAGGACCGACACCAGCAGAAGGAAAACTCCTGGCAGCAACTTTGGGATTTGCAGAACACATGGTGAAGCTCTAAACCGAACGGACGTAGCTCTCGGACACAATACTCCAAGTGGAAATATGAATATGGAAGCAACGACGAGCGAGCAACAGCACAATGAAGATGACTTAGAGGTTTACAGGTGTCTAATTGTGGAGGAACCTTTGCCACCTAATGACATCTAGCAAGCCACGGTGTTATTCAGGTTTTTTGTGCACCTGGTCACCATCTTAGGGGTCTTTTTTGATTTTTTATTTGTAACTGTTGTCAATTTTGTTGTTTTGTTCAAAAAACTATTACACATTGCTATTACAGGCTGGTTCCCCTGTGTGGGCAGCACACTTCTCGAGTATAGACTAATTTCCCTTCTGAGGACAATCATTTTCAGTCACTTTTTGATAAAACATGTATTATTTTTTGTTACATTAATAAATTTTAATCATATTTAGAAAAAAATAATAATAATATCACATATGTATTCATTATTATCAATAATATATATATTCTCTTTTAGAGAAGCTAAGTACTGTCAATTAACGTAGCTTCTAATTTCTGTCGGTTGATGATTTTGTTCTGAATCTACGAAACCTAAAACCCTCAAAACCCTGAATGATCAAGGGTTTATACGGAAGCATGGGTTTTTACTAAGACAAAATCCGAGCATAACAGCGTTGCCGAGCTAGCAATTTCTGCAGCATTGAGGTGTTTTCGAAGCTGGTTTTAAAGAGAAAAAATGCCGCTGGGACAGAGGGTTGGTGATAAGAGCGACTCACGTTATTGCGGAGTTGAGACGGCATTCAGCGACGACGTGCCGGAAACCCTCAGAGATAACCTCGGCAATGGCTTTGATTTTGTATTAATGACCCTGGTCAGTTATTTTTTTATGCTTGTCCACGACATTTTTCCCAGTAAAACCCACAAGCTGAAAAAAATGTTGTTCTGGGTGTCAATTGGTCTTCAGAAACTGAGATCATATCAATTTGTTCACGAAGTTTCTTAAATAAATTGATTAATGAAGTCTAGATGGACCGAACTCTCAATGCACACATACACACAGATATAATGCCACTTTATATAATGAATGCCCATACAAGAAAACATCACGAGCGGACCAAAACATGAACATGAGCATTACCCGTCCTCCCTACATCTGCAACGAGTGCCAGTTGATCAGCTTTAGCACCAATTTTTTTTTTTTTTTTTTTTGTTCTCTGAATAACCTGCTTTATCCTATCTGTTACCAGAAGCCTGACCAGAAGACCGTCGTTTTGTTCCCATTCTTCATCTCTTTCCACACGACATTAATACATTGCTATCAATTTTTTTATGCATATCATGAAGGTTTTGGGTTGGTTTCTAACCTTAAGAAAATCCCTAGCCCCTTTTGCCGTTCCATATCCATTTCCCATGCGGTTTTCTGTTTTCTGTGTCTGATTAAGTGTGTATTGTCATACCAAATTTGAACGCGGTGAATTCACCGATATTTAGTGGAGCTATGCTACCAGAACCTTACCAGGAGACCCATTTTTTTAACTCTTTCCCGTTTCATGTTCGATTTACTGTTTCTGTTTTTTGGTAACATAGAAGCAGAGTGGATTCTCCATTTTAGCATGTCATCGCCTTTTTCCCGATAAGGAAATTGTAATCGATCTTATGATGTCTCAAATTTTTCTTCTTGCATAACTAATCATCCATCCGCCTCAAAAAATGACCCTTTCCAATCACATGCTGTTAAAATTGCAGTCTTTAACATCGATAGACGAAGCCTAGGCCATAGGTTCTTGATTCAAACGTGAAGCCGATGGAATATATTGGGCAACCGCTAACTTTCAATCCCTTGGTGGCATGGATCAATGGTTAGAACTGTTGAAATATGTAGCTATGGCCGGTCTTCATAATATTCACTTGTACTTGTAATGATGAAATATGAAATTATATTTGTCAAAAGAAAATATGAAAGGCATGTTCTTCATGACCTTTGCAAAAGAAGAATTTTGAATTTTGAATTTATAATTTTCCCTCCACAAGAAACCAAGCTGACTCCTCTCAATGCTCAAGTGGGCTCAGCCTCTTAGGGCACCCATTCGACCTCATGATGACTGTATATTGAATTCACTCGTCCTCTTCTCAATGATCATTCAATCTAAGCATAGAACAATTGTACCTTCCAACCATACGAAGCACATAAAGGAGCAGAACGATGGAGATTGAAGTGGCATCTCAAGGACAAGTTTAATCTGTTTGAAGAAGTCGAATTCTGTAATCTATTTCTGTGCAAGAAGGGCCGAGCTTTTGTGTCTTCTATCTGTGGTAAAAGGCTGAGTTTTTTTGTGGCTGATATCTGTGATAAAGGGCCGAGATTTCTGTGACTTTTCTCTGTAATAAAGAACTGAGCTTCTGTGACTTATATCTGTGGTAAAGGGCTGAGATTCTGTGACTTATCTCTGTGGTAAAGGACTAAGCTTCTGTGACTTATCTCTTTGGAAAAGAGAGCCAAATTATCTCTTGTGGTTGCAGTCAGATTGAGGAGGACTAACTTGGTTTCTTGGTGAGAGGTGGAGTTTGTCATCTATGCTGGTCAGTTGTCTGTCATCTTGACTTTGATGTCTTTTGTTGGATTGATTCTATAAATGAAGGATTGTTGGGTTTTCCCCTTGTGGGTTTTGCCCTTGTCACTAGCCTAATTTCTGGTGTCTTTTGTTTATTGTGCATTGTGATCTCTACTTTCTTGTCATGGCTATTAGTTTAATTTTTGAAGTGCAATTATTTGATGGAGAAGAAGAATTAAAAAGAAGCCCTAATAATTCACAAATAATTATCAGTAGTTCAGAAATAGTACTTGTACACATTGTACTTGGTTTTTCAACATGGTATCAAAGCTTTGGTGAAGGAAGAAAGTTGAAGATCACATCTTGTTGGATTAATCTCTCTTGCTGGAATATTTTATCTCTATGTAGAAGACATTTGAGCAAATAACTCCTATATGCAAGGAGGGCAACAAACCTAATGGAGCCTCTAACTTCAAAGCATGGAAGAAGAGGATCGATCTTGTCCTAGAAGAACATGAAGTATTGCAATATGTCCAAGGCAAAGTACCTAAACCAGATGATGATGTGAAAGCAAGGTTTAGAAAGGGTGAAGTCAAGGCTCAAAGAATCTTATTTGAATCTCTTAAGGATCATTTGATTCCATTTGTTTCAGAATTAGCTACATCAAAGGAAGTGTATGATACTCTTGTTAACTTGTTTTCAATTAACAACATTGGTCAAAAGATGTCTTTGAGAAATCAACTTCGTGATGCAAAAATGTCAATAGATGAACCTATGGCCTCCTACTTCATGAGAATTGCTCACATAAGAGATCAACTGCAAAGTATGGGTTATTTCTGAATATGAATTAATCACTATTGCTCTCAATGGCCTACCAAATTTATGAGATTCATTTGCAGCTGGCATTTGTGCTAGAAAGGATAATCCAAGCTTTGAAGAATTATGGATTAATTGCACTTGAGAGGAATCTAGACTAATTGCTATAGGGAAGATCCCAAGACACGATGAAGAGGAATCTCAAGCCTTTGCTGCAAAATCTAGGGGGGATTATTGTTAAGAAGAAATTTGGTTTTCAAAATAAAAACATAGATAGAAGATCCAATTCGCAAGGAAAGAGAGATTTGTCAAAAGTCCAATATTTTGGATGTCATAATTTTGGACATTATAGAAATAATTGTCCTGAAGCATCGAAAGATAAGAAGAGAAAGAGAAATGATGATAATGATAATGAGTATCCTCATCAGAAGAAATCCAAGAATGATTCTTCAAAAGCTTGAGCATTTGATGTTAAAGACTTATATTACTAGGATTACTGCAAGTAGTCAAGGAGCAAGAGGGAGCTGAAGGGGTCCCTCACACTAAATTATAAGTTATTTAGAACCCTTCTAAAAGCTGTTTAATAGTCCCTAGGAATTTGGAACTCTTGATAAGAAAGATCTAGGGTTTGTGGATAAAACCCTAGATTTTAGACCTAGTTCAATATTTCCACTGAAAGATGTAACCCTAAAGGAAGGAATGAAGTCATTTGCAAGAAGAATTAGATCAAGAGAATTGACAAACTTGCATGCCACTTTTAGACAACCAATCCTATCACAATTGAAAGTCTCTCTGTTTGGACTGAGATTTTCTGGTCTTTGGGGTGTGTCACTAAATGATGTATGCTATTATCCACTTACTATTCTTGCATAAAACCTGAATTTGATTAGCAAACAATAAAACTTCACTTTTGATTTGTCAATAAGCAACCAAAAGTGAAGTAATTCTTCAAATGAAATTAGTAATGGTTGAAATTAGATTTTTGAAAGTAATAGTAGCAACAAAATTGAAAGTGATGCAAGAAATGAATGTGCACCTCAAGTGAAATAATTCAAGACAAGTGCACTTCAATGTACCACCATCACACTGGATAAAAATTCATTCAGTGGCCTCTGATACATTCAAAGAGTTAGAATCAAACACAATTGAATAAAATCACAAATTTCTCAAGAAGTTTGTTGCACCATAATGAGCATTGAGTGACAAGATGTCGTGAGTTCCTTCGTTCGTGTTGGAAGTAATGGTTTGAGAGCCCAAAAAGTAGAAACGTGAGATCTTCGTTGCAACCAAAACATCTAAGAAAAATTGTCCAACCCTGGTACCAATGCTCCAATATGCATATATGGAACGAACATTTCCTCCCTCAAACTAGTTGATCCAATGGCTCAAAGAAAGGTAAAGTCAGAAAGGCCAAAAGCTTTGTAAGTACAACCGACCTTTCTTCCCTTTCCACTTTCAATTATTTTGGCAAAAACACAAAATCTGCTTTCTTTGCTTCACTTTTTGAGTAGAAACATCATCAAAATCTGCTTTCTTTTCTTCACTCCTTGAGTGGAAACATCAACAAAATCTGCATTCACATCTTCTAATTGAATTGGAAAAAATCTCACTTTTCCTCTAGCTTTATTCATGAAGACATTTAGTAAAAGCTCCCATTCTCTCATTAAAACTATTTGGCCCCTTTTCCATGTGATTAGATAACTAGATAAAAATTTAATTATTTAATTGTTTCACAATTTATGACTTTGAAGTCATAATCCTTGAAAATTTATCTGGAGATATGTTTTAGATCCAAGTCAAGTGTTGGTTTAGGACAAAATCCAATGACAAAGATGCTACTCAACTCTCACTTTTCTGTGCAAAGGAAGCTCAGACCACCCCTCAGTTGCTAGTTAGGAACCATGACCAACACTTGCACCTGCCAAATATATAAACTTACTAATTATATACATGCCTAAAAGGTAGTCTTCCCCAAAAAGTGAAAAGCACAAGTTTTGACCAAATGACATATTGGGCCATAATTACAAAAAAACGAACAGGCACAAAAGAAGAGGAAAAAGAGCCATTCTAGATCTGAGTGAAAACGACCCCATTGGAATCACTTTTTCACCAAGATAAAAAAAAGTAGTCGAATCTGATGTGTGGGCCCTTGATAGCCCAAATATCGAAAAAGCAGAATTGCCCAAAATAGCAGTTTTTGGGAAATTGACAAAACTGAATGTATAAAATATTAAAATATATAAGGTCCATTGATCGATGATTATGCCATGAACCACATCTGGAAATAGACCATTCTGACTAAGTCTCATTGGGCCTTAACCCTTCAGTGGTAAGAAGTGCTACTGGATTTAACACTCACACATAGATTCAACTCTCATAATTTTCTTCACAAAAAGGATCATTGAAAACTCCCACATTTGTCTCTGATACCATTTGTTGGCTAAAATAGCCAATCTTGAAACAAGGGACACAAAATTATATGCAAGAAACCCCAAAGGGGAAATTATGTTATAAAAACATTCTCGTGTGTGTGTTTGTATGGTATAAATGGTCACAATATATAATGAAGGGTGACCATAACAGTTATATCCAAATTAGATTTTTAGTTAAAACCATTTCTCCAACTGCCTCCACAATATCTCCATGAATCTCTTAACCAATTTTCATCCCTAACATCACTCATTTCTCCCAATCACTCATTCTTACGTAGACTTCCATGATTATTTTACCTTATTACATTTTCATTTCATAATTTAGATACTAAATATAATTCACAAGTAGGAGTTATTCCATCAATTTCCATGATTCTCATTTCACATACAATATGGCCTGCAAAACCAGGCAAAACTAAGGCAGCGCACATCTTTTGGAATTCCTTTTCAGATCTAAATATGACAGTTCATAGCATATTGAGCAAACTTTTTGTCTTCTTGGCTACCTGTGATATTGATGAATACTGTTTTATTGAGTTTCTATTATTCTAAAAAATGCTCTTGCCAAAATCCTAGAGGCAACCCTGGAAGACCCTCCCAAATTGAAATAGGCTGACAAGAATCAAACCTTGGGATAAAAATGATGCTCTAGTATTTCACACGTAGCCCTGTTCTATCTGGAAATGTGGCATCTTGATCCTTTTGGTCTAAGAGAATTACATAGTGTATCCTCTAGAAAGAAGAGTTACCTCAGCTTATCCTTGTAGATTTCAGTTTTTAACTATCCAACTTGGCCTGATAAGACATTCAGATACCCCCAAATCTTCATTGCAAGATTCTATGCTTTCTGGCACAGGTTTCATATGTCCTCTACATGATGTGTAGGTCCAAAAATTATGGTTTAATCCTCTTCCTCCTAAAATCATGTGTTTTTAGAGAAGGGGCAAGCTTTTCTGTACCCTTTATATATAAAAAGATCTTTAGATTCTCGATGTTCCTAGAGGATTTGAAAGTTGGCCATAGAGCATCTAACCTCCCATTGCTTAATTGCAAAGCAACCTGTTGCAAGACATGATCATATAAACAGGAGTGCTCCAAAATTGACTATAAAACTGTTTCTAATGTCTGGATTCATTGATGATCAATAGGCATTTCTTTGAGGGCCATTGGGCCTGACCCTTGACCTGCTGGGTGCTGCTGCCTCAACATATGCGTGAGTGATATACCTTCTGCATCCTTCTTCTGTTGGCTCTGCCAACTATCCTGTATTGATTCTCCCTTAATAAACATGATTATTCCTAAAATCCAATAATCCGAGGAAATCCCTTTTTATTCCAAGGTTCAAATCTTTTGAAATGAGAATAGCTCTTTGAAATTTTTCCATGAGTTTGTATTTGGGTGGTCGCATTCAATCTAGTTTTTAAATTTTGCTAAACCCTAAGATGCTGCTGTTGAAATGGGAATCGGGATTTAGAATTTAGAACTTCCTACTATTTTGTACATTTTGTTTCTTGCAATAGGATCAGCTTTCTCTCTCATATGGTTCTATTTTCATGATGCAATGACCATTGTTTATTTTTGCAATTTATAATCACTCAAACTTTTTCATCGTTGCAGACTGACCCTAAATACAGACCTAGCCAAACAGAAGAGGATCTGAATGGACCATGTGTTCCTCCATTTGCTGGATCCGATCTAGTTTTGTGTCCGGCACAGTGGAATAGTCATGTGGTTGGTATGTAACATTGTAAGATTGTATTAGTATTTCAGGTGAAATTTTTAGGTTTTCTGGTTGATATACTCCTCTAAGATAGTTGATCCTCTATGCTATTTTCTCTTTAGGAATATTTTATGATTGTAATTGTAACTTTACCTCTCCCTTTAGTTAAGGGCCAAGGCTAGGTCATAGATATGGTGGTCATTGTCCACTCAACTTCATTTTATTAAATTAAAAAATATAAAATGTTCATATTTTACAGTTATTAGAGTTATTAATGTACATGTTGTGTACTTTGGTTAATATTACTTTATGTAATAAATTAATGGTGACGTCATATGCTAGGTCTTAGTTTAAGTTGCGACTAATTAGAATTGGGTGTTACATAACATGCATAATTTGCATTCCTCTCTCAAGTCAGTTGCAGAATTCATAGTAGACCTTGAAACAAATGCACAGTAGGAGTGCATTTTGAAAACAAAAGGCCATTTACGAATGTGGACACAATTCTCGAGGTGTAGAAGCACAATTGCAGACATTGACACAGTTACCAAGGCACATATCTTAAAGCACAACTAATAATCATGCAGGTTGAGATAGGTGTGCAGTGTTGAAAACTTTCAGCACATGGTAACAGTCCTAGTCTAAACAGAAAACTGAAATCTCTATCAAAACTGCAATCTGATTTATACTAGGAACTGAAACACATCAAGCTAAAGAAAGCAGCAGCAAGTACACGTATCTGAAACTCAAATCACATGACTGTCTTATAATCTTGAAAACAGGAATTACACTGAAAGATTTAAACTCTACCTGTCACCTGTTGGTTTATTCTTTGAAAAACTGGATGAATGAACCTATAACCTTTTCCTTCTCCTTTATAGACTAGGAGGTACAATGAATCTGGACACAATCCTAGATCTATTCCTCGCCTTGAGATTAGCACCCTCAACCTGCATGAAAGAATTATCCCTAGGAAGGTGTGTCGTTTAGAGGAGAGTGCAAGTATGCTGCATGCATGCATGGGTCTCTCTCTCCTAGGGATTTGCACCTCATCTAGTCTTGAAAACTTTCCACATGCAAAGCATCTTAACTTTGTGCATGCAACTACTAAACTCAGGCAAACTCAGAAATAGAACTGAACTGCTAAATTTACAAAGCATCAAAATTAGGACTAAACTGAGGATGGTGTATGCATGCACCCTTTCTCTATCTCTTCTTCATAAATACTCCTTCCCCTCCTAATTCCTTGTCGTACAAAACTGCTTCTACTGCTGCTGTTGTTAAGGATCCTTTACAGATTGTTGCACCATGCCTTCTCTGCATGAACCAAGATCTTCTTTGCTCATTGTTGCCATTAATGGCTCTCCATTGGACACTTCTGAGGTACTAAAAATCTAACACTCCCTCTTATTTTGGAAATGTTCCTTTGGCAGACACAAGATACTCTGTTTGCATTTAGAATTCCCCCTATGCTTGGGGCTTGGTCGCATAGTTGATCATCAACAAACTTGAAACATGAATTTGAATCATGGCTTCCTTCTGTACTGTGAACACTCTTTAGAAACTTCAAGTTGAAAACCTTTTGTAGAAGAAACACTGCATTGACAACTTGTAAATTTTAGATAACAATGGTATGTTCTATGCTCAGAGCAATTTTACTTCAATTTCTTTATTAGCCCAATATAAATATCCAGTTTAGCAATCACATCATCATGATAGTAAAATGCAGATAGAACATAAACAATAACAGTAGAAGACAAGCCAAGACAAGAGGACACAAGATATGGCACTAGTGAGGGACAAACCCCAATGGGGAGAAACCCTTGATCAATTCTTCTTATAATTCTTCAAAAGTTCAGCAGAGAGAGAGTATACAATATACAATATTCACTTGCCCAATCACAGTGAAATCTGATCAGTCAAACAGCAGAAACGGAAAGCCCTAACCAGAAAGTCAAACACTGGTCAACATGGCAGATTTTGACCTCCAAAACAGCTCGGTCAACTCTGCCTCCAACAGCAAGTCAAATCAGCCCAAAATGAGTCCGAAAATATCTAGTCAAACCTGGTCAACGAAAGTCAATGCATCAGTAAGCCCCCTAGCACAGTCAACACTGGTCAAACATAGGTCAAACAGCCTCGGATTTTGTGCCCAGAATTGCTGCCTGCCCAAACAGAAATACCCCGCACAAAATCGCAGTCAAAGATGGTCAACACTGGTCAAAACAGCTTCCTGCAACTTTCGGTCAATGTTGGTAAACACAGGGACAGCAAAAGAACAGTCCCTTCTTCGCATGCGTGGAGAGAGAGAAGCCTCAGAAGATCCGTACTCAAACGATGAAGGAGAGAGAAGAATGAATGTGTGAGATGCCAAAATGAGGAGGCTCCTTGTATTTATATGAAACGTTGAGGGCTTGAGGGTGCTAATTTGTTGGCTGGCTGACCTTGACAATTTGTCCATAATCAAAATAAATTTATAACTCCATTTGTACATGTCAGAATGGGATGATCTTTAGATCAATCCTACACCTCTCGGAGAGAGGAATCCAATAAAAATATCATTTGCCTCATATGAGCTGTCCAAGGTGAAATTTGGCCCTAGTTGCCAAATTTAACACAACTTGACAAAATCTTTGTCCTTCATGCCATCTTCACTTATCACTTCTCACACCGCTTCATGAACTCTTTGGGTCTTCCTAAAATAATGCACTCATCTATATAGAGGGCCAAGAAAAGTGTGTTATATCCATAAAATAACGAAATGAAACTTGCACTAAGCTTAGAACAATCGAACATGAGTACAATCATATTGACATTGAATGTGAAAAATTCCAAGCATAGATGACTAAAGTCCTTATGATCTCAATTGAACAAGTAATTGTTGAATTTAATTAATACGGAAAATAATTTCAGTCCATTGCATCAATCACACAATATCAGATGCATAAAATGAATTTCACACATACATAGGTAATTACTCTTTAAAAATAAGCTTTTGATTCCTTTGAAAAATTTACAAGGAAACCTGCACAAGCTACCAAAACCAAGCAGCTGCATGGTTATCAAAATCACCCTGAACTTGCACTCTATGACCTGTTTGAGAAGTACGGTCTGCTGGAAAATCAATAAAACAACAGAAAACTGTTCTACAGCCTTCTTGTATGATGATGCATCTTTGCTTTATGGACTATGGGACTGCCATATATCTGCTTTATGGATTCCATACCTGTATAACTATATGTATCTGTAGGGCCCACTCTTGTGCTTTACGATTTGCACAGTACTGTTGAGAAGATATAGCCTCCTTGCTGCCCAAAAACACCTCTTTCCTGGCTGTCTACTGTCTCTCACACCTTTTTTGGCTCAACTTGGTCAACTACATGTGTGTCTGTAAGAGCCTCTATCTTGGCCTGTTGTTATACTTTTAGCTGAGACCAAAACCGTAATCTATTTTTGAGTTTACTTCTAGTCTAGGTCAGGCATGCATGAGATACACCCTTTTAGACTGAACGGCTAATTATAAGATTTTCATTTTTTTTAATAACTAAAGTGAATTGCAAAATAGAATTACTTTCCAAAAATATCTCAAACTACTTCTCCCATGTTCACACTGAACCTGAGTGAAAGTTCTTGTTCAAGCTATAATTCTCAACACTGAAATACAAAACTGGTGATGCATGCATTAGTGCATATAGGGTAACTCTTTCCTGGGAGAAGCCTTTGACAACTAGAGTAATAGTCTCATCAAAGTTAGTGACCTCTTTGCTGAGTGAATCCTCCTGTAACAATCTTCTCAATGCTAGAGAAACTCTCCTCCATAATGACATCTTGCTATGCTTGCTCTACAGGATCTGCAAGTAGCCTATAAAGGCCACCTTCTCGAACTCCTTTTGCCAAAATTGATCCAGATTCATTGCTGCTATCTCTAGTGGTGATTTATTGACCCTTAAACTCAACCAAAGTTCAAACAGTGTAAGTTTGTCATATGATAAAATTAAAGTAGACTCTTCATTAAATCAAGAACATACAAGATATAATCTAATTCAAGAATGTCACTTGAAGGCATCGACAAAGATAATGAGTCCAATCTCTTCACCAGATATGCAGTACCATCACCCAACTTGTTAATCTTAGTTAACATGTTCTTTCCTTAGGTCAATTACTTCCATGATCCACATGAGCCCAAGTTAAATTCCATTTCTTTCATTAGCAATCACATAAACTATTATTTCATTGACGGTATTTAAAGAAAGAACATAAATAACATATGCAGAAGACAAGCCAGGACAAGAGAACACAGGATTTTGCTCAAGCCAAGGAAAAACCCCAAGATGGGGAAAACCCTTGATCAAATCTTCTTATTATTAATATCAAATGTTCAGCAGAGAAAGAGAGGGAGAGAATACAATTAATGACAAAGAAGCAGCCCAGGCAAATCTTCCTTTCTGCCTTCAAACAATAGCAGCCAAACTCTGCCCTAACCAGTGATCAACAGTAGACACAGCAGCTACAAAGAAGTCTTCAAAAGGAGCTCGGTCCTAGTCCAGTTAGTGCCAGCATTCTTTACTGTTTATAATGAACCCAAAACAGTTCTATACCGGGCAGTCAAGTCTGGTCAAAGTGATGATGTAACAGCTGTAGATCTGGAACCTGGTTAGGTCTTGATTATAGTCCACTTCAGCCCATTCAATTTCCTTCAACAGTACTTCCAATCACTGCGGCTAGCCTCCTTCATGTTGCATGCCCACGCTGCCTGTAGCTTGACTTTTCTATGGGAATTAGACCTTACAGCCCCTTCAACTAGCCCAGAACAGGCCTGCAGTTCTCCAACAGTTACCTCAAGGTTTGCAGTCTGTTAAAACAGGGAGAATACCACTCAAACTATCCACCAATTTGACTAGATATGCCTCAACCTGCCTCTGCTGCACTTCGGACCTACCAAAACCCACAAACAGACCTCCAAACAACCCTTTGCTACCTCGGCCCTGTCCTCCTTGTGCTGCGGCTGCCACAGAAGATGTTTCCTTTGAGTTTGATGCCCATGTGATGTGTCTGATGAGGTTGGAGGTCACCTCTATTTATATAAAACTGGAGAGGGGTTCATCTTGATAATTTACCCCAAGCCAACCTAGATAAATTACGCATGAGAGAGCTTACTTTCAAAATTATATTTTTCCTTGTCTAATTTTAGTGATTTTTAGGTCGATTTTGGTTCTCTCGAAAAGAGGAATTCATTGCCACAATTATCTTCTTCAAAGGAGCTGCCCAAAGTGGAATTTGACCCTAGTTGCCAATTTTAACACTCCCTTTCAACTAGGGAGAATTCCACTTGCCAATCCATGCCATCCTGCCATCATGAACCATCTCTGCATTCCATCTCAACTCTGCTGAACACTGATATAGATAATGAAGAAGAATCGATCGAGAGTGAGTCATAAGACCTTACCACTCTCCATTGACAAAAGTTAGTGCACATAACTAGGTGTGGAACTGTAATCAGACTTGATCCCAAGTGATCAAGTTTGTTGCACATCATGCATCCTAGACATAGGGAGTACGACAGTACATGATACATCCATCGGTAGTGCTATGGTCCCTAACCACTTTCCCCAACTCATTGGCCAAATGAGAGGTACTTCTCATGTGTTCCGAACTACATGGGTAGGATGATGTTGGGGCAACAACAGGAAAGAATAAATCACATACTGCTCACAACCACACATAGGGAAAGGATAAAACACATCCTACAGTCACATGTCACAACCATTGTAGGGAAAGGATAAACCACATCCTATGTGCATGCAAACCACCGAGAGTAGGGAAAGGATGAACCATGTCCTACATGCATGCCAACCAACAATCGTAGGAAGAATCCTACACTTGGGGAAAGGAAGAACCATGTCGCACCGACATGTCAACCATCGATCATAGGGAACGAGCATCCTACATGTGGGGAAACTATGAACCACGTCCCATCGACATGTCCACATGTGACAACCGACAAATGCCTATATACCATAGTATTAAAAACCGACCTAGCTAGCCGGTTACCGGTCTAACTGGCTGGTTAGCAGGCCCACCGGTTGGAACCGGTGAGAAAAACGGGTTTAATAGGTTGTGTGGCGAAAAATTTGACCTAACTAGTCCTAAACCGGTCTAACTGGTCCTAAACCAGTCGGTTACCTGCCATGCCCACCGAGGACCCACAATGATGCTTTTCCAAGGTATTTTAGGGGTTTTAGAGGGAAATTAAGGGTGCTTTCCCTCCAAAAATGCCCTCTCCAAGCCTTTAAGGAACAAAAACGGTTAAATGATCTTGTTTTCGACGTTTGTGCAATACAACCTTCGACTGAGGAGGAACCAAATGATGAACAGAGCACCTGATCTAGATTCCATTGTGTTGGATGATATTGATCCAACATCAGAATGGGTGGAGGAGACTGAAGATCCTGTGTTTGAGGCTGATTTTGATATCGACATGGCTTTAGTGGGGGATGAAGCAGATTTTGTGGCGGCATCAGAACCAAGATTAGTAGCGGCACTAACGAAAGGCAAAGAACCAATGAAAGGCACTAGTTGTGCAAGTTGACAAACTCGTGCTTCCATTAGGTCCACTTCTATTGTTATTGGTGGCATTGCTACTGAGGTTGCAGATCAGGCTAAGGCATCCTCAAACTCTGAACCAGATGATGTCTATGTAGCTCCCGATGATGATCCTGTGGCTAGTAGTGGTGATGAACTTTATGATTGATCATGTGTACACTGTAGACTTGTAGTAGGCCAATGGCCTCATAGCTTGCAACATTGTTTCTGGACTTTATAGGCCATTTAGAACCTCATTTCTTATGTATTTTGATATTTTGTCAATGATATGTATTGCACTCAGTGCCATTTCGATATATTCACCTTTACATGGCATATAAATGAGCAAACTTTGCATATTTTGTCTCTATTGGCTTGGAATCACGGTTTTAAATCTTAAAAATAGTTTTGTTTCATTAAAAATTAATTATTTAATGTATTTTTCTAAAACCGGTTCGTTTAGACCAAACCAGTTCCGATCAGTAAACCGGTTCATTAGGTGGACCGGTCTGGTCACCAGTTCCGATTTTAAAACACCGCTATATACATCTCTCACTGGGGTATCCGCAGGAGAAGACGAACCACTCATCCTGCTCATATGCCATAGGAGAAGGTGAACCACTCATCCTATGCATATATCATCATGGAGTATCACAGGGGAAGGTGGAGCATGTTGAGAAATCTAAAGGGCAATGATTATAGTGATTTTTCTTTACTTGATAACTGCTTATGATTCCTTTTTACTTATTGTGAAAACTCCTACGCTCTGAAGGAACCCCTAGCAAATCTGAATCTACTTCGCCTACTTGATTTTTAAATATTCATCAAGTTATTCTTCTAAATACTGAAGCAAATTACTTCTGCAACCTACACTAATTAAATATTTGATCTCATGAAACAGAAAATAGAGTAAAGAACAAGATACATGGGACAAACTTATTTTTGGACACAATGGTCCTTGGAAAAACCCAATGCGGGAAAACCGGTGCAGCAGTTCTGAGGGTTTATTATTATGTAGGAGAAATATCTGAATACAAATCTTGGATGCTCATCTAGCAATCCTTTGTAGAGAAAATATTGTTGGAAAATTTGAGTGAGGTTTACCTCACTTCACTCGACAAAATTCTTGCTGATCTGGCACAAGACTGACTAACCCCGACTGTTTCTACGTTGGCCTTGTGTGAGCCTTTTAGCCTCTGCGTCAGCCCTGCGTCTCCTTCTTTGCCCTCTTCGTTAGCTCTCTCAACTGTTTCGACAGTTCTCAGCAGTTTCGACTATTTCAACAATTCTGGATTCTGCGTGCTAGGAAGCTTTTCTGCGTCAGCTCTCCCGGCAGTTTCAGCTATTCTGGCAGTTTTGGATTTTGCGTGACAGACAACTTTTCTGCGTCATCTCTCCTGGCTACTGCGCTGCCTCTCTGCAAGCTCTCTCCGCCTCTTTGTCAGTATTCTCCGGAAAGTCCTCCTGGATTCGCACTGCCCCTCTGCTGCAAGATCTCCCCAATCAATTTTCCCCTTGAGAACTTCTCACCTTAGAAAATAGATTTCCTCAATCTTTGTGTGTGTATTTCCAAATGAACCCCAAGCCTCCATTTTATACTTTCCTTGTTGAGTCTTCAACGATCGAGATTAAGTCTCTAATCAATGCTAAGATTAAAACATGACTTTATCCTCTTTCTAGATCATTTGCACCCATATTTTGATTAGTACACATTAATATTTTAATTTTCCTAATTTTAGACTTAGGAATCTCCATTAAAAATATTAATTATTTTAATATAATACAATCTGGGTGGAATTTCACCAAACGGTTTCTGGGTTCTTTAGAACTCACGTGCCTTAGCCTCTCCACCAATTTTCAAGGCTAGATCACTTCCAATGCTACCAAAAACTAACACTCTCTCTTAGCGATGAAAGTGCTCTAGCAACAATGTCCACCTGCATGCCGCTTTGTTTTTGAAGCACCTCCGTTCTGCACTACTGCTGCCACCAACACTGTGCTGCCGTTGCTTCTGTACTGCTACCCATGACATTGCCATTGTCGCTGCTGCATTTGTACTACAACTCTCTCTCAAACTCTGCCTCTGCTATGTTGTTAGCACTGCCACTGCTAACACTACCTTTGTACTGCAACTCAGTTGGTGAGAGAAGCATCTAAAAAACATCCAAAATTAGTTGAACTTAACTGTGTTCAACACAACACAATGAATGTTGGAATCTGACTGCTGCTGATATTGACCCTGTGAATCTTTTGCGTTGTTGCTGACTCCTGCACTGTGCCAACTACACTGCTGCCAACCTTGCTTTGCACTAATCAGTCTCTGGTCCCCAGTGACTACATTTGTCCTCCAAACACTCCACTGCATCATCTGACACTTAGTTCATCTCGCTACTGCTGAATCGTGGGCTCCCGTAGCAAGGAATTGATCCAAGGGGTGGACTCCTCAAGGATCCTGCCCATATGTAGTCCTCTCGACTACAGCTCAATATCGCCCCATCTCCCTCCTAGAGATGCGTGGGCACTCATGGCAAACTCATCCTCGTCTATCTTCGCTGAAACATCCTTAGGATCATGTTTCTCATCCTTGTCCTTTTTCTTCAAAGGACACTGGGATGCATAGTGGCCCAACTTGCCACAACTGAAACATTTCACCTTTGAAATGTCCTTACGATTCGACTTCTACTATTAGAACTTCGTTTTCCTCCTCCTCCTTCGTCTTTGTACCACTCCCACTGCTGCCACTGAGGTTGACCTTCACTAGGTCCCTCCTTAACTCCTCCTGTTGAAGAGTTGCCCACATCTCCTCCCATGAAGGTAGTTTTCCCCTTCCCAATATGCTTTGGACGAAAACTTGCCATGAAGGTAGTTTTCCCCTTCCCAATATGCTTTGGAATTGTTTCTCCTTTTAGCATGAGAGGAGAATGCAACAGGATTGCCTCTAAGTGTAGGCATTTCCTGCTCTTCCATCCTTGTTTCTTCTTGAATGCATCTCGCCATCAGTTCCTCAAATCCAGGGATTACATTATTGTTGAGAAGAGTGGTTCTGAATATGTACCATTCAGATGGGAGCCCTCCGAGAGTTATGATAGTCATTTCCCTATCAGGAACGACTTCCCCAATTGATAGGAGTTCATTCTTGATCTCGGTGATCCTTAACAATTATGCTTGCATACTCTCATCTTTGCCCTTCTTAATTTCCTTCAGCTTATTTCTAAGGTACAAAACTTGATTTGCATCATTAACTTTAAATAAGCTTACCATTCTATCGTGGATTTCCTTGGAGGTGGTCAACTTGGAAACATAGGCCACCAAGTGCTTGTCGATAGAGTCCCAGATGATCTTCTTTGCTTTAACTTCTCCCCTGGTCCACTTGTTCCTAGCAGCAGCAGATGCATTTGATGGAGGCTCAACGATTTTGCCTCTCACATGGTCCAACACTTCCCGCTCTTCTAATGTTAGATCGAGAGACATCTTCCATCTGTGATAGTCAGACTTCTCATGGAGCTTGTCTTCAGCGGGGAAGTGTGATGAGGACCCCGTGAAGTCTTTGAGAGAGCTTCAACAACCTTCGATGATTGCTTTTGCTCTTGCTCTTGCTTGGGCTTTGTCTTCACCTCAGCTCTGATTCCATGTTGATTTATGGTATGTTCTATGCTTAGTGCAGTTTACTTCGATTTCTTCTTATTAGCCATTGTTTAGCAATCACATAAACATAAAGTAAAATGTTGATAGAACATTAATAGATCGACAAAAAACAAGCCAAGACAAGAGACACAAGATGTGGCGGCTAGCCAGGGACAAACCCCAATGCGGGGAAACCCTTTGATCAATTCTTTTTTAATCTTCAATAGTTTAGCAGAGAGAAATAGTACAAATTTAGAAATCTGTAATTTTATGATAGCATGTTTAAACCCTTACCAACAAAGTCAAATCTGGTCAAACAAGGTGAAATTGACCTTCAATATATTTGGTCAATTTCCAAGTCATCTAGTCTTCCAACAGCAAGAAGAAGCAGCCCTCAAACAACCCCAAAAACACAGTCAAGCAACAATCAACTGTAATCAGCTTGCTGCCCCAAACTAGGGCAGTCAACCCTGGTCAAATTGTAGGTCAGAATGCCTTGGTTTTTGTGCCAGAATTTGCAGCCTGCCTAGGAGAGGCAACCACACCGAAAGCGCAACCCTGAATTGCCCACGCTGGTCAAAGAGATGACCTGCTACTTCTGCATCCTCCGAAACTACATCTTCCTTGCCTCCTTGCTGCGTCCTTCTTCTCCCACGTTGGCTGCTCCTTGTTAACCCAATGCTAAGGAGAGAGAGAGAAGAATGAGTGAGATGAGATGGTGAAATAATGCCTCCACCTATCTTGTATTTATATGAGATGTTGAACTTGTGTGCCACACATTTAGTTGCTGGCCGACCTTGACAATTTGTCAAGTAATTACAAATAAATTCATATCTCCATAAATACTTGTCGGAATGGGATGATCGTTAGATCAATCCTACACCTCTCGATGAGAGGAATCTAGGAAAAATATCAGCTGCCATAAATAAGATGACCCACATGGAGTTTGGCCCTAGTTGCCAATTTTAATAGGATGCTTACATTCCGCCTTTATATGTTGACAATCTAAACATCTAGCTACGAATCCTGCCACTTCCTTCTGCAAATTCGGCCAATAGTAGAACTTCTTCACCGCTGTCAATGTATTTTGATATGTTGGATGACTTGATTATGGCTTGGCGTGAAACTCCCTCAAGATAAGCTTATTGAGCTCACTGCAATTTAACACATAGATCCTGTCCCTAAATCTCACCAAACCATCTGCCGTGAGACGATAGTCTACATCCTGATCACCTGTACTTGTATCTGCACCTGTATCTGTTGTAACTTGTGCATGATCTCCATGTACTTCTCATCCCGCTGTCTTGCTTGCAAGATCCTATCCTGTCACTCTGTCCCATAAGAGCTCATAGTTGCTATATGATTTACTTGTACCTTACTGCTAAGAGCATTTGCAACCCGGTTCTCTTTCCCTTTGATGTATGTTATATCAAAGTCGAACTCACTAATAAAATCCTATTAAATTATCCTTTTATAGTCCTAGAATCATATTTGTATTTATCACCTCTCCTATCCGGAGTATCCAACAACCTGCCATTTCTCACCGTGTCAAATCTATTCGACGTGTGTCTACTAGGAGACCTACTGCCATATGCCCCATTAGTTTTGTCCTCTTGTCCATGGCTGATCTGAAGTGCCCTTGTCGCTGCAATTCTGACAAACTCAAAAGAAGTATAGCATTAACCTATGTTTGTTTCTCTTCTGCCTTTATGATCTTGCCATTGTCAGCCTTACAACTCCTTATTTCTTCCTTCAGGCTTCTCAATGTGTCTGCCAAATTAGAAGAATGCTCCACATCATGCTGCTCATCTGATTCATAGGGAGATTCTATGTAGTCTACCACCTTGCTAGCCATTTGATCTCTTTCCAGCAAGGCATACTATGTTAGCTAAACCAAATCACAATAAGCCAATGTACCTTAGCATAATTCGGGGAGGATACGTTGTGTGCAAGATCAATAAATCAACATAAACATAATAGCATATAGACATATATCGAATAAGTGCATTAACACATAAACATCATTGTAGTTAGGGTCCAATGATCAATGCAAGGCCTTATCAACAATGCATGCTATGACCTCATGCATCACAACAACCATTACTCCATTGTACATGACAACAACCATTACTCCATTGCCACATGCAACTATCAACATGCATAAGCAATGCCTAATCAACTACACATATGCATGAACACATGTAGTTGAACATAAGCGATCAATTCTTGTAACCAACCTACAAGACTGATACATGTAATCAAACATACAAGAATGCAGCCTAACATACAAGGATGTAATCAAGTGACATATAACATAACCAGTCATATACTCATGACGATGTATTCCACAAAATCAACATCAAGTTCCTCATGAAAACCTTATTACAACCATGATCAACATTATGCAATGCAACAAGCACATGGAATGCAAGTGTAAGAGACACACATGCAACTGACATGCGTGCATAACAAACACCTTCACCCAAGGAGAACGCAACCACACTTGGACACCAATTTGTAACACCCCTTTCTTCCATATCTACCCAGGGAACTGACCAACTGGGGTAAACATGCGACAAGAGAGGCCACTATAAGGGATTCAACCTCCTTGGTGACCTTAAGGAAATGGAATCGACGGAACACAACAACCAAACCCATCCATATACACAACAACACTCTCAGGAGACATGTCAGCCACTTAGACATCCTGTCCCTGGGTCCCACTGATGTTTTAAGCCTTTTAACCCCTGGTCGCTCTCATGCTATAGGCATGCTAGCGTCCAGAAACCTCCAGTCACTCTCACAGGCCTGTGTGCCTCCGTAGAATTCAAGGCACTTTTGTAGTCCAGAATTCCGGCCTCTGCTTAGAACTTGTTACAACCTCCAGAATCCATCAAAGACATGATGACAAGACTAACAAATCAAAAATCAACCTCAGGACTAGGCTTGAGCATCCCTAACCGGGACTGACATTCTGTCAAACACTTGGCATCAATGCAACCTACAGGTCTAGGATACAAGACAAAGCATGAATGCCTGAAAGCACTTATGAAACATAACAAGAAGGATCACCAACTTTTCCATTGAACTGTTATAACATCAATTAGGTCTTACATCCATCATTTTAACAATTACAAGTAATTACATGAATAACCATGACATGAACCAGTCATACGACCATGCTTATAACCAACATTAAACCATATAAATATCAAAGATATGACAACCATCAAATCCACTTATAAACAAGTGCAAAAGTAAGAGAACTTAACTATCATTAATCATAGGCCCAACTAGGTTCGGGACTTCCACGTACCACCCGACCGTAGACATGGTTGAACCAAATCTTTCTTTTAGCCAGTCACTCCATGCCATATTCCAAGCATGAATGTGGGATCTCATAGAACAAACCAAGGGAATCCAAAGGTTAAACCACCTCCACCCTCATCAAACCGTGATCACACCAAAATCGGTGCTCCGATCACAACCGAACTGAACTTGGAATGCCATTCGAAATCCATCACTATCCTTGAGGAATTTTCCGTCTCTTTGTCTCGTAGGCTTTACCTCAATCCGTTCCCTGATCACTAGGCCCTAAATCGAGACTAGACTCTCAGGATTTACCGCAATCCAAACCCAGATTTCTAGGCCTTAAACCGAGACTAGTCCTTTAGGCTTTACCGTGTATCCTGCCAAAACCAGTCAAGGGATTCCTAGGCCTTTAGGAATGAAACTTGAGACCAACTTCGCTCCGGATTCCAAAATCCACCCGGCAAACCAAAGCTCAAAACCAAAATAAACATCCCAACACCATGGCATCCGTAAATAGGCAAGTCTAGGTTGAAAACCACTGTCGTAACTCGACAAAACCATGCCACCGACAACAAGAGAAGCATATACCAACATGTAAAACCATGCATGTCCAAATCAACTAGGAAATCGCACATTCAATATGTTACCTGCAAGTATTCCTGCTGAAGCTGCCTGATCTAGCTCTTCTTCCTTGATCCTTACTTTCATTCCTTTCCCTTTGCTTGCTTTTCCTTCCTTTCCCTTTGCTTGCTTTTCCTTCCTTGATCCAAAGCTAGAGTGCTCCAAGAAAACTCCAAGTGACCAAGAGTGAGAGAGAGGAAATAATGAGAGAGCTACAAACTTGAACTGACAAAAGGTTAGCAAAAAAGTTTCCCATTGATCCTCAGAAGCCTTTTTATGAATGAGGCCTCTATTTTCTTCATTTTCCATTATTTTCCTTCAATTTCCTCCTCACATGCAACCTGTGACCTTTCACGTTACCTTTATCCTAATTTCCTTTATTTTCATAAATAAATGTGCCAAAATTGCCTTTTTGCCTTTTAATGCCTTTGCCTTAGCCTTTTCCAGTTTTCCTTAGCCAAAACACACATCCAGTGATGCCCACTAGGATATCTTTGCCCAACATTCAGCTTGGACTAAGTGTCCCTTAACTGTGGTCTTATTTTGCCTTTATTAACTTTTATTACATGAACTTTTTACCAGGGCTGTTACATAGAATATACAAGTATTAAAAGTACATTTCATATTTATAAAGACCAAACCTAGTTACACATTTTTCAACACTCCCTCTTAATTAGGGAGGTATTCATAAATGGTATATGGACATTCTCAATTTGAAGGGATCTCATACGAAGATCCGGATTGGTAACCCATCTATTTAGCATCATACCAACCAACATTGTCACATAGCAAGGCCTTGACTAACAACTCTATCTCTCCACAAGATCAGAGCACAACGCTGGCGAGACCAATGATTTATAGACACCATCATCATTGCCTCTCAAGGCACATACTCACCTGAGTGTTCACAGAGTATGTCCTTCTAGGACTATTCTTATTTTGGATAACCTGTCGTCAAAGAATGTCGGTCCTCTACGACTACTCTTATCTTGGATGCCCTACCTCATCCTTAAAGAGTATCAGATGCCAGATGCTTAACCAATCCTCCATTCTTTCTTCCCAAGTGAAGACAAGAATGATGTGCCTATCTCTCCCTCTCAACTAGGGAGGATATATCAAACAGACCAAGCTTGTTTCTTAAATACACAAGCTTCTTATTAGGAAGAGATTTTGTCAATATATCAGCCACCTTGTCATTGGTGGAGATCTACCATAGTTGCAATACACCATCTTGTACTAGCTTCCGAATGTGGTGATACTTGTTATTTATATGCTTTGTCATTCCATGGAACACTGGGTCTTAAGACAACCTTATACAAATGGTGTTATCACAATGTATCACTGTAGGGTCCATTGGTCCTTCAAACAAGTCGGACAACAACTCTCTCAACCAGACAACTTCACTGCTTACTTCACAAGTTGCAATATATTCAGCCTCAACACTTTCAAAGCAACCGATTCTTGTTTTTTGCTCATCCATGAGACCATGGAGGATCCCAAACTAAAACATCTTCTTGTAGTGCTTCTTCCATCCTACTCACTACCTCCCCAGTCGGAATTTGTATATCCACTCAAGTGGACATCATTCTCCTATCATACTTTAGGTAGTAATGGATTGTTCCTTGCAGATATCTCAGTATATGCTTGGCTGCTATCTAATGATCATGCTTCGACCCAACTTGGAACTCACTAAGAACATTCACTGCAAAACATGTTTGGTTGAGTATTCACCAAGTAGATCAGTGATCCAATCAATTGCCTATACCTGGTCAGATCCACTGGGTTTGATTCAAAACTCCTTAGCCTCTTCAAGTTTGTGATCATGGGGGTTGTCATAGGTTTGCAATCCATCATGTGAAATCTCGTCAACATCTCGATCACATACTTTCCTTGACCTAGATAAATCTCATCAGGTCCCCGCGAAACTTCTAGTTCCAAATAGTAGTGCATCAACCCTAGATCTTTCATGTCACATTCTGCTGCTAGTTGCTTCTTGCACTCTTGGATTTGACCTTCCACACATGTCAAGAGAAGGTCATCCAGATATAGTAGAATGATTATAGGCTCATTCTTCACAACCTTGATATAGAGGTTCAGATGAGCAAAACTTTTTGTGAATCCCAATCTTTGTAGGTATGCATCCATCTTGGCATACCATGTCCTTGGTATTTACTTATGGCCATATAATGTCTTCTTCAACCTGTAAACATAAGCCTCTTTATCTTTGACTTCAAATCCTAAGGGTTGCTCTATATGGACTTCTTCATCAATTGTGCCATTCAGGAATGCAGTCTTGACATCCATTTGATGAATATTCCATCCCATTGATGCTGCCAAAGGGACCAGTGAATAGATAGTTGTATGCCTTGCTGTTGGAGCAAATGTCTCTTTATAATTGATGCCTTCTTATTGAGAGAAGCCCATATCCACAAATCTTGCCTTATACTGATCAATACTTCCATCTGCTGCATGTTTAATCTTGTAGAGCGATTTGGAAGTCACTACAAATTTGTCTTCAGGCCTAGGTACGATCTCCCAAACTCCATTTTTCATTATCGATTGATACTCTTCATTCATGGCATCCTTCCATTCTTGATGTTTGACAACCTCTTCAAAGGTGGATGGCTCTGCTTCTATTAGCTTCGTCATGTATGTTGCATATCCAAAATATCTTTTGGGCTTCTTACTTTCCCTAAATGTGCCCTTGGTTGCTCCATGTCCCTCTGCATCTAAAAGAGTAGATTTCAACCAGTTAGGTCTCTTTCTAGTTTCGGGGATGACCACAAGTTGCACGGGTTCACTGGGACCTTCATCTTCATGATTTGATTCTTCTTCCTCCCTGGTGCCTTCCTCTTCGAATATAGGAAGTTCTTCATCATTAGAGTCCATTGGGAGATCCTTTGATTTCTTAAATGCAACATTTTCATCAAATATCACATCTCTACTAATTTCTATTTGATGTCCTTCCTTTATATAGATCTTATAGGCCTTAGAAGAATTACTGTAGCCAACAAATGTTCCCTTCATGCCTAAAGGATTCAATTTCTTTCTCTTGTCCTTTGGTATATGAATATAGAAATAAGCTGAAGGAAATTAAGAAGGGCAAAGATGAAAGTATGCAAGCATATTTCTTAAGGATCATCGAGATCAAGAACGATCTCCTATCTATTGGGGAAGTAATTCCTGACAAGGAAATGACACTCACAACTCTTGGTGGACTACCATCTGAATGGTATATATTCAGGACTACTCTTCTCAACAATAATGTAATTCCTGGATTTGAGGAATTAATGGTGAGATGCATTCAAGAAGAAACAAGGATGGAAGAGCAAGAAATGCCCATACTTAAAGGTCATCCCGCTGCCTTTTCTTCTCATGCTAAAAGAAGAAACAATTCTGGGGCTAAATTCAAAGGAAAGGCTAGACCAAAGGGTGGAAGAAAAGGACGATGTTACAATTGCAATAAAACAGTTCACTATGCAAGGGAGTGCCCTGATAAAAAGGACTCACACCGGGATGATGATCAAAATCTCTCTCAAGGCAATCAAAGGAATGACAGGTCAGATGGCAAAGGCAAAAGAAGTGCCGGAAATCAAGGAAGAACCATTCAAGAAGGCAAGAAATTCCAGGTATGAATCTAACACCGTTAACAATAAGCAAGATGAATATTATCTACCAGCAACTCTATCTACCTCTGCTCCTTCGGACTCGTTGGGAAATTGGCTTATTGATAGTGGTGCCTCAAGGCACTTCACTAGTTACAAAGATGTTCTCTATAATCTGATAGAGAAGGAAACCAACTTGGAAATTGTTCTTGGAGATAATTCAAAATATTCTGTGAAAGGCGTAGGAAATGTCACTCTTCAATTGAATCAGGGTAATATAATCCACCTACAAGATGTATTATATGTACCTGATCTCAAAAAGAACCTGGTGTCCATTTCGGCTATGGAAGACAAAGGCTACAAGGTGGCCTTCAGTCATGGCAAGGTACGTGTATGGAAAAAGAATATTAAAGATGCCTTCACTCTTGGGTTTCGAGTTGATTCATTATATCAGGTTGGAGGAAGTCCGCTAGGTGTCATGTATTGTGACACATCTCTTCAGTCCGAACTATGCCATCGGAGGTTTTCTCACCTTCATTATAAAGCTCTACCCGATGTGAGACAAATGGTGATAGGGATGCCCGAATTTCGAGTAGAACAAGAAGGTGTATGTCCAGGATGTGTCGAAGGAAAGCTCAAAAGGGGACCATTCCCCTCAAGCCAAAGCAAGACCTCTGATATATTGCAGTTGGTTCACTCAGACATATCTGGTATTATGCTTGTGAACTCCTTGGGAGGATATTCATATTATATCACTTTTACAGATGATTATTCTCGCAAGACTTGGATATATTTCTTGAAAAAGAAGGATGAAGTGTTCTCCTGGTTTAGACACTTCAAAGCCTTGATCGAGAATCAAATCGAGAAGAAGATCAAGATCTTAAGGGCTGATAATGGGACTGAATATGAATCCAATGAGTTTCATGACTTTTGTAATGAGGCTGGCATTAAGAGGGAGACTACTACACCATATACTCCTGAGTAGAATGGTGTGGCGGAAAGGAAGAACCATACGATTGTGGAAGCTATTCGTGCTATGCTCCATGATCAAAGACTTCCGAAGTTTTTATGGGCCGAAGCTGCAAACACCGCCGTATATGTACACAACCGATGCCCTCATCAAGCATTGGGTTCCAAGGCTCTCGAAGAGATGTTCACTAGTAAGAAACCTGACGTATCTCATTTTAGAATTTTTGGAAGCCCTGTATATTTTTATGTGCCGAAAGAGAAAATGAATAAATTGGGTGCATCTAGAAAGAAAGGAATCTTATTGGGCTATAGAGAAAATACGAAGGGCTATAGAATCTATGTGGCTGGTCAAAGAGAAGTCGAGATTAGCCATGATGTCACTTTAGACGAAGATATGGCTCTTAGCAAAGTAGACAATCTTCCTACTCAAAGAGGAGGTCTATGTGGAGCAACCCGAAGGATTTGAGATTTATGATTGATAATCTCATGTGTGCAGGTTGAAGAAGGCCCTCTATGGGCTAAAGCAAGCACCCCGAGCATGGTATGAGAGAATCGATAGCTACTTGATGAAGCTGGGATTCACTAGAAGTGAAGTCGACCCTAACCTTTACTTTAAGGTTATAGATGACAAGCCTCTCATACTGGTGCTTTATGTTGACGACCTCTTTCTAACAGGTGCAAACTCTCTCATTCACGAATGTAAGAGGGAGCTGGCTTCTGAGTTCGAGATGAAAGACCTAGGACTCATGCACTATTTCCTAGGACTAGAAGTCTGGCAGAAACCAGGGGAGATTTTCCTATCTCAAGGAAAATATGTGGTGAAGATATTGGAAAGATTCGGCATGGTGGACTGCAAGCCCGTAACTACCCTGATGGAGCTTGACTTCAATAAGTTAAGCGGTAGTGCTGTCGGCCCTGTTTTACGAAATGCTACCGAGTATCGACAGCTCGTCGGAGCATTAATGTTCTTGATGAACTCCCATCTGGATATATGCTTTGCAGTCAACACTTTGAGTCAACATAAAGTTGAGCCTCGCCACTCACATTGAATTGGTGCCAAGAATCTGCTAAGATACTCCTTGGGTGGGGAATCAAATTATGCATCCAACGAGTGCTCCTGCTCAAAATTTGAGTAAATCCATAGGGAGATAAGTTGAAAAAATAGTTTTTTATTCTTTCCCTCTAAAATTTGATGATGTAATCAAATATTATTTTATTATTTCCATTATTATTTTATAATTTCCTTAGGAGGCCCATTTTAGACCTTAAAACTCCCCTAATGGGTGATTAGTAGTCTATCCTTGTCTATCTTCATGCAGAGATTACTTCCAGCCACCCCCTTTTTGAAACCCTTGTTGTTGTAGATAATGATCCAATCTTGCGTACCAAGCTCTAGGAGTTTGTTTTAATCCATATAACACCTTTTTTAATTTGCAAACAAAATCTTTTTCTTCTGCTAGATCGAACCCTTCCGGTTGCTCCATGTAAACTTCTTCCTTTAGATCGCCATTTAGAAAAGTTGATTTCACGTCCATTTTATAAACTTTGAAACCTTTAAAGTAAATGCCAAAAACATTCTTATAGCTTCCAATCTAGCTATTGGGGCAAAAGTTTCTTCAAAATCAATTCCTTCAATTTGTGAGTATCCTTTGCAAACCATATTTCTAATGATCTGTCCATCTTCATTCATGTGTTTTTGAACACCACTTGGTTCCAATAATATTTTTATCCTTTGGATGAGGTACTAGTTCCCATGTTTCATTCTTTTTGATTTTATACATTTCTTCTTCCATAGCTTTCACCCAATGAGGATCCTTATTGGCTTGAGCAAAGTTTTATGGTTCTACCATAGATAGTGGGACGACATCCTCCTTTCTTGGTGTATTTGTCATCCTTCTTTGGGTTTGTATTCCATCATCTACATCACCAATAACCTATTCTTCTGGATGGTGTTTTTTAACAAATTTTACTTTTGATGGAGTTTGATGGTTCTTTTTGACTTACTTGATCGTTTTCTTCCTTTGTTGTATCTTCTTCAGATTCTTCAAGAATAGGATCTTCTCTAAGGACTTCAGTTTACTTTTCTGGAAGCGCCTCGTCAATGCTTTCTACTACCTTTTGTAGTCGATTATTGTAGCATTTGTATGCTTTGCTCCTTGTAAAATATCCAAGAAATATTCCTTCATGAACACGAGAATCAAACTTGCCTAGTGAGTCATCATTGATCTTCAAAAAGCATTTACTTCCAAAAACTCTAAAATATTTTACTGAAGCAGGTCTTCCTTCCCATAATTCATACAGAGTCTTATCATTATTTGGTTTGAGTCCGGCTCTATTTAATGTATACACTGTTGCCCCAACTGTTTCTTTCCAGAATTTGGCCTGCAAATTTGCTGCAAGTAACATTGTTCTCACCATTTCTCGCACAATTCTGTTTCTTCGTTCATCTACCCCATTTTGTTTAGGAGTTCTAGCAACATAAAGTTGTGTTAAATTGGCAACTAGGGCCAAACTCCATGTGGGTCAGCTTATTTATGGCAGCTGATAATTTTATTGGATCCCTCTCGTCGAGAGGTGTAGGATTGATCCAAAGATCATCCGATTCCGATAAGTATTTATGGAGATATGAATTTATTTTGTTTATGTAATTATTGTCAAGTCGGCCAGCAAATTGAGTAGGCTCAGAAGCCCAATAGACGTGTCTATTCATCATCTTTGTTTTTAGTATAAATAGGTGAGGACTTGAAGTCATTTGGAGAGATATTCTTGAGTGATCCCTTCCTCTCCACGTCTTGGGTTTTTGGAGAAGGAGGGACACTAAAGAATACGCTGGCCTAGCTTCAGATGATGCCCTAACCCTATCCGCTGTAAATAGAGACATATACGGAGGCATATGAGGATGATATTCGTAGCAAACTGAGACCTAATATGCTATCCAAAAGTCTTATACGCAGTTCCTAATCTACGCAGTCAAGGAGGCTCCTATAACGCAGTCATAAAGGGTAGCTGTAATGATATGAAGGAAGCCGTAGTCTATATGCAGTCATTCACTGTCTTGAAGACTTTTATACGCAAGGCATAGACCTTACACGTAGTTCATGAAGACATTCATTCACCGTCAGTGTGATGCCCTAATATGCTCCGTTGTCATAAAAGAGCCGCAGACATAACAACAGTCAAGCATGGAAGAAGCTGCAGTCATTATAATGTCAAGGAGATCTGGCCTCAGTTAAAAGGAGACCTGTAGCTGCCAAACACAGTGTGAAGGTGTCACCGTTACGCAACCCTAAACTACAGCTACGTGGCCCGAAACACTGTAATCATACGCAGTCATGGTTGCCTTTATACTTTGTTCATAAAGACATTTATACACAGAATACAGAGATATTTATATGCAGTCATAACTGCACTCAAGCATAGCCGCAGACTCAACATACCTGTGTAGCAGAGAAGAATGTATGTGATCTGGGCACATCTATCTTCACGTTGGTAGTCTACATGACCCTCGGCCTACTTGTAGCAGTCTCGATGTGCTATGATCACAACAGATTTTGGTTTTGGTTGGATAAAGAAGATCTCGGTGACATACATCTTGTACAGCGGTAACTTGAAGTATTAGATGATGTTCCTATGTGCAGTGATAGTGATCACTCTGCAAAGAGTGTCAGTCTCATCAAAGGTAAGAGACAGGATCATAATCTTACCTCTCATCAAAGCAGTGATGAATGATGATCTCAGTATATCTATGAGCAACATCTATGATCTGGACAATAACGTTGTATGATCTAGGCACATATATATAATGCAGTCTTGGGCAGCAACATGATATACTGTAGATGGGCTGTGCAACGAATACATGAAGCATGGGCAGCAGCATGATGGGCAGCACTATGAAATCATGTGCATGGGCAACCCAATGATACATTAGCAGGGGCAACAGCATGATAATGATGTACATTAGTCTGAGAAAGATCATGGACCTGGACAGCAGCATGGGGCAATATGCAGCAGTGCAACTAGAGGACGAGATGCAGCGCGATGATAGGTATCAGTTGAAGCAAATGTCTTCAACTGATCTCGTCGTTATAGGAGATGATCTATGCTTAGATCTAGACAAGTCAAAATGTTGACTTCTGTTGTAATTGTACTATCTCTCTCTCTCTCTTTCTCTGCTGAACTTTGAAGATAAAAGAAGATTTGATCAAAGGGTTTCCCCACACATTGTGGAGTTTGTCCCTGGCTTGCGCCATATCTTGTGTCCTCTTGCCTTGGCTTGTCTTCTGCGTTTTATATTTATGTTCTATCTGCAGGTTATCGTAATGCTGATGTGATTGCTAACTGTGAAAATTTAAATAAATTGCTCTAGCATAGAACATACCAAAAATTAACATGGTATCAGAGGTAAGGTGAAGACAATGCCCAAGCAAGAGTGAAAGAGCAATCACCGAAGACAGTTGGGACAAGACAGAAGGATCAATGGGTTCCTCATAATTCACCTAGGGTGAAGTCAAAGCAAAGAATGTTATCAGAATGGCGTAGCGGAAGATTCTGATGGTCCATCTTAAGATCACTTCATTGGGAAGTTTGGATCTAAGGGTGGAAGGAAAGGCAGATGCCTTGTTGAAATAAAATCGGCCGTTATGCGAAGGAGTGTCCGAATGGCAGAGACACATCTCTTGATGAAGATAACAATCATTCCTGGGACATCTTCAATGATCAAAAGAATGACTGGTAATGCAGGTCATCAAGGAAATGGTCGACTCTTCCACGAAAGCAAGGAACCCCAAATCTCTTTTATGTACCTGATCGAACCTGATGTCCATCTCGGAAATGGAAGTCAAAGGTTACAGGGTGGCACTTAACGATGGAAATGTACGTAGATCTTTTAAAGATACTTTTGAGTTCAGGGTTGTATCAAGTTGCTGGAAGTCCACTGGGGACCATGTCCATTGACTCAGCACCGAAGGTATGTGAGTCAGATGGGGACTAGGATGCCTGAATTCAAAAGAAGCATGAAGGTACATGTCTGAAATGTACCGAAGGAAAATATTATAAGGGGACCATTCCCCTCATGCAGCTGGTTCACAGGTTTGGAACAACCCGAGGATTTTGAGAATCATGATCAAGGAATCTCATGTATACAGGTGGAAGAAAGCCCTCTATGGCTTGAAGGAAAACACCTCGGGCATAGTATGAGAGGATTGATAGCTGTCCAATGCAGCTGAGATTCACTAGGAGTGAAATCGATCCAAACCATTACTCGAAGGTTGTGGATGATGAACCTCTCGTATCGGCACCTATGTCTGACAGGTGCAGACCCTCTCATTTATAGGAGACAGAGGGAGTTGGATTCTGAATGCGAGAAGATAAACTGCAAGCTTGTGACTGCCTCAAGGATCCTAACTTTCAGAAGTTATATGGTAATGATGTCGGACCAGATTTGGGAAATGCCTCTGAGTTTCATAAACTCATTCGCATTGATGTTCTTGGAGAACCTTCGTCCGGACATCTGTGTTGCAGTTAGCATGGTGAGCTCATATTTGGTTGAGCCTCACTAGATTGGTGCCAAGAATCTTCTAAGATATCTTCAGGGCACAATCTCTCATGAATTGAGATACACTGCCGGAAATATGAAACCACATGATTATTCGAATGATAAGTGGGCAGGCAGTATGGAGGATCACTAGAGCACTTCTCAGTGCTGTCTGCCTCGATATCCTGGAAGAGCAGTGGAAGCAGAAGTTGGTGACTCTGAGCACCACCAAGGCAGAATACATTGCTAATAGTATGGCCTTCTGTGAGGCAGTTTGGTTGCTGAAGCTATTCAGTGAGCTGTTTGTACACATGATGAATACCACTGTGAATCTCTGTGACAACCAGAGATGGTATTCGATTATTGAGGAATCCCGTATTTGACAATTGCTCCAGCAGATAGACATCGATTACTGCCTTATCTAGGATATGGTAAGTCAATGATCAAGGATGCTCCATCACACTGAGATGATGTACAGGACAAAGCCCTGAGGAAAGATCAAATTTGTGATTTTCCCGAACGACTTGGAGTCGTCGAGAGACCTTTGTAAAAGGGTCCTGCATGCTGCATACATTGAGCTCTAGGAGCTTTGGGGGGCTTGCAGTTCTATTGGAGCAACATACGACCACAGGGTGACTCACCCTCCCCTGGTGGTGCGCACTGAAACAAGATGATTCGCTCTCTTGTGGGACAAGATGATTCGCTCTCTTGTGTAGCAGGATGATTAGTTCTCCTGTGAGGCCTGGACTGATGTGTTCTCCATGGCGATTGTAGCAGGATTGATGTGTTCTCCTGTGAGGCCTGGATTGATGTGTTCTCTATGGCGATTCTAGCAGGATTGATGTGTTCTCCTGTGAGGCCTGGATTGATGTGTTCTCCATGGCGATTATAGCAGGATTGATGTGTTCTCCATGGCAGCCTGGATTGATGTGTTCTCCATGGCGATTGTAGCAGGATTGATGTGTTCTCCTGTGAGGACAGGATTGATTAAGTTCTCCTGTCGAGGCATCCTACCCATGCAGTCTGGGACTCATGGGAAGTACCTCTCATCTGATCAATGAGCAGGGAAATGAAGTTAGGGACCATAGTAGTACTGATGGACGCATCGTTGTATCTACCGTACTCCCTACGCTAGGATGTCCTCCATTGATCTGGGATCAATGATACTGGTCTGGGACCAGTGGTAGGAGTTGTACATGCTATGACGCTGACTTCGGGTCGGCTGAGACTGGTCTGGGACCAGTGGTACATACTCCGAGACTGACTTCGTGTCAGTGCAGTACTGGTCTGGGACCAGTGAGAGTGGTACATACTATGACGCTGACTTCGGGTTGGTTGAGACTGGTCTGGGACCAGTGGTACACTCTCTGAGACTGCGATACTGGTCTGGGACCAGTGGTAGGAGTGGTACTTACTATGAAGCTGACTTCGGGTCAGTTGAGACTGGTCTGGGACTAGTGGTATGCACTCTGAGACTGACTTCAGGTGAGTGGAGAATGATATGACTCATTCTCGATCAATTCTTCTTCTTCATAGTTCAGCGGAGATGAGCAGAGCAGAGCAGTGCCAGTAGAGCTGAGCAGAGCAAAGCTAGCAGAGCTGAGTAGAGCCAGCAGAACTAGGCAGAGTAGTGCAAGGCACTAATGGCAGAGATAGTACAGTCGTACATATGGATCAGCAGATGGAGTTCTCCCTAGTTGAGAGGGAGTGTTAAATTGGCAACTAGGGCCAAACTCCATGTGGGTCAGCTTATTTATGGCAGCTGATAATTTTATTGGATCCCTCTCGTCGAGAGGTGTAGGATTGATCCAAAGATCATCCGATTCCGATAAGTATTTATGGAGATATGAATTTATTTTGTTTATGTAATTATTGTCAAGTCGGCCAGCAAATTGAGTAGGCTCAGAAGCCCAATAGACGTGTCTATTCATCATCTTTGTTTTTAGTATAAATAGGTGAGGACTTGAAGTCATTTGGAGAGATATTCTTGAGTGATCCCTTCCTCTCCACGTCTTGGGTTTTTGGAGAAGGAGGGACACTAAAGAATACGCTGGCCTAGCTTCAGATGATGCCCTAACCCTATCCGCTGTAAATAGAGACATATACGCAGGCATATGAGGATGATATTCGTAGCAAACTGAGACCTAATATGCTATCCAAAAGTCTTATACGCAGTTCCTAATCTACGCAGTCAAGGAGGCTCCTATAACGCAGTCATAAAGGGTAGCTGTAATGATATGAAGGAAGCCGTAGTCTATATGCAGTCACTCACTGTCTTGAAGACTTTTATACGCAAGGCATAGACCTTACACGTAGTTCATGAAGACATTCATTCACCGTCAGTGTGATGCCCTAATCTGCTCCGTTGTCATAAAAGAGCCGCAGACATAACAACAGTCAAGCATGGAAGAAGCTGCAGTCATTATAATGTCAAGGAGATCTGGCCACAGTTAAAAGGAGACCTGTAGCTGCCAAACATAGTGTGAAGGTGTCACCATTACGCAACCCTAAACTACAGCTACGTGGCCCTAAACACTGTAATCATACGCAGTCATGGTTGCCTTTATACTTTGTTCATAAAGACATTTATACACAGAATACAGAGATATTTATATGCAGTCATAACTGCACTCAAGCATAGCCGCAGACTCAACATACCTGTGTAGCAGAGAAGAATGTATGTGATCTGGGCACATCTATCTTCACGTTGGTAGTCTACATGACCCTCGGCCTACTTGTAGCAGTCTCGATGTGCTATGATCACAACAGATTTTGGTTTTGGTTGGATAAAGAAGATCTCGGTGACATACATCTTGTACAGCGGTAACTTGAAGTATTAGATGATGTTCCTATGTGCAGTGATAGTGATCACTCTGCAAAGAGTGTCAGTCTCATCAAAGGTAAGAGACAAGATCATAATCTTACCTCTCATCAAAGCAGTGATGAATGATGATCTCAGTATATCTATGAGCAGCATCTATGATCTGGACAATAACGTTGTATGATCTAGGCACATATATATAATGCAGTCTTGGGCAGCAACATGATATACTGTAGATGGGTTGTGCAACGAATACATGAAGCATGGGCAGCAGCATGATGGGCAACACTATGAAATCATGTGCATGGGCAGCGCAATGATACATTAGCAGGGGCAACAGCATGATAATGATGTACATTAGTCTGAGAAAGATCATGGACCTGGACAGCAGCATGGGGCAATATGCAGCAGTGCAACTAGAGGACGAGATGCAGCGCGATGATAGGTATCAGTTGAAGCAGAATGTCTTCAACTGATCTCGTCGTTATAGGAGATGATCTATGCTTAGATCTAGACAAGTCAAAATGTTGACTTCTGTTGTAATTGTACTATCTCTCTCTCTCTCTTTCTCTGCTGAACTTTGAAGATAAAAGAAGATTTGATTAAAGGGTTTCCCCACACATTGTGGGGTTTGTCCCTGGCTTGCGCCATATCTTGTGTCCTCTTGCCTTGGCTTGTCTTCTGCGTTTTATATTTATGTTCTATCTGCAGTTTATCGTAATGCTAATGTGATTGCTAACTGTGAAAATTTAAATAAATTGCTCTAGCATAGAACATACCAAAAATTAACAAGTTGTCTTTTGATTCCATGTGTTTTACAGAAATCATTGAATTCCTTTGGAGTAAATTCTCCTCCTCTGTCTGTTCTAAGACACTTGATTTTTGATTCTTTTTCATTTTCCACAAGAGCTTCAAAATTCTTAAAACCTACCCCATTTTGTTTAGGAGTTCTAGCAACAGAAAGTTCTCTTTTGATTCCATGTGTTTTAAAGAAATCATTGAATTCCTTTGAAGTAAATTCTCCTCCTCTGTCTATTCTAAGGCACTTGATTTTTGATTCTTTTTCATTTTCCACAAGAGCTTCAAAATTCTTAAAACATTAAAGAGCTTCGGATTTAAATTTTATAAAGAATACCCACATCATTCTAGTATAGTCATCTACAAATAGAGCAAAGTACCTTTCACCTTGTAGAGCTGGAGTTCTGGTTGGTCCACGTAAATCTGCATATATGATCTCACAGGGCTTTGATGTTGAGAATTCCTTAGTTTTGAAGCAGGTCCTAGTTTGCTTTCCATGTTGACATGGGCCACAAACAACTTGTTCCGGTTTTAGAATTTTTGGAATGTCTCTTATTGCACTTGTTTTGCTGATTTTGACCAAATTATCAAAATTAAGATGTCCCAATCGCTTGTGCCATAACCAACTTTTGTCTGTTTGACTCATGTAGCATTTTTCTTCTTGAATTTTACTGAAAATGTATACGTTATTTGGTGTTCTTACTCCTTTTCCCACAAGTTCTCCTGAAGAGGATTTTCTTATCTCATAGTCTTTAGTATTGAAAATAACATTATGTCCTTGGTCACAAATTTGGCTAACACTCAGAAGATTGTGTTTGAGCCCTTCTACTAGTAGTGTGTTTTGTGCTTTTCCCTTTCCATTAACAAGAGTCACTGTCCCTTTTCCAACAATCTTAGCAGATCCACTTCCAAAGGATACATTTCCATCCTTTTTATTTAATGAGATAAACTTCTTTTGGTCACCTGTCATGTGTCTTAAACATCTACTATCTACAAACCGTTGATTTTCATCACTTTGTGCACATAAAGCTAGACCGCATTTTTCTGCAGTGGGTTTCCTCTTTTTCAACTCTTCCCTTTTTGATATATGAGGACAATTTTGTGCATCATGACCGAAATCATTGCATTTTGAACATTCTAGATAACACTTAGCCAAAAGATCAAATGAATTATAGGTCTTGATTTGTCCTTGTTCTTTTGAACCAAGCAACTTATTCGTCTTATATCTCCTTGAGCTATTATCCTTATAAGCCTTGCAATGCTTAGTTTTGATGACCTAAATTTTTACAGTAGAAACAATTACCAAGAAAGATAGTTTGATACCTATTTGGATAGCCTTGACTTGAAATAATATTCTTTCTTGGAGATAGGTTTCTTTCATTCCTTGGATTGTTGTAGGTGGATCTTTGTTCTAGGTGGAACAACATCTCTTCTTTTGGATGATTGCAAAGGATGTCAGCATAACTTCTTTGAATTTCTTTATTAGCATTCTTCTTTGAACTTGATGTCTCATCTTTGAAACCAATTCCAGTCTTATCATGTTGAGGTCTTTGAGTATTAAGGATGATATCTAGAGTTTGAGAACTTTGCAAGCTCTTATTTACCTGATTCAACTCTTTCTTTAGAGAGACAATTTTAGCTTCAAGTTTCTTGCATATTTCTTCTCTTTCTTTTAGTTTGTTGTTCAAAAATTCTTCTGTCCTTTTTGCTTCTTCCCTTTATGTTTGGAGAGAAATGACCTTCTTCCTTAATTCTTCATTTTCTTCAGTAACACTAATTAGTAATTCATCCATATTTCCTCTTTTTCAGATTCATCATCATTTGTAAATGCCATGAATAATACGTCACTGCTTCCTCCATAGTCATCTTCTTAATCAGACGCATCATTGTCTTTTTTGAGTTGATTTTTTCTTTGTAATTATGAATTCTTCTTCATTAGAGTCATCTTGTTTGGAGAAGAAATTCTTTTTGTTTGACCCTTTCTTCTTGAATATCCTCTTTTTGTATTTGTCTTCATCATCGCTATCATGCTTGTAAGGACACTTTGCAACATAATGTCCTATTTTACCACACTTGAAACAAATAAGTGGATACTTACCTTTGAGTTTTGACCCTTTCCTTAGTTTCTTCACAAATTGTGCTAGTTCTATTTCAGTATCAGAATTGTCACTGCTATGATTACAAATTTTCCCCTTTTTTGATGTTTTTGAAGCCTTGAATGCAGCTTCCTTAGGGTTTGAGATTCCATCATAGATAGCAATAAGCTTGTCCCACATTTCCTTGGCGGATTCATAATTCATAACTTTTGTAAATTCTGAACAAGAGATCCCACTTGTTATGGAATTTAGTGCTTTGGCATTTGCTATATAATTTTTTCTTCCGTCCTGATTTGCTAGTGGACAAGGCGGAACTTTATACCCATCTAGAACTAATTTCCATACTTATGGTCTAAGAGACATTAAATAAAATTTCATCCTAACTTTCCAAAAAGCAAAATTTGTTCCATCAAATTGAGGGATTTTTCCTGTATCCTTACTGGTCATTTTGACTAAGAATCCTTCTTTCCGCTGTTAGGCTGATTATGAAGAAGCTGGCTCTGATGCTAATTGTTGAAATACTAAGAGGAGGGAGGGGTGAATCTGTATTTCTTTCAATTGTTATTGTAAATGCCAGTTAAGATTTTTCACAATTAAAGATCAGAGAAAAAATAAAAGGAATTTTATTAAAACTAGATAAGGACACCAATCCCTTTTTAATGGTTACAAGCTCCAACTTGTAAAATCAATTTTAGGGCTCGAACCCTAAGAACTCTGATCCTTGTACTTAGGTGGTTTTAGGGCTCCAACCCTAAGGATTCCAATCCCTCCAGGCTCCAGCTTGGTCAAATAAACTAAAATTTACAAAAGACTTTACAAGATATCAAGAATGCCTTCAAACACAACTGCTTAAAATATGCACAAAAAATCCTTCCAAACAATTCTTCAAGATTTCTAAAAGTGTGCTCCAAGGTTCAAAAACTGATCTTCAATAGTATTTAACAAGTCTAAAAGTTCTCTTCAAGGTCTGCTGGCGTTATTCCAGGTCCCTCCCCCCCCCCCCCCACCTCTTGCCACCTTTTCTCCGACAAAGATATCAGAGAGGCAATATGGACAATGAATAGCAGCAGGGCAGCAGACGAAGAAGGCTTTCAGGCAGAATTCTTCAAGTATGGACTTCGCCCCCTAGTAGGATATCTGGTGGACCTTTTCAACCAGGTGGTTCTGGGTGGATTTCTGAATGGTTGGTCACACCACATTATCTACCCCATCCACAACCCAGGGCCTACTTCCGACCCCAACAAATACAGGACAATCATGGTTAGGCACACATTCTCCAAGCTATATGCTACAACACTCCATAGGACACTCTCCCATTTCCTTGAGCAGAGACAACTCAGGGCCAAGGGCCAAGCAGGGTTTCGCCCAGACCACCAGACGATTGACCACATCCTTACTGTTCGTGCGGTGATCGAGGAAGCTAGGCATCGATCCTCTAAAGTGTACTGCTGCTTTGTAGACTTCCGGAAGGCCTTTGACTCAGTCCCAAGGGAAGATCTTTTCTAGAGGCTAAGAGAGATTGGCATTTCCTCGACTCTCCTAACACCTATCATGCGTCTCTATGAGGTTGTCCTTGGCTGTCTCCGCACAGTCGGTGGAATGTCAAATTTCATCCGAAGCACCATTGGAGTCAAGCAAGGATGGCCCCTTTCTCCTACTTTATTTGGGATCTATATCGATGAGCTTAAGTCTTTCCTCCGGGCGCATATTCAGGATACAGATGGGTGTCTTCTTCACGAGGTCCTGATTTCCATCCTCCTCTTTGCAGACGATATTGCCCTTATTGCCTCCTCTCAAGAAGGCCTTCAGAGACAGCTGGATGCTCTCGCAGCTTTTTGTGACCGGAGGCATCTAACTGTGAACTTCGGTAAAACCAAAGTGATTATCTTCAATGGAGTCAAATAAACCTCGGACTTCCACTTCCTATTTAAAGGAGAAGAGATCGAGATTGTCAGCACCTATACATATTTGGGAGTTCAGTTTTCAGGGCCTCGCTTCAGTGTGGGGCCAACCCTTCAGCCTCGGATCAACAAAGGGTATGGCTTCCTAGCCCTTCTGAAGAGGCAGTGTTTCCGGCACCATTTCTAGGACATCTCGTCCAAAATGAACATGATGGACACTTTGATTCGCCCCATAGTGCTTTACGACTCAAAGATTTGGGGTTCGACTCTCCTAGAGTCTGATTGGGCTTTAGCGAAGCGGGTCCAGACCCTCCTTTTGCGCCGTTTCATTAAGTGCAAGCAGACAGTTCCTCAGCACATCATTCTAGCAGAGTTCGGGGCTCAACCTTTCCGCCTAGAGGTGATATTCAGGATAGTGTTGCTCCTGCACAGGCTCCAAGGCCTGGAAGACACGAGGAAGGGTCGCGACAGACACCCATATTTAGCATATTGTTCCTCGGAGAACATCGCCTATACGCAGACATGCAGATCCAAATGTTGGTACACCGGCGTGACAGAGCTTCTGGAGGCTTCAGGAATCCAGATTGACCATCCCCCTCCTTTTCAGTACTCTTTGAATGCTCCAGGCCACCTCCTTCCCAATCAGGAAGAGCTGAATAAAATCATTAAGGAGGATATTTACAGATGATACATTCAGACCACATGGACCAATCCTCCTAATGGGTTGCGTCCAAAAATGGCCTTCTACGTGGAGCATTGCCTGGAGATCAGGAATGGGCTCACCATCAGACCCCAGTACACGTTCTAGCATTTGATGCATGCCCTTAGAATCCCCCTCGGGCAACTCAGAGTTGGGTCTCACAGATTCCGGGTGGAGACAAATCACCACATCGATAGGGCAGATAGAATTTCCCAGCTCTGTCACTTATAGGAGATAGAGACAGAGACACGCTTCATCTTCAGATGCCCTGCTTACTACGAGATTCGGGGTTGTTTCCATTGTCTCTTCAGGTCTTCTTAGACTTTGACCAGCTTCCTTAGATATGTTGATCAGAGATGCCTTGCACTTTATCTCCAGGAGGCCTTTACATTTCGGGCCCGTTTTCTTCAGCCCCCCACCAGATTGGACACCACATAGAAGAACACAGACTTCTTTAGGGCTCTACCATCAGTGCGGGGCACCAAAAGAACCATTGACCGACCCACAGACACTGAGACCAGATCAGTGCAGTCCTGGGGGGGCCGACCCACCAAACTGCACCAACACTCCACGATTGGATCCACCCCTAGGAGGCGCCCTAGAACCTCCAGGCGACAACAACAATAGCCCAGTATGCCCATAGGACAACAGAGTTTGACAAACTTCTCTCATTTTTCTTCTCTCGACCTCAGATATTAGGAGTAGGAACTGGGCAGGACACTCCTTCCCCCTTTCTTCTTCTTCTCCTTCTCTGCTTCATCGTAGTGCTTTCTTTCAAAGCTGAGAGCTTCTAGCTTCTACATTTACATTTACTTAGATTATAGATGTATTTCTGCTTTTTAAGAAATGTTAAAGGGGACCGTTTGGTCCACCGGCTTGGCATGATGTAATCATTGTAACTGACAGTCCCGTTGATCTATTATGGTCATTTGTTGGACATAAATAAAATTACCTTATCTTATCATATCTACCAAGCCTTGACGGATCAAGCTCAAGTCTTCAATTCTATCTGAGATGCTTGGTTACAGATCTGCAGGCGTTATTCCACACATTCTGAAAATATGCCACAATTTGTCCAAAATATGCCACCGGTTCACGACTCCTTTTGTCACAAGTTCAAGAATTTTCTGTTGATAGATCTAAGGTTTCTTCTCTACCCAGATCCAAGGTCTGCCCACACGCTAAGCACAAGTCAAGAAATGTAAGTTCTTCTAGATCTGTAGATATAAGCTGCTTCAGAAAAAAGGATCACCACTAGTTCGATGCATGAAGGTATCTATCTAGATTTCTCCAGAAAATAGAAAACCAGTCTACTAGCTATCCACCGACTTGGATTATCTCAACATGTGATGTAAATATCTATTCTGCGTTGTGCTTTCATCGAGATCCTTTGTATTCACAGGACTGAAATTTCTTTGAAAACTTGCAGGTGAATAATCTCAGATGCATGGTTCGGCCAGACTGAAAAGAATCGCTCTCCTTTGAATCTCTAATATCACAAGTTCACGAGCTGTAAACTTCTTCTATTGTTGATCGTATCTGTAATTTATATGCGTTGATTCGTTGTCTCAATCCACATGTTGAACCTATTTATACAGACTTGATGAGTGAATACATCACCGAGCGGAGGGCCGACTTATGAGTGATGTTTTTTTAATTTTGATTTGGGGAGATATAAAGGAGTTATGGCTTTGTTGCAAAATTAAATGGATAGGTTATGAGCAATGATTTTTTAATTTTGGTTTGGGGATATAAGTAGTTTAATAGGAATAGAATAAAGGTTTTCATTATAGGAATAGGAATAATTTTCTTTAAATAAATTAGGGATTTGTTTATATAATTTTAATTACTTTTGGTAGGGAACAAGGATTAGGGTTTTCATAGAAATAGGATAGAGGGATATGGGTTAGATTATTTTGTACTTATGGATTTGGGATTCAAGTAGTCTAGGGTAAGGTTATATGTTTGACATGTGTATTTAGGAATTGATTTAATAAAAGCTAGGGATTCCCACTTAGGGCTCCAACATTAGGTCAACATAGACCTAGGGTTTCTTCATAGTGTTAGAGTTTCATCTTCTTCAACAATGTCAATTTATTGGCATCAATGACAACTTTATTTAACAAAGGGGTTAAAATAGGTGCAATCTTACAAATGAAATTTAGAGAACATGGCAATCAAAACTAGAAGAACATGTAATCTTTCATTCCAAATGTAAAACAACAAGAAGATAAACGAATAACCAAATTTGTCTGTCTTCTTCTATGGACAACATTACCCCCATCTAATAAGCAAGATGTCAAGTGTCCTTGGGACAAGGAAGCTTCCTCATCTAACAACTTATGGTACTTGTGCAAAATGGAAAAAGAATAAGTTGTGGACAAAAGTGCTGAAGGTTAAAAAGACTAAAGCATGAGAAGGGAAGTTTGGTCCTCAAACTAGACAGTTTAGTATAGGCTATAGCTAAGATTTAGTGCTATGGGAAGATTATGGAGAAGAGTTCATATCATTTGAAGGATAGAGGAAGCTAAAGGAAAGAGGGAGTAATAGATCTCCAGTATGAATGAGATGGTATCCCTCTCAAAAGGATCTTATCAGAATTCCTTGCAGATATGATCATAGTAAGAAGATGCATCGTGGCATCGTGGAAGCAAGAGCTCATATGGGAATCATGAAGGACATAGCTCTTGGGAATCTCATTAAAGGAAAGGAAGAAGTCATCCAAGACAAAGGAAGCATTTTCCAGATGGGGATATACAAGATCTTGAAGATTCTCTGATGGAAACCTTAGCGGAGGATCCCCTAGTCAGGAAAGGCAGCAAGTGTTTCATCAGGAAATCCAACTTTTGGAATTCATGAGATGATGGTCCGATGACATGAGAAATGAAGCAGATCAAGGGATTGAAGATCTTTTCAATCAAGGAAGCTGCTGGAAGTAGCAAAGGTAAAACGAGGTGTGTATGCTTGTGTTTATATTTAATATCATCTCATATGGTTGTAGGTAACATAGATCAAGCATGATCAAAAGGAAAAATGATCTCCTCGTCTGAAAGGATGCAAAAGGACATAAGTCACATTAGATGAAATCAACATAATATCCTCATATGAAGTATGAGGTGGTTGACTATGATTGAAGAACTCTGATTGAAAGCTCCTGGGATGGAAGATGTGAGGATGGAAGAGATCATGAAGTATGCAACCATGATGAAGGCAATCAACATCTAGAGGATCAGGAAGACTTGACCAGGAAATCTCCTGGAAAGATGTGAAGACTCTGATGGAAGTCTGAAAAGATGAAGACCCTTGACAACAAATATCATTGGGAGATGTGTCAACATGTATGCAGGATGTTGATACCTACAAGAAGATGTCACTAGAAAAAGACCATCACCAAAAGGTAATATGTGATTTGTTTTTGGTGTCTGACCTCTTGGAAAAGTTTGGGTATGTGTGCAGGGCCATGGTAAGAAGAGTTGTGAAGGATGTCACAACTATGTACCTCATGATCTAGAACAATCACCATTGAAGGAAAGGTGAAGATAAATGGCCCTATGAAGGAAGCCCCAGATGTAAAGCCAAGGAGGATACTTTTCGAGATGACATGATGGAGGAAAGTGATGGATGGCTGAACCCTACATATGAAGAAATTGATGACATCGAAGTCTTGGATCATCAGTCAACTAGAAGACCCTATAAAGGTATTGATGATAGAGTCCTTGGGTAAGAGGGAGCTCTGGGAGGTTTCTCTGAGTAAAGGAACTCTAGCTAGTTTCTGAGTGAAGAGAAGCTTGTAACCCGTCCCTGTTTAAGAGGGAGAGTTAGACAGGACATTCTTGTCTTCAGGTTGGAAGAAAGAATGGAGGATTGTGTAATCATCTAGCATCCGACACTCCTTGAGGATGTGGTGGGGCATCCAAGGCAAGAGTGGGCAAGAGGACCGATATTCTTGAGGGCTGGGAACCCAAGATGAGAATAGTCCTAGTAGGGCATACTCCGAGAACCCGAGTGAGTATGACCCTAAGAGAGACAATGATGATGCGTGTCTATCAGTCATTGGTCTTGCCAACATTGTGTGCTCTGATCTGTTTGAGAGATAGAGCTGTTAGTCAAGGCCTTGCTATATGGAAACAATGTTGGTTGAAAATGATGCTATAACAGATGCATAACTAATCTGACTCTTTGCTTATGAGAACTCTTGTATTGTGAATGTCCATGTACTGTGTATATATGAATACCTCCCTAGTTAAGAGGGAGTGTTGAAAATGGTGTAACTAGGTTCGGTCTTCATCTTGTAATAATGTAATCTTGTATCAAGAATTTTTTTGTATTATTACTTGAGCATGGGTTTCATGCTCAAGGAATGTTCATTTATTAATGGTTCACATTTAAGAGTCTTAAGATTGAGTCATGAAAGAGAAGACAACCATGAGTTGTTACACTTGTAAATATATTCAATATTAGTCAAAGAGTCCTTCTAGACCATCAATGAAAAACCACATAAATGTACCCACCAAATTAAAGAAAGGAATCCGCTTGTATTCGAGAAGCCTCCGATGATGTCGGCCTAACCAAGGGATCAAGTCGGCTTAAAGATGAGGAGACAAGCCTATATATAGGCAACGATGATGCCTCCATACAGCACAATCACTCTTACACATTTATGAAGAGAAGTCAAGGTAAAGGAGACGAAGAAGAGATAGCTGCAGTCAGTGAGGAAGTCTGTTCCCTCATCCGAAGTCTTCATCAAGTCTGTTCACACGTGCGGCATTCTGATCTGGGCTAGGGCATCAATCTATATTGATGTATTGTTGGTTTAGAAGTTCGATCTAGCAGCAGATTGAAGGAAGGATCCATAGCTAAGAAGATCGAAGTAATAGAAGGGCCAAAAGAGCCCTAATCTTCCTCGCACGTATGTCTACTTTCTGAAGTAGACAGTTCTGTTATCGCTGCCCTAGAACAGTCACTACCTTGGCATCAAAGAATCTCAGATCAAGCTCAAATCAAAGGGTTATAATATGTATGGTTAGCCTACAAGAAGAGTGAAGAAAAGGGAAGGCTAGATGAGCCTATCCTAGATCATAATTGCGGACTGTCATTCTCTTGTTGCAGATCTACTATACAGTGCGAAGCAGTGCTGATGTTGAAGGCAGTCTTGTGTCAACAATCTTGGAATTCATCAATAAAGATTCTATAAGAAAGAGTTCAAGGGTTTTTCATCTCACGGTTTGGAGAGGTTTTTGCCCTGGCTTGGTGCCAATATCTTGTGTACTTGTGCATGATTGATCTTCTTGTTTTGATAGCTGGTTGATGATAACAATACATGTTAACAATATCAATTTAATCTTAAGGAAATAATATCACAAGCAGTTATCATAGTAAAGAGAAATCAAATAATTGTATTGCCATTAATTTCTCAACAGATTTAAGCTTCTTAAGTGTAAATATGAACTGTACTTGCTGTTTACAAGTGTGTAATGACATAAATCCGAATTATTTGGAGATTTCAGTGAGTATATTTTACAGAATACAACTGAGGATTTTTGATTTCAGATCACTAGGGTTGCTCCCCGAGACTAGCAAACACTAGGATGAAGCCAAAGGGATTTTGCAACTCTCCTTAAGCATTAATTTGATCTCCTCGATTAAATTTCCTTGGGACAGTTTTGAATGATGATATTATATCTTAAATTAATGATAGCTTTTCTATTAAAATCAAAGAATGTGAGAGTAAGATGGAATAAGGTCCGTAACCAGATAAGTCAAGTGTTTTGTTGGCTTCAGTCAAAGAAATTAATCATTGGACTTCCTTGTCTTTGGATGGATTTGGAACTCCATTTTTTCTACTTTCTTGGCTCATAGAAACAACATACTCTTGGATTTTGAATATAGTTGACATTTTTTCATGTTTTTGGTGGTTTCTATAAGAATACAGCAAGCTAGTCCTTGTATCACCACTGTTAGGCACAATAATATTTATTGAATAGAAATTTTGATTTTATTAATGTTTTTATAATCACGTTCATGGATGGTTTAAATTTTCTTTGCCCTCGCAGTTTAAATCCCATGATTATTTTACATGTTTCATTTCATATGTGTTGCCTTGTTTCTTTGTGATGTTACTGTACCTCGTCAGAGTCATGAATGTTTACCATACTTTGAGCCACCGGTGCCTCTTTTTTAACATACTTTGTGACTATTGTCTGCTTGATAAAATTAAATTACAGTGAAATTAATCATCTTCAACATGTGTTGTTGATGGAACATTCTTTGGAAATTTTGACAGGGAAAGTAAGTTCGTGGATTGACTTAGATTCTGATGACGAGGTACTCCGGATGGATTCTGAAACGGTGTTGAAACAAGAAATAGCATGGGCCGCCCACCTCTCATTACAGGTTATTGTCCCCCAGACTAAATATGCATTATTTCGAGTATATGCACTCCATTGTTCCCTGGCAAGTAGATACTCTGAGTAAAATTGAGGAATTTGACAACTCCATGAATTATTAGCCGTTCATGACCTTTCTAAGTAAAAAGCATGCGGGTTTGTTTACCATTGATTCTTTTGTATTCTGTTATACAGTAAATTACTAAGTGGTTCAAATGATTCCAGCCAGGTAGTTTGATCCTGGCCATTGAATCATAAGCTTTGACATGAAATGTGGAAGTATATTTTGTAATCATTCTTGTGCACTGATAGAGCAATGTTTCCTTCCAGCTCCTGCAATGCTCGTGCCTTTTCTTCATTATTGCTTGTTACAAGGGAAATGCTTCAAAGATGGCCTTGCCCATCATTCATTCAAGAAGACGAAAATGCGTCTATGCTGTCCTACAACCCTATCTGAGTGTCTGCATGTTGGCAATTGATCTACTTCATACTCCTGTTTTCTGTTCAAATGTGCTCTCATATGTGTTGTGCTGCCTGTCCTTCTGGAAGATGGAACCTATTTGTGTTTTATTAGTCTATATTTCGGAGGAAATTGCCAAGTGTATGTGCAACCAAAGAGCTGCAATATGTTAATATTTGTTTTGCATGGAATTTCTTTTAAAGAGCACGTATTACAGTTTGAACTTTGGATGCTCATGCAAAAATATTGATTTGAGAGCATGCAAACTTTGGTAGGAGGTATTTGAGGCATATCCAGATTTTTCTTTTGGTAAAGAAGTATTTCCTCCCTGGAGGTCATAAGTTTGAATCCGTAGGGAGTAGGGTATGTATTCTCTATACACTAAGCAGTCAATTCACTACATGAAGGGGGGTCCTTGTCCCACAAGCAAGGGGGTCTCATACTTCAATATGGTGTCTGACTAAGCTACAACCTGAGAATTAGATTATTATTATTATTATTATATGGGACGTTTTTTTTGAAGCTAGAAATACATATATTGTGTTATTGCCTAAACTATCATCTAAATGGAAAAGCCCAATCCATGGGTGCCACTTTGGGGTAATGGATGGGAGTTATATCATTGTTACCTCAATTCAACTTGCCCCTCACTTTTGGCTAGCTCTCAAGAGGCCAAGGGGGTTATCCTTGTATTGTGACTTTCCACTTAGATGCTAGCTTAGGTAGTAACATTTTGGCACCATTGCCAGGGATAAAGTTGTTGATTTGTGGTAGCATCGGATGTGCTCTAGCCATGAAAATTGGTAGAGAGGCTAAGGCACATAAGATCTCCACAACCCAGAAATCGTTTGGGGAAATTCCACTTGGATGGAGAGATATTAAAATAATTAATATTTTTAATGGGGTTCCTAAGTTTAAACTTAGGAAAATTAAAATATTAATGTGTATTAATATAAAATGGGTGAGAAAGTTCTAAATGACGAGGATCAAGCCAAATCTAATTTTAGTTGTTGATTAGGGACTTAATTTTGACCGTTGAATTGTCAACAAGAAAAATATAAGAGGAGGATTGAGGTTTAGTTGGAGACACACCAAGTTGATCAAGAATTCGATTTTCTGGGGCAGGGTTTGCTGAGAAATCGAGTTAGTGATCTGTTGTAGCGAGGGGCAGTTCGACAGAAGGCCGAGAATACATATCAGAGAGGCAAAGAAAGTGTCGGAGAGACAGCGCAGAGCCTTGGAAGGTTGATGCAGAGGCAGCCACGACTGACGCAGAGGTTGAGTGGGCCAGTGCAGAAGACATAGAAGGCTAAGAGGCTGACGTAGAGGCAGTAGAGGCTAGTAGAGCTGACGCTAGGTTGAAGTGGTAGCGCTAAGAGATTTTTGTGGGGGCAGACTGGGAGCTGAGAAGCAGACACAGAGAAGAAAAGGGTTACGCAGTTCCAAAGAGAAGCTTGGATAAGCTTTCGCTGTCTAGCTAAAGAATTGTCGAAGTTGCTGTGGGATCAATCATCCGGTTGCTGATTAGTCGGAATATCTGTCTCCGAGGAGAAGTACTTCTACCAAGGAAATTCTCTGAAGGGTGAGCCATTTTTGGCACCCTAGTTGTATTCAGAAACTGCATAATAATAAAACCCTCATATCTGTTGCACCGGTTTTCCCGCATTGGATTTTCCGAGGACGTTTGTCCAAAAATAACGGTGTCCCTTGTGTGATTGTCTCAGTTATTTCAGTTGCTGATCTATATATGTGTTAAGCTGCGTTTGTGTTTATTTCGATATTTATATTTATAAATAAATTGTTAATGGAAAGAACAAGTAGGAGATAATAAACCAGATAATGTAGTAGGGATTTCTAATGTCTCAGACTTAGAAATTTCAACATGGTATCAGAGCATTGTAGATCACAGGAGGACTGAAGGCACTAGCAAAAATATGAAATTTGCAGTAGTAGCAGCTGTCCCGAGAGACAGTGTTGTTCCAGAGCTGAAGCAACAAGAGAGGAAGTGACGTAGAGCCTGCGTCATCATTTCGAGCGAGGAGGAGGGTCAGTGCAGAGGCAAAGAGGGGCAATTCAAACCTACGCAGTGCTCGGTCATATTTCTTAGCTGGGAAGGATCGACGCTGTGGCCAGGAGGAGTAGATTCAACCTTTGCCGGGATTGCGCAAACCCTGAAAGGCTCAATTTCTTCAGTTGCTGGGCTTGGGGAGCTATGGACAGACTGTGATTTGTGGAGCTGGTGGGAAGTTGTTCTGTCAAAGAAGAACATTGTCTAAGGAGGCAGGACCAAGGTTGAGGGAGTCACTAACTCGATGAATTTTTAGCGAAGGGATCCAGATTCGAGTTGCAGTTGCAAGGAGGATTGGAGAGGAGCAGTACGACAGTTGGCCAAAAGATTTCCAGAAGGGAAATATAGACTTAGAGGGAGATTTCCAAGAGGGGAGTCAAAACTCAGAGGGAATTCAGGAGGAGCTGAAAAGGCAGTGAACGGACTAAGGGATCAACACAGGTTGGACGGGGCTTCCAACTTTGTCATCTGGAAGGCCAGGATCCTGACAGTCCTGGATCAACATCGCATCAAGGACTATGCTTTGAAAACCGTGGCTATCCCAGTTGACCCAGCTGAGAACGAGAAGTATGAGGATGCAATGGCAAGGGCGAAGTGCATGATCCTAGACGGGGTCAAAGATCATGTCATACCACATATTGCTGAGAAGAACACAACAAAGGGGTTGTGGGACACCCTGACCACCTTATACCAAGGCTCTTCCGTGCAGCAGAAGATGCTATTGGAGAATCAACTGCGGTCATATCAGATGCAAAAGGGAGAGCAGATAGACCCATTCCTTTTGAGGTTGCAAGAGATTCACGACTAGTACAGCGAGTCCAGAATTTATGGTCGGGACTGCCTTGAATGCAGTCTACGAGGAGTGGGAGACATTTGTCCAAAGTATTTTGGGCAGGGTTGGTCTTCCCGGTTGGGAGTAGATATGGGCAGCTCTTCACTAGGAGGAGATCAGGAGGATGACTAAGGCGGGGAGTAGTTGCAAGGGAGGACGAATCAAGAAAGAGGAGGAGGATGCGACTCTAGCATCTACGGGACAATAAGGGAAGAGGAAGAAGAAAGACATCTCCAAGGTTAGGTGCTTCCATTGTGGGGAGCTGGGACGTTATGCATCCCAGTTTCCCAGGAAGAAAAACAAGGGAGAGGCTTCCGATTCAAAGGCAGCTCCAATTAAGGTGGAGAAAGAGGTCGAAACTGATGACGATTGTGCCATGAGTGCTCATGCACCTCTAGTAAAGAGGTGGGAAGACATCGAGTTGTAGTCAGGAGGACTACATACTAGGGGCAAGATCCTTGAGGTGCCCAGACTCTTGGATCATATCCGGCTACGGGAGCCCTTAACAACAGTAGCATGATGACAGATGTTGGGTGGAGCAAAGTGTGGTGGAGCAGCAAGGCAAGGCTAGAGTGCAGAAGTCTGTAGCAGCACAACAGAGGTTGCAATAGTGTGAGAGGCACAAAAGTGTTTGCAGCAACGCAGTGGCAACAGAGGGAGCACAGGTTAGCAACAGAGGCAGCTTCAACATCACGAGGTTTCCAGACTGACTGGGATGTTAGTATTTGGGAGAAGTTAGTTACCTACTTCTCGGTAACTCAGTTGTAGTGCAACATTTAGCAGTGGCAGTGCTAGAGGCAACATATTGAGAGGGAGCTGCAGTACAAATGTTATAGCATATTGAGAGGGCGCTGCAGTACAGAGGGAGCAGACCATTCTTTTATAGCTTTGATCTTATTAGGATCTACCTTTACTCCTTCCTTTAATATTATGTGTCCGAGGTACTCTACTTGTTCTTTTCGGAAGGTGTACTTGGACATAATTGCATAGAATTGATGTTGTAATATAGTGAGAACTTGCTCCAGATGTTGTAGATGATCTTTCCATGTTTTACTATAGATTAGAATATCGTCAAAGAACACTAACACAAACTTCCTTAGATACAGACGAAATACCTCATACATTGTGGCTTGGAAGGTTGCTGCAGCATTAGTTAACCCGAATGGCATTACCTTAAATTCATAATGTCCTTTGTGTGTTCGAAAAACAGTCTTTTCTATGTCCTCTAGCCTTATTTTGATTTGGCTGTATCCCGATGTCAAGTCTGATTTTGAAAAGTACTGGGTTCCATGATGTTCATCTAGCATCTCATCTATAAAGGGAATCATAAACTTATCCTTAATCGTTAGCTTGTTCAGTCCTCGATAATCTACGCATAATCTAAAGGACCTGTTGACCACTAGACTGGAACCTAAAGATTTTTTGAAGAATCCATGCCCAAGGATGTACCAAAGGTTGCTTGTACCATCAAAGATCATCATATCACCAGAGTTTTTCAACTCTACTTCTTCTTCTCATCATGTTTAGTTGTACTCAAATTCCACAATCCCTGTCGGGACATTGTAAAAGTGATACAAGTATGAGGAGTCGAGTCATGTAACAGGCCTGGGTGGCTTGGGACGTTGTCATCATGTGAGTATTACTCTGGGAGGTTTTTTTCACTTGGTTAATTATCATCTCCTCACGAGGACTTAATAATTAACTGAGTTTTTTCCTCCAAGCATAACCCTAAAGCCAGAGTACGGCTTGATGGTGAAGCCTTGGGTGAGTCCTAGTGTCTAGGATCATTGTATATTACCATACTAGATCACGCAAAAAATTTCGTAGAATTTGATTAGGTCTAGGGGGCCATTTTTAACTTTTTAAAATTTCTTGCAGGGCGGAAATTGGAATAAAATTTGTGTATGAAATGTAATAAGTGATGTCTAGAGAAGTTGTATGGGGTATGAGTAGTAAAAATTACAACTCTCACCCTCAACTTTCCACTATGACACACTTTGAGGGTGTGTTTTAGACCCTCAAAATCCACTTTCCCTAAGTTTAGTGGGAAATCTAGCAATAAATTAAACCAAAAATAAATTAAATGGAGAGAAATAAATTGCTCGATGTGACAAAATGACTTGGACATTATCTCAAGTCAAAGGAATAAGTCAAAGAACAAGTTGGATGATGATTTGACACCTTGCATCATAAATACATGGCCCACTCAAGGAAATTGAATTTCTTGACATAAATGCAGCGACTTTTGACTAAGAAATTCGAATTTGTGGAGTTAATGCACAATTGGGAGGATTTGGGAGAATATTTGGCAGAGATTTTTATGGGAAATTGTCTCCACATTGGTTCCGACCCATATACACTTGTCATTTCATCATGGAATTCGATTTTGCTTGAGAGATTCTTGATGCCACTTGGGAAATTCGAATTTGCATGAAGTTGGTTTGGGATTGTCACCATTTGCCTTGGGATTGGCTCCCAAACTTCTATATAATAGAGCTGTGGGTTCTCACTATGTATCCATTGTTTACTAGCTATTGTGCTTGCGGAAGCGTTGCTACTTTGTACACTTTTCAAGAATATCAATAAAAAGACTTTTGGGGTCCATTCATGGGTGTTCTTCCTTTGGAGCATGGTGCATTGTGAGCTATTGGTATAATATTTTGTATGCCAAGTTATTTCATTTTCCATGTATTCTTGTGAACTTGCTAGTGCAAATCTCTCTTGTTTTAGCATTTGATTTGAAAATAGGCTCTAGATGTTGAAAGTTTTAGTTTATTTTCAAACAAATTTCTAGAAGTTTCAATTCATTGTTTACTTATCTAAATCTACATGGACTAATGTGTGACTTGAGTATTGTAGAAGAATTCTTTTTGGATCAAGCGTGAGGGGAAGTCTTTGGGAGACCAACCCCCTTTTGAAGCACCTTCAAAGGAACTCTCATTTGTGCTTTTCGTAGTTTATCCTACAAAAGTGTCTTGTAGAGATTCTTTTGGACATAGTTTGTATGCATGCAATCATTTAAAAAATTTAAATATTTTAAATAGTGCTTCATTGATTCATATTAGCTATTTGAGAGTTTTTCCAAGTTAAACCAAGTGATGGGGTTCAATCCCATCACTTGATTTGGTTTCTTTTATATTATTTGTATTTCATTTAGTTGTTTCCATATTTCGTCTGCATTAATTTGTTTCTTGATATTGCAACCCATAGGTAGAGTGTTGGTGATGAGAGCATCAAGGAAGGATCACATAAACTCGAACATTTTTTTTGTAAGACCTCTCTACCCTTTTCAAAGTCGAATTTTTGAGGAGGCCGAGGACTAAGTGGAGGGTTGCAATTTGGCAAGGCCATGGGCATTTGAGGAGGATTGGCTCATTCTCTTGTGCAACATTTCGTTCACCTTTGGAGGCCAAGCTTTGATACATCAAGAGACACTTAACTTTTTTAATCTTGAGAGCTTTCTCGTTGTAGTTTCTTCGTTTTCTGGTTTTGAATTTCAAGAAGGAGATCTAGAGTTTGATAAGTTTCATGCATTGTAAAGATCCATGTTGAAGTTTTACTTGAGACCTCTTAGAAGGTTTCTCATCTTGTAATATCTAATAAAAGCTTAGTTTTTCTTGTGGGAGCTTGGGTTTTCACCCAAGGCATCATTTTCTCCTTTTTTTTCAAAATGAGGAACATGTGGGTGGTTTGATCTTGCACTTGTTTTCTTAATTTTCATCTTGCATGCCTTAAAATTAACACAACCTCACTATCACAATCTAATTTTCTGAATTTGCTTTTGCTACTTATTTCCATTTTATGCTTTGCCATTTCAAGTTTTGCTTTGAAGTACAATTTTGAATTTTACTTTTGGAGCAATTTATTTCATTTTATGCAAAGCATCTCATTTCAAGTAGCAAAGTTGATTTGGTTAGTTTAACAATTTGCTTCATGTTGGCCTCACAATAGGCTCATTATTTACATGCTCATTTATTTTTTAGTTATTTTGCAAGTATATAGATTGCAAGATTAATTTCTTTAGTTGGTTATTGGTTTATCATTTGTCAAGGCAATTACTTTCAACTTACAATCTTACATGTTTATGAAGCTTATGTATCTTGCATTATTTTGAGCAACTATCCAAGTTATCTTGTTGAACATATTTACTCGAAGCATTTCCATTTTTACAAAGCACTTATAGTCTTACTTGCATAGCATATTAAGCATTTTAATATAGTTGCATTTTTAATTAATTTAACTCTAAGCATAGGTTTGTTTGAAAGACATTTCGTAGGGACCCCTTTCTTTCATCAACTTGAGAGACATAGACCCTCTTATGTTGTTAATACGGTGACCATGCAGTTGTCAGAGCCACAGTCTCTGTAGCATCAGAGGCATCGTGAGTGTTGGGTAATCCAAGGGAGATGGTGTTAATATAGTTTCATCTGTCTTTCTTTGGACGCCTTCCACAACTCACATAAGAGACTTGTTTCAAAATAGTGGGAAGAAAGGTCACATCTAGACTATGCATTTAGATTAAAAGTAACCAAGATAATTGCATCAAATTTTAGGTTATCAAATTCATGCTAACACATTTTACTATTTTACTTGCAAATTATCCATATATTTGTCATTTATGAATATATTTTGAATTAAATACTTTATTTAGACAAGTATCATCTCATTTACTTTTTGCAAGTAGAGTTCTAACTTGTTTCCTTTGCAAGTCATTTCTATATTGTTTCCTCACATGGTTTGAATTTGTGAATGATCATATATTTTAAATGCATTATTTGAAAGCATATTTTATATCTTGCATTGATATTGTATCTTACTAACATCCTTTGTTTCATTTGGGAGAGTTACTTTTGTTTCATTTTGAAACACTTTCATTTTTATTGAGGATGTATTACTCATTTTTTTTAAGAAATATTTGAAGGCACTGGTTTTATATATGCTAATCATTATCTCATGAGTTGATGGTCATTAAAGTTTATTTCATTCCATGTTGCTCATTTTCTTTGCTCACAATCTCAACTAATCCATATTTGACATCTCCTAGAAACCTTCTAACTCAGTTTTCCTTTTAGGGATCACCTCCCTTAGCTAACCTAGGAGATAGCTTAAACGAAGATAGTTGGGAATAAGAGACAACCCCAACTTTTAGTCCTCGCCACCAACCACACCTTGTGGGGTTAAAGGATTTTCTCCCTAATTGGTAGGTGTGTATGTCAGGCGGCAAGTGTTTAACATTTTTGGCGGCGTTGCTGGGGACAAGTCTGCTTGTACCTAGAAAATTGACTAATTTTGGGTTTTAACATATTGGACTTTAGGATTAGATTCTTGCTCAAGTGGTGACTCCTTTTAATTCAACTTTTGCGAGTTTCTACTAGGAGAAATCCAAGTGGTCTAGTTAGCCCCACTCTTGGGCTTGAAATGGTGTTTTATAGAGGTTAAATAAACTTTCTCATAGTAGACCTCTTGCTAGACTTGGGCAAGAGTCTATTTCTGATATTCATTTGTTTTTTCAAGAACAAGCAGAGCTTAGCATCATGAATGATCTTTTTGCTCCTTGTAATTTTGCTAACATAAATGGCTATCCTAACAATATCCCTGACAAGGCTATTGAAAAGTTGCCTTCTTTTCAAGGTAACAATGCCATTAGTGCTACATCACATGTAAAAAACTTTAATGATTGCATTTTTAAATGGTGTAACACCGTTAACTATGAGGATTTAAACATGAGACTTTTAGTTCTCTCTCTAGAAGAGGATGCTCTTGATTGGCTCACTGAGCAACTTGCTAACTCATATGACTCGTTACAAGCCATCATAAATGTTTTTTGGAAAAGTTTGGAGAGAAGAAAGAGAATAGGCACTTGATCAATGCTATTAGCAATATGAAGAAGGATGGAAATGAAACCATGGAGAAATTTAACAAGAGATTTAATGATTTGGTGAAAAACATGTTTGCTACTGTTAAACCTCTTGCTGAGTTTCTTTTGTGCTCATATTTGGATGCTTTTGGTGTTGACACTGCTTATGAGTTGAGGTGGAAAGAGCCTGCAAAATTGGGTGTAGATCAAACTGAAGCCTTGAAAATTTGAAGGGCTAGAAAGCAATCAGGAAAGTCTAAAATTCCTGGTTTCGATAGAGGGCCATCAAAATCTAATGACTCCAAAGGGAAGCCCAAGGAAGAGAGTACACATGATCCTATCAAAGTATTAACTCAACTCATCAAGGCTGTGGAAGCAAATCACACTAAAGAGATGCAAGCCATGCAACATAGGTTCGTGGGCATGGAAATATCACAACAACAAAGATTCCAACCTAGGCCAAATGATAGATGGCAAGAGAATAAAGACCCTCCACAAGATTCTAGTTCTCCAAATCCATTGGAATCCACCAACATGGTAGATCAAATTCCCCTTTTTGTAGGCCATGTGATGAGTTTCATGACGAGGCCACAAGCCCATATGTAAAGAGAATCATGGAAAGTAGCATGTTAGGAGATGAACATGTAGGAACAAGTGGTCAAATCAATGTGTGATCCATGGAGGATCAAGTATACACCATTGAATGAAATCAAGAGATTGACCATAAGCCTAATAATCTTGGGTTTGACAATATGATTGCAAATTTTGATAAAGTCACTAAGATTTTTGGGGAAAAGCCTACATTTGGATAGATCCTTACTATGGCAAAACACAAAGGGATGACTTATCAGAGAAGGGATATTCAAAACTAGAATAATCACAATTTTTTTCTCCTCCTACTTCAGAATTAAATTTTGACTTGGGCAATTGGGTGAATAATGGAAAGGTTCCTATCCCAGTGACAGGCTTGTAAAGATACCATCTCAAAGGCCAAAGTTACTAAGTGCCATTGAAGTTACTCAAAGGGAAGAAAAGCCTATTGATGAACCAGAAGATGAAGAAATTATATTGTAAAATACGAATTGTTATGTGGGGAACAACGATCATCTACAATTTTATGTTTCTTTGATAGTGAATTATCATCTTTTACACATCTGCATGCTTGATTCAGGGGCTTCATCAAATATCATGACCAAGAAAGTCATGGAGCAACTGAATGTAAGGGTATCTAGGCCCTTATCACAACATATGTTCAATGGATTTTAAAAGAATTGAAGTGTGGGATAATTAAAGATTTACAGGTTTTCCTAGCTGCAAACCAAGACATAATAATGACTATGGATATTGTTGTGATAAATGTTCCTGATTCATGGGGAATCCTATAACAAAGATGGGCATTGGATTTAGGTGGTAGCCTTCAGATGGACCCGTCATAAGCCACCATCCCCATGACAGATAATACCTTTGTTAGACTTGATCGGGAGTTAGAGAAAATATATTATGTTGAGGATCCAAGGAAGCCTAACAATGAGATTATCTATGGGTCATACAAGCCAAGAAGTGATGCAGTGTTAAAAAATTTTCTTTCTCCCCTCATAGAACAGATTCAAAATGAAGAAATTAGGCATAGCTCAAGAAGCTTGGGTACTTCGAATCTTCCATCAAAACATTTCCTAGACAAGGTAGTAGGGTTAACAGTAATTACATCATCATCTCCATCGCAGCTAACCAAGAAGAAAAGAAAAAATGCGAAAAAATATATAAAAAACGAATCACCAGTTTTGAGGAGGATCAAGCCTCAACAAATCAATAGTCGAAAAGGGAAAAGGAAGAGGCTTGGTATATTTTGTTGAAATTTGATGACTAAAAGGTTCCTTGCAATCCTAACCCGTTTTTAATTTCACATTATCACTCTCATTCAGTTAAATGCCCTTTCCCATAAACATACTTTCAACATATAAAATTTTGGAAATGAAATTTTTAGATTAAAACACACGGGATTGTCAACACATGCTGAAAATAAATATGGACATAAACAGACCAGCAACACAGATAAAAATGCACACAGATTTTTGGTCAACTTAGACCTAGGCAAAATCCCTTCAATCTTCTCCAGGGAAAACTTGTTAGAGAGCTCTTCAAATTTATGTATCTCTCAAGTTCAAGAAAATTACATTTGCACACAAAAAAAAACAACAAAATACAACTTATCTTTTTGGCCCAAAACTCCTTGAAAACTGTGTCCACTTTGCCTCGATTTCTCTGCCCACTTGAAGCTAAAAATATGTACTGTACGAACTGTACAAATTTCTGTACCGCTGTAAGGATTGTACATTTTTTCCTTCATTGTCTCAAAAACTTCTCTCGAATGATGTGCAACTCACAATTTTAAATGCTGTTTGTACTGTACCTTTTGCTGTCTTCTATGCCTTGGTTTCCGTGCCCAACTTTGCCCAAAAATGATTCCTTCAGCTTGTTGCAACAAATTTCTCCTTCAAAACTTTTCTCTAGCTCTCAACCTCCTTTTTCCAATTTGTTCGTGAAGAATGAATGCAGTCTCTCTTTTCTTTTCCCCCTTTTGTTTCCCTAAATGACTTTTGGGCAAGCTTAAGATCTAATGGCTTAGATTCATTTAAATCAAGGGATGAGAATAAATGTGCATTTAATTCTTACTTTCTATTTTTTAACTCGCCCATTAAATAAAGTACCCACATTGTACTTTGTCTAAAGTCACTTTTCGCTTTATAATTTAACATTTATTTTACCACTTATAAAGTCACTTTCACTTTATAAAGTCACACTTAGGAAAATAATTATTTTGGACACTTTTCCTTAGATAGATACTAACCCATGGGAAACCACTTGTCCAATGTACATTAAAAATCAACATATTTGATGGCCACAAACAGGTTAACATTGGGGCAAGTCAAAGTCCCAAGATAACCAAGATTGGACAGGGCACATCAAAGAATAAACTGATGGATCTACCTGTGAGTAGGCATGATCTCAAGATGGATTTCACCGAAGAAATCTGATGCTATGGGGCATCTCTTGCATCTTATTTCTAACCCTATCCTTTGTTATTTCTTTTAAGTAGTTTCATTTCATGTATAAATTGTCATTTATGCTCTTATAATAAATTTCCATTTCTTCATTTCTGTACTTGATTTCATATGATGATATTTTGAATGGATGTTATTGATATATGTCTTTTGTTGGTGGATGCAGATTCCAAGTTCTTGCATACTATCACCTCCTATCTAGCACACATCCCCATGTGGAGCCAAAAGTTGACCACTAGAGTGACACCTAAATATTTTTTGAGGAATCCATGTCCAAGGATGTAGCAAAGGCTGCTTGTACCATTAGAGATCATCATATCACGAGAGTTTTTCAACTCTACTTCTTCTCATCATTTTCTGTTGTACTCAAATTCCACAATCCCTGCGGGGACAATGTAAAAGTGATACTAGTACGAGGAGTCCAGTCATGTAATAGGCTTGAGTGGCCTGGACGTCATCAAGTGAGTGTTATTCTGGGAGGTTTTTTTCACTTGGTTAATTGAGTTTTTTCCTCCAAGCATAACCCTAAAGCCTGAGTACGACGTGATGGTGAGGCCTTGGGTGAGTCCTAGTGTCTAGGGTCATTATATATTACCATACTAGACCACACAAAAAAATTCATGGAATTTGATTAGGTGTAGGGGTCATTTTTTAATTTTAAAAATTTCTCGTAGGACGGAAATTGGAATAAAATTTGTATATGAAATGTAATAAGTGATGTCTAGAGAAGTTGTATGGGTTGTGAGTAATAAAAATTACACCTCTCACCCTCAACTTTCTACTATGACACTTTGAGGGGTTAAAAATGTGTTCTAGACCCTCAAAACCCATTTTTTCAAAGTTTAGTGGGAAATATGGGAATAAAGTAAACCAGAAATAAATTAAATGGAGAGAAATAAATTGCTCCATGTGACAAAATGACATGGAAATTATCTCAAGTCAAAGGCATGAGTCAAAAGACAAGTTGGAGGATGATTTGGCACTTTGCATCGTAAATACATGACCCAGTCAAAGAAATCGAATTTCTTGACATAAATTCAACAACTTTTGATTCGAAAATTCGAATTTGTTGAGTTAATGCAAATTTGGGAGGATTTGGGAGAATATTTGGTAGAGATTTTTATTGGAAATTGTTTCCACATTAGTTCCCACCCATACACACTTGTCATTTCATCATGGAATTCGATTTTGTTTGAGGGATTCTTGATGCCACTTGGGAAATTAGAATTTGCATGAAGATGCTTTGGGCTTTTCACCATTTTCCTTGGGATAGACTCCCAAACTTCTATATAATAGAGCCACAGACTCTCACAATGTATCTATTGTGCTTGTGGAAGCGCTGCAACTTTGTACACTTTTCAAGAATATCAATAAAAAGACTTTGGGGGTCCATTCATGGGTGTTCTTCCTTTGTAGCATGGTGCAATGTGAGCTATTGGTATAGTCGTTTCTATGCTTTTAGTTATTTCATTTTCCATGTATTCTTGTGAACTTGCTAGTGCAAAGCTATCTTGTATTAACATTTGATTTGAAAGTAGGCTCTAGATGTTAAAAGTTCTACGTTTTTTCATACAAACATTTAGAAGTTTCAATTCATTGTTTACTGATCTAAATCTATATGGACTAATGTGTGACTTGAGTATTATAAAAGAATTTTTTTTGGATCAAGTGTGAGGGGAAGTCTTTGGGAGACCAACCCACTCTTGAAGCACTTTCAAAGGAACTCTCATTTGTTATTTGGATTTTCATAGTTTATCTTACAAAAAAGTGTCTTGCAGGGATTCGTTTGGACATAGTTTGTATGCATGCAATCATTTAAAAAATTTAAATCTTTTAAATAGTGCTTCATTGATTCATATTAGCTATTTGAGAGCTTTTCCAAGCTAAACCAAGTGATGGGGTTCAATCCCATCACTTGATTTGGTTTATTGTATATTATTTGTATTTTATTTAGTTGTTTTCATATTCTCTCTACACTAATTTGTTTTTTGATCTTGCAACCCATAAGTAGAGTGTTGGTTATAAGACCATCAATGAAGGATCACACAAACTCGAACATTTTTCTTGTCGGACCTCTTAGCTCCTTTCAAAGTCAAATTTTTGAGGAGGTCGAGGACTAAGAGGAGGGCCGCAATTTGGCAAGGTCGTGGGCATTTGAAGAGGATTGACTCCTCTTCTTGTGCAACATTTCATTCACCTTTGGAGGCAAAACTTTGATACATCAAGAGACACTTAACGTCTTTTGTCTTGAGAGCTTTCTCATTATACTTTTGTCATTTTCTGATTTTGAATTTCAAGGAGGTCTAGAGGTTGATAAGCTTCATGCATTGTAAAGATTCCTCTTGAAGTCTTACTTGAGATCTCTTGGAAGGTTCCTCACCTTGTAACATCTAATAAAAGCTTAGTTTTTTTTGTGGGAACTTGGGTGAATTCAACCAAGGCATCCTTTTCTCCTTTTCTCAAAAGGGGGAATATGTGGGTGGTTGAATCGTGCACTTGTTTTCTTACTTTTCATCTTGCATGCCTTAAAGTTAACACAACTTTACTATCACAATCTAATTTTTTGAATTTGCTTTTGCTACTTATTTCCATGTTATGCTTTGCCATTTTAAGTTTAGCTTTGAAGTACAATTTTGAATTTTACTTTTGGAGCAATTTATTTCATTTTATGCAAAGCATCTCATTTCAAGTAGCAAAGTTGATTTAATTAGTTTAACCATTTGCTTCATGTTTTTTTTTTTCTCGATAACACTGATCTATTTATATTACAAAAAGTCAAAAATATTACAAAAATTACATCTGGGCCAAAGCCCTGTACCTTCAGAGAAGATATCAGTCATTGCTACCTTGCATAGAAGAGCGACACGTAGCATACAGTAATCGACACGGTGGATTCATTACATGACACGGTGAGTACCGAAACTGACACGATGGATGCATTACTGGACAAGGTGAACACAATACGACACGCTGTGTATGGAAAACGACATGGTGAACATGTTGAACGACGCGTGGGCTAAGACTATGAACCGAAATTACAGACATAAACTCCATAATAGATATACAAAATCATGACAATGAAAAGGTCAGAGAAATTCATTCCTTGCTGCCCAGACTTGGCGACTGCTGAGTTAATCGTCATCCGTGGTGTGAGGTTCATCAGATGCTGGACCCTTGAGCTTTTCCGCTGCTTCCTTACCCTGGCACGAGCTCCTTTGAGCAGGTTCCTTACCCTGGCACGGGCTTCTCTGAACAGGTTCGCTGGGGCCAGCTTCATCCGTCTGAATCGGACGCGTGAAGTCTACAGTGGGAGTCTCCATGTCGACCCGCGGGACAGTCACCGTATCCAAGCGCCCACGAGCACTGCTACAATGCTCCACAGTAATCGACACTATCAGAGTGTTATTAGCAAAAGCACAGGGAATTCTATATCGAATGGCCGGATGTTCCGAGTGACCACACTCCGGAATGCCCCAATTGCCTCTAGCATTGCGGCCTGGAGGCCTGTTTTGCTCAGAGGTAAATTCAACTGAGGACGTTGGAGAAATCTCAGGCCTCTGAGAGGCAGAATGCCCTCTAGCCATTCCTCTGCGACTGCTCATCCTGAGCCTCTCCCTTGGCATTTGGCTATGGCTTCCCTCACCTATAATTCCTCCAGAAACCTTGTTCCAAGCAATAACCCACTCAAACAGCCTGGTATGCGGCAGAGAGGTCAGGGAGGCAACCTTAATAGCTCCCATGCTCCTCGGATGTTGCAGCGCATTGAATGGCGCCTGCAACCTCCTGTACATTCCCCCGTCGTTCCCCTGCTCCAGACTAGACAGCCTAACTACATTCCTCTCCACGCAAAACATTGCGAATTTGCTGATTGCATCGCCTTCCGGCGAATTTAAGGAGCCTGCTCCTTGGCTTGGCGTGGCTTGTCCGGGCTGACAGAGGCCCATGTGACAAGCCACATGCCTCATAACTGTTCTAACTCGCGGCATGGACAGTGATGTCACCCGCATCCGGGACCATTTGCTTCATGTTGGCTTCACAACAGGTTCATTTATTTTTTTGGTCATTTTGCGAGTATATACATTGCAAACTTCATTGCTTTAGTTGGTTATTGGTTTATCATTTGTCAAAGCAATTACTTTCAACTTACAATTTTACATGTTTATGAAGCGTATGTAACTTGCATTATTTTGAGCAACTATCCAAGTTATCTTGTTGAACATATTTACTTGAAGCATTTCCATATTTACAAAACACTTGTTGTCTTACTTGCATAACATATTAAGCATTTTAATATAGTTGCATTTTTAATTAATTTACCTCCAAGCTTAAGCTTGGTTGAAACACATTTCTTAGGGACCCTTTTCTTTCGTCAACTTGAGGGACATAGTCCCTCTTATGTTGTTAACACGGTGACCTTGTAGTCGTCAGAGCCACAGTCTTTGCAGCGCTGGAGGCATCGAGTGTGTTGGGTAATCCAAGGGAGATATTGTTAATATAGCTTCGACCATCTTTCTTTGGATGCCTTCCACAACTCACATAAGAGACTTGTTTCAAAATAGTCGGAAGAAAGGTCACATCTAGACTAGGCATTTAGATTAAAAGTAATCAAGATAATTGCATCAAATTTTAGTTTAGGTGCATTTCATGCTTAACACATTTTACTATTTTACTTGCAAATTATCCATGTACTTGTTATTTATGAATATGTTTTGAATTGAATACTTTATTTAGGCAAGTATCATCTCATTTATTTTTTGCAAGTAGAGTTCTAACTTGTTTCCTTTGCAAGTCATTTCCATATTGCTTCCTTGCATGCTTTGAATTTGTGAATGATCATATATTTTAAAAGCATTTCTTGTACCTAAAACCCAAGCAAGCCTTCAACGAGCTGCATAAGTACCACATCAGAACAAAATCCAGGCTATTCTTCACGAGATTTGGGTAAACTCGAAGGTCTGCTTCAAGAATAGCTGACAAGAGCATTGATATGGGAATAAAGATGGTGCTGAAGCAGTAAATTTGTAAAATTTTACTATTTAGGGATTTGTCGAGATTTGAGCTTTTGAAAAAATAACAATTTTTTTTGTTACGAGAAATTACATTAATCTATTTATAATGATTAACTTAAATATTCCAAGCATTAGACAATACACTAAACACAATATAATTTTAAATACCCTCTCTTCCATATCTTTTACAACCTTTCCTTTTAATGATCATTCTTTTGCTTCTTTCTTCCAATTTTTCCTAAGAAATTCCTCCCAATCACAACACAATTTTCCACCATGTTTTTAATGGCATTACTTGTAAGCCACAAGGTAGAGACAATATTTGTTAGAGAGACTCATGTCTTATCCGTCTCCCTCATGGGATTTGGGTGTGAAATGGATCCTAGATCCAAGGATCTTACATCAGAATGAATACAAATTTGACCAACATATTTAATTTGTTTTTTTTTTTGAATACTAAAAATATTTAACTTGTTTTTTTGTTTTTGTTTTTGGGTCGCGGGTTATGTTTTTTGGTTTACTATTAAATAATGATAAAAAGATAGAGCCTTGGTAAATGATTTCCAAATGATGCCCATCAGTGTTGCCTATCCATAATTGTAAACAATAAGGGTGTCTTTGCTTATGAGTGGAAATATGTTCCACTTACCTTTGAAGTGGCAAATTATTTTGTTGATCATGTAAAAAATTAGGTGAATATGATACTAGAGAGTTCATACAAAAACTCCATGCATTGCTAAATGTTTTTCAAATCCCAACTCCAATAAAAAACACTCTTTGATTTGTGTTAAGGATTTTTCAAAACTATTTAATTTGGATTAAAAAAATGGGTTGTGGGCTTTTTTTGGTTGAATACTAAAAATATTTAATTTGTGTTTTTGGGTCATGGTCTATGTTTTTGGTTTGCTATTAAATAATGATGAAAAGATAAAACTAGGTTAATGATTTCGAAATGATGCCCATTAGTGTTCCCTATCAATAATTGTAAACAACAAGGTTGTCTTTGCTTATGAGTGGAAATATGTTCCACTTACCTTCGAAGTGACAAATTATTTTGTTGGTAGTGTAAAACATTAGGTGAATACCATACTAGAGAGTTAATACAAAAGTTCCATGCATCTGTGGGTCCATTAGGTGATGTAGAATTATAAAAGTTTCCATTGTTGGCAATATAAGAACCATCCTTCGAATAGTGGTCACATCTTATATTGTAGGTGACAAGAAGATTTATTTCTTATTGCTAAGAAAAGTGTGCATATGACACCACCGCATGTTTGATATGTTTAGACAAACTATGGGACTTTCATCATCTCAATATTTCAAATATTATTTTAATTGTGTATTACCAACTTAACACAAACACACTAAACAACCTAAATCTAATACAACAATTATTATTTCAAACCAAATTACAACTTTTAAAATTCAACAATTCCAATCTAACAATCTTATTGGTCTCTCTTTGCACCTTTTGGGGCAATTTCTACTATATCTTGCATTGATATTGTATCTTGCTAACATCTTTTGTTTCATTTGACGGGTTACTTGTGTTTCATTTTGAAACACTTTCATTTTTATTAAGTATTACTCATTTTTTTAAGCAATATTTAAATGCACTGATTTTATATATGCTAATCATTATCTCATGAGTTGATGGTCATTAAATTTTATTTCATTTGATATTGCTCATTTTATTTGTTCACAATCTCAACTAATCCAAATTTGACATCTCCTAGGAACCTTCTAACTTAGTTTTTTTTTAGGGACCACTTTGCTTAGCTAACCTAGGAGATAGCTTAAACAAAGTTGGGAATAGGTGGCAACCCCATCTCCTAGTTCTTGCCACCAACCACACCTTGTGGGGTTAAAGGCTTTTCTCACTAACTGGTAGGTGTGTGTGTCAGGTGGCAAGTGTTAACAAGACCCATCATTCTCTCAGACTAAAATTACTATAACAGCGTATGGGCTTCTACTTTTTGTAATGATTCCACACTTTAAAGGATATTGGACTAATCTTTCGATTTTAGTTTTTTGGTGGTGTGTATACGTATACAGATTGATGTTGACAAGTTTTGACCCTGATTTGACTTTGATTATGTGCTTGATTTCTCTTTCAGGCGACATCTTCATAGGAAGATCTTGGAACACCTTTTTTTGTTTTGGATCAGTGTTTAAACTTCAAGTGTTTCATTGCTAACCAATCTTGAAGCCAACACTCCAAGTGTTTCATTGCTAACCAATCTTGAAGCCAACACACCATTTGATGACACTGCACCACATATGTTGGTGCTCCCTTTCAGATCAATTTCATTATCTGTTATGATGATATAATTTGATTCTCAGGGGGTTGGAACCTTCCCTAGGGTTTTTAGCCATTGGATACCAAGGACCACATCCACTCCTCCTAATGGCACAATGTAGAACGAAGATTCTAGATTGTAGTCCCGAATCTGCAGTTTAACCTTATCGCATTTCTCTACTTTTTCAATTTTCTTTCCGTCAGCTACCATGACTTTCATGTTGGGCATGAGATATGCGAAAATGTTGAGCCTTTTCGCCATATTGAGTCCAAAAAATTGTGGGTGCTGCTGTATCTATTAGAACCATTACATTGCTTTTTTTGATATGTCCCTTTAATGTCTCGGGCTGAGATATACCCGTGATGGCTGATAATGACACTTGTAGAATATTCTCATTATCTGATTCTGGAGAAAAATGTGGAGAATCTTCAACTTCTTCTACGTCTGATTCTTCACTATTTGAATGATTGATTGCCTCACATGTATAAGTGTTCTTGGTCTCTTTTCCCTTGGGACATTTATGTTTAGGATCCCATTTTTTGCCACAATGTTTGCATTTACTTTCTTTCATTCTTTGCATTTCCAAATTATTTTTTCCTCCTTCACGTAGCAGTGGTGGAACATATTTTTTATTATTCGTGTTAGTAGTTTGGGAAAATCTTCGTCTCGAATATACTCTTTCAACATTTGGCCACTACGTCCCTTCAAGTTTCTTTTCTGCAGCGGTTGCTTTCTGTCTTGCTTCCTCTATAGAAGTGATTTCATGAAGCTTGAGCTCAGCCTGGAGATGTCTTTTAAGTCCTGTGATGTATGATTGAATAAGACGAGTCCTTGACAACCTAGGTACTCGTGTAGGTAGAGTTTCCCATTCTTTAGTGTATTCGTCCACATCTCCTTTTTGTTGCAGTTTGGTGAGTGCTGCGAAGGACTCTTCTTCATTGACACCTTGGAACCTCTTAAAGAATGCATTTTTGAATTTCCTCCAACTGATAACATGTGTCGTTTTCTTCCACCACATATACCAATTGTATGATTTGCCTTCCATTTACATGGATGCATGCCTGATCTTTTCATCATCGTTGTCAATACCATAAATCTCGAAGTATTGTTCTGCTTTATTGAACCATGCAACACTACATTTCTCGTTACTGTCAAATTCGGAGGGCTCAAGTTCTGCTCTTCATTGATATGTAGCAACTTGTGGGGTGAAAAAGGGGTATTGATTCGAGAGTTGCATATTTGAGTATTGATTCCAGAGCTACATATTTTGAAAATTTGTGTTATTGTTTCGTTGATTGGGCATGGAAGATCCTTTTGGAGACTCAGGGATCTGATGTGAGTCTGATGAGTTTGATGTATCCGACGAATTTGGATTTTGAATAGCTTCGTTATTTTGGGGCAATTGATTAGGTGTAATTTTCAACTTGTCACAAATATAGGTCAACATTGCCATTGCTTGATCATGAGCTATTGATGCTGCATTATGATTTCGATCCACCTTATTAAAATGGATTGCATGATCCTTTTTAAATTTGTTATGATTCTGCTCAAGCTGACTCTTTATTCTCTTTGTTGTATCCTGGAGCTCTTTGATTTCATTAGAATGTCCCGTAACCTTAGTCTCAAGATCTATCAATTTTTTACTAAAATCAGTCATCATCATAGATGTAGATGTTGATCAGGTATGTGGTGGTGTATATTTATTTAGTTTAACCTTCTTCCTTAACTTGACCTTAATTTTTATTTATTTTTATAATCTTATATATGGGTTATATAATTAAATTATATTTATTAATTAACTATATAACTAATTTAAATATTAATAAATTATATAATTAATCAACTTTATTAATCATACAGTTGATTAATATGTAACCCAATGTAATGTTTTACCACTATAATTCAACTATTGCGAGTGGATGGAAGGGTGCTATGCAAACAATGCGGTGTTTGACTGATGACAATAGTTCGAGTTGGAATGTGACACGACAGCCTACATAGTGTGCAAGTGGAATATAGAAAAACAAAATGCGGGGAGACAAGGCGGAGAGATTGGTGACAACGATGTGGGACAAGATCAGTCAATTGGGAACGACAGACTGGAAATTTCCTGGGGTGGTTGCAGAGATAGGCAACGCGGTCGGGGCAGGCAACACAGTCGAGACAACAGGTAAACTGGTGGTGGGAAAAAAAATTATGACAACAACAAGCAGATGGTCGAAAATGCTCAACGCGAAATGACACAAGGCGGGATGACTCGAAACAATGAAGCGCGAAACAACCTACCACGAATGGAAATGACCAGCGGACGAAGGTGTGGGTTTAGGGACCATGACCTGTGCAGCAAGAGAGTGTTCGAGGACTGATAACTTTGATACCAGATGGAGCGTACAACTCATTAATTGATAGAAAACTTATATATTTTATTGATGAATGATGATTACAAGGAATGAGGGCTCTAGCCTTTAAAAATACCCCAAGAGCCATTACTTGAGGGGGCATGATCTCTGATCGTGCCCCTTAGTCTAAAAATGAAGTTAATTAAGTTAGTAAAATAATTTTATAGAAAGATAACAACTATTAAAATTGGCAACTAGGGCCAAATTCCACCTTGAGACAACTCATGTGATTAACTTGATTATTGCATTGGATTCCTCTTTTCGAGAGGTCCAAATTTGATATAAAGATCCTCTAATTCAGACAAGCAAAAGTGGAATTTTGAATTTATTCTCTGTCATGCATAAATTGTTAAGGTTTGCCTCACCTTAATGTAGATGTGACCTTTCATCCTCAACGGATTGTATAAATAGGAGTGACCTCTCTCGTCATTTGGACATCACACACTTCATCATTCCTCTCTCTCCAAAACAGATTGGTTCATATAGTTTGGGATCTTCTCTCTCTCTCTCACATGCGGCTAGGAGGACTGTTTTCTGGGCTGAAACAAGACGAAAATTTCAGGACTGTTGACCTGCGTTGACCATCGCTATTTTGACCAACTTACTGTGTTTTCTATGGTAGAATTTCGATCTCTTAAGGCCACATTTATTGGCACACAAATCAAGGTGTTTGGGAATGTTTGACAAGCGTTGACTTCAGGTTGACTTTTGTTTTGACTGTAAAAAATCACAACAAATTTTCTCTCTGCTTTGACTGGGTTTGAACGATGTGTTTTGGGCTGCGTTTAACCTCCTCTTTAGATCGAGTTTGACTAAGGAAGACCAAGCTGCTTTGGTGAAGTTTTGCTGCTATTTTGACTAGCGTTGACTTTTTGGTTAGGGCTGACACTGACTGTAGAATTTTACAGGGTTGATTTGACTATGTATTGGGCAAGTGAATTTGATTATTGTACTCTCTCTCTGCTGAACTATTGAATAAAAAGAAGAAGATTTGATCAAAGGGTTTTCCCCACATTGGGGTTTTTCCTTGGCCTCCGCCAATTATGGTGTCCCCTTGTCTTGGCTTGCTTTCTGCATATGTTTTATGTTCTATCTGCATTTACTGCCAATGTGATTGCTACTGGAAATAATTTGAAAAATTGTCATTGGGCTACTAAAGGAACATTGAAGTAAATTGTGCTAAGCATATAACATACCATTGTTATCTAAAATAAACATGGTATTAGAGCTCAGGTGAAGACAAAGGCCAAGCACGAGTGAGGAAAAGCAATAACTAAGGAAAGTTGTTGGACAAGAACTTGGAACTAATCCCTATGACTACTACATCTTACTTCAAATCCGAGGACAAGCTTAAGGACAAATCCTACTATCATGCATGGAAGATGTCTCTGGATTTGACTTTGGAAGAAAATGATGCTATGGACTATGTCAAGGGAAAAGTACTGGAGCCTCCTTCAAGTGCATCCGCTGCTGCACAAACAAAGTACAAGAAGGGTGAGGTTATAGCTAAGACAATTAATGTTGATTCTATTCACAAGCCTTTGGGTTGCCTATATTTCTGATTTGGAAACATCTAAGGAGATGTATGACAAGCTGGTTGGGATGTTGAAAGTAAATAATGCAAATCAAGTTCTCTTTCTCAATAACAAGTTGAAAGACATCAAGATGGATAGTGGAGAATCCATTCAATCCTACTTCATGAGGATTACCGAAATCAAGAATGATCTCCTATCTATTGGAGAAGTTATTGGTGACAGGGAGCACACTCTTATTGCACTTGGAGGCCTTACAAGAGAATGAGATGTTTTTAACACTACCATCCTCAACAATGACAATATTCAAAGATTTGATGAATTATTGGCTAGATGCACTCAAGAAGAAATAAAGGTGATGGAAAGAGACAAGCCCTCAAATGGAAACAATCCCACTACATTCTCCACTCATGCTAAAATGAAGAATAATGCTGGTCCAAGAAGACAAGGTCAAGGGTTCAAGCTGAGATTCAAAGAAGGAAGATGCTTCAATTGCAACAGGTTTGGCCACTTTGCTAGAGAGTGTCCTCACAAGAAGGATACTCCAAGAGACGATGACAACAATAACAACAACTACAAATGCAATGGCAATCAAAGGAACAACAGGTTCAACAATAAAGGAAAGAGGAATGCTCTCGCTGCTCGATAAGGAAATGGTAGTCCTCCCAAGAAGTCGAGAAACTCTAGGTATGAAGAAGTTAATATTGTAGAAAAGCAAAAAGAATTTTATCTTATTTCTGCCCTTACCACCTCGTCTCCTCCGGATACATTGGATCATTGGTTGATCGATAGTGGTGCCTCAAGGCACTTCACTGGGTACAAGGAGGCCATCTCAAACTTGATTGAAAAGGAGACTAATATGGAGATTATACTTGGGGATAATGTGTGAAAGGAATTGGGACTGTTACTCTTCATTTAAATCAAGGTCAAACCCTTCATTTAGAGGAAGTGTTTGTATGTACATGATCTGATAAAGAACCTGGTCTCTATTTCTGCGATGGAAGATAAAGGCTTCAAGGTGAGATTCGTTGATGGTAAGGTTCGTGTTTGGCAAAGGAATCCAAAAGATGCATTCACTCTTGGATTTAGGGTTGAAGGTCTCTATCAGGATGGAGGAAGTCCATTGGGAGTAATGACTTGCGATACTAGTCTTCCATTTGAATTAAGGCACTGAAGATTTGCTCACCTTCATCACAAAGCCTTCCCTGATGTAAGGAAGATGGTCACAGGTATGCCCGCATTCAACTTAGATCATGAAGGAGTTTGTTATGGTTGTGCAGCTGGAAAACATACAAGGGTACCATTCCCCTCAAGTGGAAGTCAAACTATCGATATTCTTCAATTGGTCCATTCTGATCTATCAGGTATGTTGCTTGTAACATCTTTGGAAGGATATTTGTACTATGCAATTTTTGTGGATGACTTCTCTCGCAAAACATGGATCTATTTCTTAAAGAAGAAGGACGAAGTGTTCAAATGGTTTTGCTCTTTCAAAGCCTTGGTCGAGAATCAAATAGGGAAGAAGATCAAAATATTGAGGATCGATAATGGGACCGAATATGAGTCAAATGAATTCAATGGCTATTGTAGAGATGCTGACATTAAGAGGGAGACGACTACTGCATGTACTCCTGAACAAAACGGTGTTTGCGAAAGGAAGAATCGAACTATCATAGAAGCCACCCGTGCCATGCTTCATGACCAAGGTCTACTGAAGTTCTTATGGGGAGAAGCTGTCAACACCGTTGTGTATGTTCAAAATAGATGCTTGCATCAAGCATTGGACTTGAAGACACCTGAATAAGTTTTCACCGATAAGAAACTTGATGTTTCTCATTTTAGAATTTTTGGTTGTCCCGTATATTGTCATTTGCCAAAAGAGAAAAGAAACAAGCTAGATGCATCTGGGAAGAAAGAAACATTTGTGGGCTACAGTGAAACTTTGAAGGCATATAGAATCTATGTGTCAGTCAAAGAGAAGTGGAAATAAGTCATGGTGTTACTTTCTATGAAAATTTTGCCCTTAGAAAGTCTAAGATCTTCCTATCCCTAGGAAGGACAATGATGATGATGCAAGAAAGCAGGATGAATTTTTGACGAATGATCTGATGCCCGATGTTGAAGGTCCGATGGATCCCATTGATCCACCTCCTTGTGAGCCCTCTACTTCAAGAAAAAGACCTTTGTGGCTCAAAGATACTCTTGAATATGCTGAGAGACATGTTGCACCAAGAGGAACATTTTGTGACAGCAAGAAGCCGAACAGGTACCATCAGTACTTAGCTGCCATGAGTACCATTGCACAATCTGAGCCATGTACATTCGAAGAAGCCGTGAAGCACCAAGACTTAAAGTATGCGATGAACGAGGAATATGAGTCAAGCATGAAGAATGATGTTTGGGATGTGGTTCCTAGACCCATGGACAAGTTAGTGGTCACTTCAAAATGGCTTTACAAAATGAAACATGGAGCTAATGGGAGTGCTGAAAAGTTCAAGACCAGGTTCGTTGCTTGAGGCTTCTCTCAAAAGTAAGGAGTGGACTATGATGAGATACTTGCACCGGTTGCTCGATATACCACTATCCGTTCGATCATAGCCCTTACTGCCTCACAAGGATGGAGCCTACACCAAATGGATGTCAATACTGCTTTCTTGCATGGCTCGTTTAAGGAGGAAGTCTATGTAGAACAACCCGAGGGGTTCGAAGTCCAAGATCATAAGACACATGTATGTAGGTTGAAGAAAGCCTTCTATGGGTTGAAGCAAGCCCCTAGGGCTTGGTATGAGAGGATAGATAGCTATCTTATGAAGCTGGGATTTACAAGGAGTGATGCTGACCTGAACTTACACTTCAATGTTGGAAAGGACAAGCCTCTCATTTTGGTCATCCATGTGGATGATCTCTTTTTGACAGGTAATGACCCTCTCATTCATCAATGCAAGAGGGAGTTGGCTTCTAAATTTGAGATGAAGGACCTAGGACTGATGCACTATTTCCGAGGGCTAGAGGTCTGGCAAACGCCAGGTGTGATTTTCCTTTATCAAGGAAAATACATAGTTAAGTTGCTTGAGAGATGTGGGATAGTGGATTGCAAGTCCGTGTCTACTCTGTTGGAACTCAACATCAAGAAGCTATGTGGAAGTGCTACTGGGCCTGAATTAGCGAACCCTTCCTTGTATCGTCAACTTGTGGGGGCCTTGATGTTCTTGGTAAAATCCTGTCCTGACACATGCTTCGCTATGAACACGTGGAGTCAATTTATGGTCGAGCCTCATCACATTCATTGGATTGCTACTAAAAATCTCTTGAGATATCTCTGGGGCACAATCTTCTATGGACTGAGATACACTACTGGGAATTTGAGGCTATATGGATATTCAGATTCTGACTGGGCTGGTAGTGTGGTGGATCGTAAGAGCACGTCTGGGTGCTGCTTCTCTTTGGGGTCTGCTTCAATATCTTGGATGAGCAGGAAGCAAAAATCCGTTGCTTTAAGCACCACTGAGGCCAAATACGTTGCTGCGAGTATAGCTTGTCGTGAAGCTGTTTGGTTGAGGAAGCTCTTTAGTGAGCTATTTGAGCATGTGTTGGATACCACCGTGATCATTTGCGACAACTAGAGTGGGATTCGCCTTTTAGAGAATCCCGTTTTCCACGACTGCTGCAAGCACATTGATATCAGGTACCACTTTATCCGGGATGTGGTACAACAGGGAGCAATAAGGCTCCAACACATCGGGACAGATGAGCAGGTTGCAGACATTTTCACGAAGCCCTTGGGGAAGGTCAAATTCTTAACCTTTTGAGAGAGACTTGGAGTCGAGGAAAGACCCTCCTATGAGGGTCTCGTATGAGTTGGACACTAAGCTTTGGGAGCTCTTGGGGGCTTGGGGTACTTCTTGGAGCTATGAGCAACCATAGGGTGAGTGGTTCACCTTCCCCTAATGGTGCGCTATATACAGGGTGAGTGGTTCACCTTCCCTTGTGATACTCCATGATGGTTGAAATGTTTGTAGGGTGAGTGGTTCACCTTCCCCTACGATTGACATATGCATAGGATGAGTGGTTCACCTTCTCTTGTTGATGCCCCAACATACATCCTACCCATGGCATCCGAGACTCATGGGAAGTACCTCTCATCTGGCCAATGAGTTGGGAAAAGTGGTTAGGGACCATAGCACTGCCGATGGACGCATCGTGTACTGCCGTACTCCTTATGACTAGGATGCATGGTGTTCAACAACTTGATTTGGGATCAAGGACTGAATTTTGTCAGTGGAGAGAAGTAAGGTCTTGTGACTCATTCTCAATCACTTCTTCTTCATTGTTACTTCATGGTTCAACAAAGTAGGGCAAAGCAGTGATACATGATGATAGGATGGCATGATGATGACAAATGGATTGATAGGTGGAATTCTACCTAGTTGAGGGGGAGTGTTAAAATTGGCAACTAGGGCCAAATTCCACCTTGGGACAACTCATATGATGAAGATGATTATTGCATTGGGTTTCTCTTTTCGAGAGGTCCAAATTTGATATAAATAATATCTCATTTGGACAAGCAAAAGTGGAATTTTGAATTTATTCTCTCTCACACACAAATTGTTAAGGCCGGCCTCAGCTTAATGTAGGCTCAAGAAGCACAATAGATGTGTCCGTTCACCCTCAATGAATTGTATAAATAGGAGTGAGCTCTCTCCTCATTTGGACATGACACACTTCATCATTCTTCCCTCTCCAAAACAGATTGGTTCGTATAACTTGGGATCTTCTCTCTTTCTCTCACACATGCGGCTAGGATGACAGTTTTCTGTGCTGAAACAGGACGAAAATTTCAAGACTGTTGACCTGCACTGACCAATGCTGTTTTGACCAAGTTTGACTACGTTATTCGGGGCAAAATTTCCCTCTTGAGGATGCATTTATTGGCACAAAAATCGAGGTGTTTGGGACTGTTTGACCAGCATTGACTTCAGGTTGACTTCTGTTTTGACCACAGAAAATCACAACAAATTTTATCTCCCTTGATCGAGTTTGACCAAGCTGTTTTGGGCTGCGTTTGACCTCCTCTTAAGGTCAAGTTTGACCAAGGAAGATGGAGCTGCTTTGGTGAAGTTTTGCTGTTGTTTTGACCAACGTTGAATTTTTTCCTAGCATTGAAATTTACTCTCTCTTCGCTGAACTATTGAATAATAATAAGAAGATTTGATCAAAGGGTTTTCCCCACATTGGTGTTTTCCCTGACATCTGCCAAATCTGGTGTCCTCTTGTCTTGGCTTGTTTTCTGCATATGTTCTATCTGCATTTACTGCCAATTTGATTAATTGTTAATGTGATTGCTATTGGAAATAATTTGAAATTGTCATTGGGCTGCTAAAGGAACATTGAAGTAAATTGTGCTAAGGATAGAACATACCATTGTTATCTAAAATTAACATGGTATTAGAGCTTAGGTGAAGACAAAGCCCAAGCAAGAGTGAGGAAAAGCAATAACTAAGGGAAGCTGTTGGACAAGAACTTGGAACTAATTACAATGACGACTACAGCTTATTTCAAATCCGAGGACAAGCTTAAGGACAAATTTGACCGTCATGCCTTACATGAGTGCATGAGTTACCCCGACCTTTGTTTTTCCACCCTTCTTCATATGCCTTTTGCCTTCGATTGATTTTTCTTCATAACTGCTTAGGGATCTAGGTGATGGACAACATGATGTGTAATATGTAGCAGTGGATACCCCCTTGAGGTGGCGCAGTTCATCGCCCACCAGGGGTTGGGACAATCATGCGTTTCTTAATGATGGAGAGGGCTCATTTAGGTCACATAGGAACCAGGGTGATGGCCAGAGATAAGGGGTAGAGCTCATGTTTTGGCTTTTGCCCACGCGCTAAATTTGTATGTCCCGACCATCTTTTGCATTTTGTGGTACATTTCCTGTTGATAGTGGCCAAATTATGCCTTCTTTTCTTACTTTCTTTTGAGCTACATCAACCTCCGGGCATTGTTCCAGGCCCGACCCAAAGTGTGTACAAGGGAAGGGGGAGGCTAACCCTTTGTGGACCCAGGGGACACATGTGGATGCAGATGGGAAAAGAGATGAATGGGGCTCAAATGAGTGGAAAGGGAGTAATGTGGGTGGTGTAAGGAAGCGGGACCATGCAACCAAAATCAATATTTCCCATGTAGTGCCATCCCTAAGGATAATGACCAGTGAAGGAGATCCAACGAGACTAGGATACAAGGGTATCCATGAAATTGGGCAATGGGGACAAGAATACAAACCTAACCCACTCTTTCCACTGAATCCCCCCACCAATCCATGCCCGAAAGTGCCCATGATAAATAAGGAAAACTACTCAACTATACCAATGAAAAGTCATACCTTTGGGGTCAGGAGACCCACCTTCAAACATACATTCATAATAGATGGGCGATGAACCACATGGCTGGCTCAGGTGGCAGAGAAAATGACACATCGAGATATCTAGGGGTTGCGAGGGGTTGTTGGCTGTTGCCTGAGGACCATCTAGGAGAAAATTTTCTCCCATATACACTACCCACAAGTGGTGGTTAACAAGACCTAAATTTTGCGTGTCTCATTTTGTTCTTGGATGTCTTTTTGTGTGTGTTTGGTTTATGCTCTATCTACAACTGCTTAAATAATATTGCAGCAGAAAGAAATTTTTGGAATAAGTAGTTTTTTTAGCATAGAACATCAAAATTTCAACAATATTTGACCGTATTCCTTACTAATGCTATGCAATTAATAGTAATATTAAATTCTTAAAGTAAAAATGACATCCTCCTTTATCATTTTTACTTAAATTTTCAACATTACCATTAATAGACTGCGGATGTTTGAGAGTGGTTTCGACCTCATTGGATTTGTTATGGAGAAAATGTAATTTTAGATCCCACTCAAAATCTAGCAGACTTAAGAGTTTTCAGGATTTTAGTATTGGGGGGGATGGCAACGTTTCCATTGGATTTTGTCATGTATGAGCCTATGATGGTATGGAACTAGCAATTAATCAAGAGCATTAAGCCCTCTATGTACGTTGATGTTAGTGGCATTGATTGTTGAACTCCTCTATCATGACCCTATAAAAATGTACTCATCACTCAAACAAAATTTTGACTTGACATGCTAATCTTTTTCTATTTTCTATTAATGCTTAGAGGGTGATATTGATGACGAAGATCCCAATATAGGCAATCATTTTGATGATATGTAGGTATTTGTTGTAACATGATTTTTTGGATTTAGAGCTCATCTTGAGCCTATTTGTTGATGTATTTTCGATTTAGAGATGGACTGTACTCGATGCTATTTTGGTTATGTGCACCCTCACATGCTATATAAATGAGAACTTTTACTTATTTGTGTATAAATGGTGTGGATTCATATCGCTGCACATGAATATACATGTTTCTATTAAATTCTTTAATGTTTTGTGTTTTTGGTTGACTGGTTTTTTGGTTTGGTTTTTTTTATCGGTTCTGGTTTGGTTCTCACCGATTCCTATTGTGAGGGGTTTGTCAGTACGATTCTGGTAACATTGTGCTAGGGTCTCACAGAAGTAGAAATAATGCTCCAAATTTGCATTGATTGGGGTTAGGGACATGATGACTATTTAGTCGCTGCTTGGTTTCCCTAGTTGGGTACATTGTAAAAAGGAAGTGATTCATTGGGTGGAAGATGTTCCAGGATGTGGGCGTGGTTCGAGGATAAAATAGTGGAGTCAGAAGGCCTCTTGCATGTAAGGTTAGGCATCTCTAGTTAGGGTACTTGAAGAAACTTTCAAGTGATTGGAGCTCTTTGAAAAGACAATGGAATTGCCCTTGGATTTTGTAGTAAATTGGTTAGCGGAAGACAAGTGGTCCTCGGTCTCAACCTCTTTGAAACGACATAATTGGTGGAGCCTATTTGATTAGTAAATCTAGGGGTTTGTCTAACTCCAGAGTCTATGAGAGCCCGCTTTGAACTGTATAATGCGGTCAAATAATGACTCTATCCCTTAGAACCATAAAGTGCTTATCATAGAAGTTAATGTAACCCACCTTGAGGGTTTATCTAAGTGACTTCTACAAACCAACTACAGATATCATCTTTGATGGTCTTGTTCATCTCCTGTCTAGTAGTTAAGAGGTGGCGAGGCACAACAATGGAATATTTAAATGGAGGAAGTCGATATATTGTAGTACCAAGTAATGTTAAGAGATCCGAGACCGTCGAATACTAGCAAACAAGAGCAACCAAGAAGACTTGTTGATGTAGTGGACTCTGATGAACAATAGGTCAAGTATGGGTATCAATCTCACTCCTTTGATTTATTAGTGAAAGTCCAAATACGATGCAAGAGTTATATAATAACAAATACTATCTTATGTCGAAAGGGTTCTGCACCAAACTTTGTGGGGATGATGGGTTTGAGGGGTTGTCTACTCCCCTTACTATATTAGCAAAACTTTGAACTAAATGCAGTGTAGGAGTGATATAAAACCAAACACTATCTTATGTTGAAAGGGTCGGGCACCTAACTTTGTGAGGATGATTGGTTGAGGATTGTGTGCTCGCATTTGATGATGTGACAATGGAGGATGATCTGTATTCTCTTGCCGAGGACCAATCATACTTACCTTAGAACCATATAAAACTTTGGGTTGGAAAAGGGTGTCCATGAGAGACATATTGGATGATATGTCTTGAAAATGGTTAAGAAACACTACCTGTCAAGAAGGGCCAAGGATCCATAGCCCTTGTTGACTTGGCGCTGAAGTGCATGCCATAAGCTAAAGTGAGGTCATGTAAACTATAACCCCAAATAGGTATAGACTTTGGTGATCTCAATCTCCTCCTCTCTAAAAAGAAATCGGGATCAAAGTGGGTCTTCTTCAAATTGTTGAAAGTCATGTGCTTGGTGTTAACCTAGGTTGATTATCAATTGACAAAGATCATAAAAAGGATTAGGGTTTCCAACAATCTCTGTAATCTGTTAACGCTCGAATTTGCCCCAGGCTGAGGAAGGCAAAACTCAAGGCAACATCAAACCACGCTTAGCCTCGTAGCTAGCCCTACGAGGACAGGAGAGAGCCCTCTCCGGGTCAATCTCGGAAAAATATAATCAATAAGGCTCGAGATGACTGAAATTGTAACTAATATTAGGCTAGGTATTAAGTGCAGAGGTTTAAAGGTGATTTTTTGGGGTTTTTGTTGAATCAAAGGGAAAGGCAATTTTGGGTGCGGGGATGAGACACAGTTTTTGCAGAGGTCTGATTGGAGCAAGGTAGGCAATTGTTTGATGCCTTAAAAGCAATGAGGTGAATAGATCAGACAGGTGAGGAGCTAAGGAGAGCAAGAAAACCTCAAGGATTCTCCTTAAACAGATGAAAACATAGGATATCAAACAAACTTAAAGGCAAAGCATTACAGATTATGAATTCTACCTTAACACTTTGTTTGTTCAATTGCAGAAGATGAGAGAAGGAAAATGATACACATAACAAACTTACAAGTACTGAAAGAAGCACACCATCAAGACATAAAGCCACATGAATTCCAAACAGTGCTGCAAAACCCTGGTCTTTCCTTTGCCAAAATGCTGAAGTAAAATGTACAATAAAGTCTCAAAGCCTCTTCCCCAAGAGTCCAACCCTTGCTACTGAATGAAAATTTACATATATAGATCAAGCTAACCTCATTCCCTAACCTCTAGGGGTCGAGCTCCTCCTTCTAGGAGCTGTTTCAACCAATTCTAAACAAGGAACTGAAAACTAGGTAGTCAAACAACTAACCCCTATATGCTAGGAAACTGATTCATTCATTAAATTTTTGCTATTTTGTGAATGAATCATCTAGAATAGGTAATATAGTGCCAAAATTACATCATATACATCAAATTACATCAAGGAAAACCAAAAATTACATCAAGAGGTGAAACTGGTCATAACTGGCCGAAATTCTGAGCTGGAAGGTGAAAAATTGGCCAAAATCCTCAATGCGCAGCGCCCTGATCTTTATGTGCAACGGAATTTCAAGCTGATTTTGAGGCACTTCCCGGCATCCAAATTGAGCTCATGATAGCTCGTTGGAAAGCCCTGGATGTCTACTTTCCAACTCAAGTGGAATTTCCCAATTTGGAGCTCATTTGCCCCCAGGTACTTCTTGCTGTGGCAAAAGGTGGCAGCAAGGTGGTTTTCATGGTGTTTTTGGGCCTTTTGACCATCCAGAACTTGATGAAATGCTTCGGCAATAGCTGAGCATGCATAACTTACCATGACAAACCCAAAAATACAAAGTTTTCCTCCAGCAAGTGTCCCAATCAAAAGCGAGCGCGCATGCGTGCTGCGCGTACAACCAAAAAACCTGTTTTTGGGGACCAAAATTTTCAAAATGACAAAATTTTCTCCAAATTCGCTCAAATTTGGAGTGAAGACCCTCTATCATGTGTTATGCTCAGCCAACGATGCTTCGGCCAAAACTCGAAGTGGATCCGACCTCTTCCGTCGTTTTAGTGCTTGGCTCAACCTCTTTTTCAAAATCTTCACTTTTGCTTTGTTGACATGCATGCGAGCCCAATAATGATGTTTCATGTGTTGGAGCATATCTTTATCTCTATTAGCCTTTGCCAACAACTTCTCTAAGTGAATGTTGACCCTCTCGAGCCAAGTCTCCCGGTCAGTTTCTACCTCCTATTTGCAAGCTTGGAATGAATTTGGTTGTGTTCCGGGCGCATATACCAAATTTCTGTGTTGCTGATATTCAATGCGCAACGCGCAAACCCAGTGCGTAGCGCACACTCCTATGCGCAGCGCCTATGTAAATTTACACTGGCCCAAACTGCCCAATGCGCAGCGCACTGCCCAATGCGCAGCGCACACTTTCTATGCGCAGCGCACTTTTGCAGGAGGCTTTTGGAGGCCTTCCCGGTGTCCAAATTAGGCGTGTGATAGCTCGTTGGAAAGGTCTTTGAGTCTACTTTCCAACTCAATTGGAATTTTTCAATTTGGAGTTCATTTGCCTTGTCAAAAATCAAATCTCCCAAGACTGGTCAAAATGTGCCAAATGAGGCTGCCTCAAGGCAGAGTGCTGTTGCAGTCAACTTTTGAATGCCTTCCTCAACTCCAAATTGAGCTCATGATAGCTCATTGGAAAGATATTTTTGTCTAGTTATCCTTTGACTCATCAAGAAAGTTATTTGGCCAACCAAGCTAGGAGAAAAATTGATTTTCCCAAGGTCACTTCAGAGGTGCATCAATTCTCCCGAGGCGATTGTATTTTTGACATTTCTCCAAAACCATTATACCTGTGTAAAAAGTGAAGGATGTTTTTCTTCCTTGGCCTGTTGTGGACAAAAACCTCTCTCAGTTTTCCCAAATTCATCTTTGATTGCTCAGAAACATCATTTGAGTGAAACCTATCCCGATGTGTGAAACAAGGGATTTTGTCGAAATGAAGCGAAATGAAGGGGATAAGGGGCTTCTAAATTCTTGGGGAAATTTTTGGAAGTAGGGAGGGATGTTAGGAAGCACGGGAAAGTGGAATCTCAAAGATCGAGTGAGGGGAAGGGGTCCAAAAGGGCAAAACACAGGCCCAACCTAGAAAATTGCCAGGTTGTAGCAAGAAACTAGGGTTTGTGCGAAAATGAAGAATTTGGGGGATCTTAGTGATGGGAAGTGTTTAATAACTTACATTAAGGATAGGGGAAGGTGTATGAACATCAGGATGCAAGTTTTGCTAATGATTTGATCATTCAAGAGAAATTGCCTTCAAAACCCTAGGAGAGGGAAATGAACCTTGCTTAGGCGCAACTGAAGCATGAACAAGGTGTAAAATGACCCAATGGAACTTGACATGATGATGACAACCCTCTGAATGATGATACACTCAGTTGAATGATGACATGGACTGCCATTTGGACAACTTTGAAAAGAGTGAAAACAAACCTTAGACCTAATGCCTAGTGACCAAATTTTGCTTGAAGACTCTTTGAAATGACAAAATTTGACCTTGACACCTTAAAATCACTTTGTAGGAGCATATTTGATCACTGGAGGAAGGCTACAAAGGCTGACACTAACATAACCCATGGGAGATGTGTTCAAAAATCTAGGGCAATTTAATTAGGTGATTTCTCTTACTATGATAACTTCTTGTGATGACTTTTTACTTAACTTGATTAACTTCTTCTTTCACTTAATTATTATTAGTGTTTCTATCATCAAACAACTATCAAACAATGAAGATCAATGAGACAAGGAGACACAAAATGTAGGCTGTCAGCCAAGGCCAAAACCTCTCCTCTTGAGAGGAAAACCTACAAGAAATCTTCTCTTATCGAAATTGAAATGACAAATTCCAAGTCCTATGACTCTTGACAAAGACCCCTCCAAGACCAAGTCAAATTTATTCTTTGATAAGCTCTTCTTGCACTAAGTCAACGCTAGTGAAACTCTTCTAGGATTGCACAATTTTGACCCTTCCAACAGATTTCAACTTCTTCAGTGAGTCTGCAACTTTTTTGGCGCTCCTGCAATCTGAGTTTTTCACATGTGTGAATTTCATAGCGCAGAATATATTCCTTCTTTTACCTTCACTTAGTCTCTCCTTTTCTTTATGAATGCTCGATTTCCACAATAGATCCTTTTGGCACCTTAATTTCAGCTCCTAGTGATGAGTATGATTCGGTCCTGTTGAAGTAGAGAAGATGCCCTAATTGCAGTCCGCACGTGTGAGAGATTAGCCCAAGACAAACCTTGGAAATTCGATTTCTTCTTCCTTTTGTTCTCTCTCTTGTTCATTGAATCTTCTTGTGTTTTCTGTGCTTATGACTGAGCTGCTTGGATGCTCTTGAATGAGGTCGAGTGCTCCCATATATATAGTCTTATTTGGAGGTCAAATAGTCCTATTTGAGGCTGACTTATCACTTCATGTAGGCTGACTTGTTTGACTGTAGGTTGACCTGTCTTTGAGGGGGTCTTTGACTCTATTTTGACTAAAATAAATATCTTTTTTGATACATGATGCCCAAGAGGGTCTTCCATACATGACAATGACTCAATTGACTTGTTGGATGAATGATAAGCCCTAGCAGCGCTCAATTGGTGCTTGACCTAGAAATCAAATAACCTTGGGCATGAAACCCATGCCTCAAGAATAACAATAAGAAATTTATTTTTCTCTTTTCATCAAATACATAAAATCATGATTACATATGTCATTATGAAGACTGAACTTAGTTACACATTTCAACACTCCCTCTTAACTAGGAAGGTATTCATAGTGTATACAAGGTACTTGGACATTCTCATACTGAAGAATTCTCATAAGAGGAGTCGGATTGGTACGCCATCTCATAAGCTATTGTTTCAAATTATCTCATTGCATCTCATTATACCAACCAATATTGTCACATAGCAAGGCATTAACTAACAACTCTATCTCCACACGATCAAAGTACAATGCTGGCGAGATAAATGACTGATAGACACCATCATCATTGTTTCTCAAGGCACATACCACACCTGTTTGTTCAAAGGGTATGTCCTTTTAGGACAATTCCTGTCTTGGAATAACACATTCTAAGGAATTTCCTCTTCATTTACTCTTGCCTATTGGATGCCCTACCACATACTCAAAGAGTATCATAATTAATCTTAGATGCTTACCCAATCCTCCATTCTTTCTTCATGACATGAAGACGAGAATGATGTGTCTATCTCTCCCTCTCAACTAGGGAGGATGTACACATTCCTAAAAGGAATATACTCAAGCTCCCTCTTAACCAGGGACTTACCCAAGCTCCCTCTTAACTAGGGACTTACCCAAGCTCCCTCTTAACTAGGGACTTGTTTCCAACAACAATCTGCTCTTTGGTGGAGATCATGGTACTATTAGCTACTTATATGGCTCCTCTTCCCAATGTCATGAACTTCAACTTTTTCATCATGGAGTCTTCATCTTCTAGGTCTTCTTCGTAAGGCAATGGCCGTCTTCTTCATAACTTTCCCTTCAGCGAACCATAGTGTTGAACCAATAGTCATCTCATCCTTCTTTTCATCGGAAAATGATCTTCTAGTCCACATCTGGCTTTCCTTCATACAACTACCTCTTCTAAGTCATGTTTCTTTCAGGATCTTCTATCCGATCACATGATTATTGATTGTAAATGGCTTCTACAATCTTCTTTTGGTAGCCCTGTAACAACTGAACCAAATGATTTTAAAAATCGAAATGAACATGAAACCAAAGTTACCTTTCAATGATTGCCTTTCATCATGACATCAACTTGTTGCAACATCGACATCTTGCACATGAATGAACCCATCTCCAAGACATATATTACCAAGGTTTTTCTTTTTCCAGTATCCATATCAGGGTCTTCATACCTTTTTCTTCCATGGAGATGTCGTATCTAATTCCTCTAGTTATCGGATGTTGATCACTTATCTTATAACCATAGTTGCATCTTTCACGAACACTTCCTTTCTTCACATATTGCTTTTCCAAGAACTTCTGTACATAGTTCCTTCATCATAGGAACCACAATTATCAACCACTTCTTTTTCCATATGATGTCATATTATGTTGATTTCATCTTATCAATATGTAGAAAAGTTCAAGACACATAGTTTGTGAAAATTCCTAGATCTAACAATCTTAGGAATCCTACCGCAACCAACTGAATCTACTTCACATTACAAACTTATTTTAGATTTCTTCTTGAAACATTGAAGTAAATTACTGAAGCAACCTACACAAAATTAGATATGGTTATGAAACATATAAACTGATCAAGGAAATACAAGCACGTAGGACACCATTATTTTTGGACAAATGTCCCCGGAAAAACCCAACTTGGGAAAACCGGTGCAGTAGTGAGGGTTTTATTTTATTATGCAGCAGTGAAATCTGACTACATCTATGGATGCCCAACTGACAATCCAAACAGCAAGAAAATCTGGCAGAGGTATTCCCTAAGCAACCCCGACACTCGTGTTGCTTGCACTTGCACGTTCCTGCACTCACGCATTCCTGCACTCGTGCGTTCTTGCACTCGCGCGTTCCTGCACTCGTGAGTTCCTGCACTTGCGCATTCCTGCTCTCGCGAGTTCCTGCACTGGGAATAACTCAACCTCTTGCTACTACCTCTCCGGATTTGGAAATCTTCGTACATATCACTGTCCCTACCCCCCTACTGCAAAAGATCTCTTCGATCAAAATTTCCTCCCGAGAACTTCTCACTTCAGAAATTTGATCTCTTGATCTCTCGGTGTGTTTTCCAAATGACTTTTAAGCCCCTTCTTATATCTTCCTGTTGGACAACCAACAACCTAGATTAACTCCTAATTAAAGGCTTATATAATTTTGACTTGATCTCCGTCTTTATCTAGAACATTTGCCCACAATTAGATTAATACTCATTAATATTTTAATTTTCCTAAGTTTAGACTTAGGAACTCTATTAAAAATATTAATTATTTTAATATAATTGTCTCTGGGAGGAATTTCACAAAACGGTTTCTGGGTTCTTTGGAATGCATGTGCCCAAGCCTCCTAGCAAAATTTGAGGCTTAGAGCACATATGATGCTACCTCAAATCAACACTCCCTCTTAGCGAGGAATGTGCTCTAGCAATACACTGCTACTGCATACTGCTCTGATTCTGAAGCATTGTCCTCTGCGCTGTTGATGTTTGATATATTGTCCACCAACTACTGCGTTGCTGTTGCTACTGGACTGCTGCCTTTGACACTGCCATTGCCAATGCTACATTTGTACTACAATTCACTCTCAAATGTTGCATCTGCTATGCTGTTAGCACTGCCACTGCTAACACTGCATCCGTACTGCAACTTAGTTGCTGAGAGAAGCAATTGAAAAACATCCAAAATTACTGAACTAATCGTGTTCAATATGATACTATGTGAGTGTTGTAACTGACTGCTGCTAGTCTCTGCATTGACCCTCTGAATCTACTGCGCTGCTGTTGACCTCTGCTCTATGCCATCTGCACTACTGCCAACTCTACTCTGCGCTGTTCAGTCTCTGGCGCTCCTAGCCACTGCAACTGTCTCCCCGTCACTCCTCGGCACCATCCGACACTAGTCCATCTTGCGACTGTAAAACTGGGCTTCCGTAGCAAGGTATCGATCAAGAGGTGGACTCCTCAAGGATCCAGCCCATCTGTAGCTCTTTCGAACTACAGCTCCAAATCAGCCCACTTCCCTCTTGGAGATATCTTGGCTGTCATGGAAAACTTCTCCTCCTGTTCGATCTTTGCGGGTGCAACCTTAGGATCGTGCTTCTCATCCTTTTCCTTTTTTTTCAAAGGACACTAGAATGCATAGTGGCCCATCTCGCCATATCTGAAACACTTCACCTTGGAGACGTCCTTCTTTCGTCTCTGTTGCCCCTGTTGACCCTTCGATGCAAGGGCTGTATTCTCCTCCTCCTCCTTGGGCTTCGACCCACTGCTGCTATTGCTTCTGTCAAGTTTGACCTTGACCACGTCTCTCCTCATCTTCTCTTGTTTTAGAGCTGCCCACATCTCATCCTAGATAGTCTAAACAAAGGCTTGCCACTCATCTGAGATAGAATTTAGGGCCAATCTCAATAACTTTGAATCTTGAGGTGTATGCCCCGCAATTGAAAACTCATCACATGTCTCATTCAGCTTCGTGAGGAATGGATCCACACATTCTCCCTTATGCATCTTGCGCAGATCTCAACTTCTGTTGCAAGTACATCTTTCGCTGCTCAGAAGATCCCTGATACAATGTGGCCAAAGCATCCCACATCTCCTTAGCAGTTTCTCTGCTAGCAACGTGGTACACCACGTGATCCTTGACTCCATCCAGGATCATCCTCTTGGCCTTTGCCATTTTAGCTCTGTACTTCTTCAGCGGATCTGCATTTGAAGGAACAACTACCACACTATCAACATACGTCTTGAGGGCATGCTCATCTTGAAGGAAGGACATTCTAGCCTTCCAGATGAAATAGTAGGAAGCTCCATCCAACCCATCCTGATCCCTCAAGCCACTAGTTGCCATATCCTCCGAAATCTGTCGAGCAACTCCCTCTTTCTCCTTACTGCGTAGCTTCTAGGCTGGCCTGTGCACTCCTTGGTGGAGCTGCTAAGTCTGCTGCTCAACAAATGAGAAATACTGATTTCCTCGACAAGAAATCACTGAGGAAGTATTCCCTCACTATGCGATCTGCTTCCTTCTTCCGACCGCTTTTCTGCCCAGCGCTCAACTTGCAAAAAAACTGTGTCCCTCTAGCTCTGCGTAGTTCCCTCTGCCTTGGAAAATTCTCCATTCAACAGTCTTACCTCTCTATCAGTTCACTCAGAGAGAGACACCCACGAAAATATAGCCCACCTGGCTAGAACTGCACAATCCCCTAGGGGATTCAAATTGCTGCTTGTTGCAGCAAGTTGGCCGTTGCTTCAGTGCTTGATTTGCTCTTCCTGTTTTACATCAACACCTCTGATACGGTGTGAAAATACCCAGATCTAATAATATCAGGAATCCCACTGCAACCAATTGAATCTACTTCACCTAGATCGTAAATTACATTACAAACTTATTTCAGATTTCTTTTTGAAACATTGAAGTAAATTATTGAAGCAACCTACACCAAATTAAATATGATTCTGAAACATAGAAACTGAGCAAGGAAATACAAACACATAGGACATCGTTATTTTTGGACAAATTTCCCTGTAAAAACCCAACTTGGGAAAACCGATGCAACAGTGAGGGTTTTATTTTATTATGCAGTAGTGAAATCTGACTACATCTATGCATGCTCAACTGACAATCCAAACAACAAGAAAATCTGGCAGAGATATTCCCTAAGCAACCTCGACACTCGTGTTGCTTGCACTTGCGTGTTCCTATACTCGTGCGTTCTTGCTCTTGCGAGTTCCTGCACTGGGAATAACTCAGCCTCTTGCTACTGCCTCTCTGGATTTGGAAATATTTCTCTGAATCAGTCCCTGCCCCTCTACTGCAAAAGATCTATTCGATTAGAATTTCCTCCTGAGAACTTCTCACTTCAGAAATTCAATCTCTAGATCTCTTGGTGCATTTTCCAAATGACTCTCAAGCCCCTTCTTATATCTTCCTGTTGGACAACCAACGACCTGGATTAACTCCTAATCAAAGGCTCAGATCGTTTTGACTTGATCTCCATCTTTATCTAGAAGATTCACCGACAATTAGATTAATACCCATTAATATTTTAATTTTCCTAAGTTTAGACTTAGGAACTCCATTAAAAATATTAATTATTTTAATATAATCGTCTTTGGGTGGAATTTCCCAAAACGGTTTTTGGGTTCGTTGGAATGCATGTGACCAAGCCTTCCTGCAAAATTTGAGGCTTAGAGCACATCCGATGCTACCCCAAACCGACATTGTCCACATGCCTTCATGCATCATTTTAATGGAAGAGATTCTTCTTCTTCAATCATGCTCATGAGATAGAGCATTCAACCATGTTATCTACAACTATATGATGACATGGATTTATTTCTTCCTTTGGTAACTTCCTTTCCTTTCTTGAAGATGAAAGTACTTCAACCATCTCAACATGTTGCACTCCTTTGTCACCATACCATCATCCTTCTAAACAATGGATTCCATACAAAGTGGAATGTACACTATCAGTGAGACATTTGCTTCTTCCAAGTGGAGGTGAACCTTCTTATAAAGATTCTAGTGGAGGATCTTAGATGATCCCTCTTCTGCAAATGCTCCTTTCTAATGATGATGTATGATGATTTTTTTATCTTCTATCATGCTAGATGGCTTTCTTCCAACCATATATACTATTATTTCGGTTATCTTTTCATACTTTCAATGAAGATACCATGAGCTACTTCCTTTCTATCATGATGTCTGCTACGACTATGTAGACTTCTACTTCATCTATCCTTCCAAGCTTCTATGATAATGTCATTTCTATTTCAGCTCTAATGCATTTTGATGCTTCTTATCATTTTCTATAACTAAAAAGAACTAAGTGAAGGAGATTATCTCAGTCATAGTAGAGATCTTTCACTTTCTCCTTTGATTTCTTCCTTTCTAATTCTTCCATTTCTTCAGTAACATGGGCTTCATTTTTTCCCTTTCTCTTCTTTTCAGTTTGGGACAATTCCTTTTAAAGTGCCTATATTCGTTACACTCATATCATTGTATCTTTGATGTATCGATCTTCTTCTTTTTCCAAGGATCAAACTATCCAAACTTACCTTTTCTCCTAGCCATGGAAGCATATGCTTGAACTTGTTCGCTTAATCCTACATCGCTCTTCACCATCAAGCTTGTTTTTGCAATCTTACATAATGGCCAAAGTTCACTGAATGGAGTAGCTTCCTTATTTCCATAGATACTTGATACAAAGTTGCCCCATTCATCAGGTAGTGCATTGAGCACAACGATGGTCATTTCTTTATCAGACATTATTTCCACTAACTCTTGTAGTTGGTCTTTTATTTGTGACACCCTCATAAGATATGAGGCTATCCCTTCTTCCTTTGATACCTTCATCTTGTATAGCTCGAATGTCAATGATATAACTTCTCCTGTAGTGCTTATGGAAAACAATTCTAGCAACTTATCATAGATTTCTTTTGATTTCTCCAATTTTGCTACATAAGGGATGAGATAATCCTTGATTGATTCTATGAGGAATCTTTAAACGCTTATTTCCCGTTTAATATATTTTGATAGTCCTAGCTTTCTCTTGTGATGGTTTGGAGATTGAACCCTTGACATGTCCAATAACTTCATTCTCTATGAGAATCAAATCTATCCTCTTCTTCCATGCAAGGAAATTTGATGACCCAACCAGAATGAAGTCATTTTGATAATTGATTCAGACATAGATGTAAAGATACTTACTTGTCAAGTGAAGATGCTCCTTTGATGATGATATCTTCAACTTGATGCCTTCTTGATGATGTTGACTATTGAAGATGCCTTGTTGATGATGATTGCTTCCTTGATGATGTCTTCCTTCTTCAAAGATGACAATGTTTCCTTTTCAAGAGAGAGAGATTGCCTTGTAGTCTTGATCATGAAGTTTTCTTCTTGCTTCCTTATGTTGATGGTGAGTAGGCTTCCCAAGAATGCTTCAATTGTAGATTCCTTGAGTGGTGGTAGGGTCTTTTGGATGAAGATGAGTCCTTGAGGTCTTCTCCTTCTTCAAAATGTTGTTGCTTTTAGATGGTATGATTCTTGTGAGGAGAGGGGTAGTCCTCCTTAATGTTTCTTAGTCCTTTCCTTCAAGATCTTTCCTTCAAGATGATGAGTGGATTAGTCCTTCTTGATGATCTCGTGTTCGACCCTTATGTGTCCTTCAATGATGTGATCTTCAAGTTGCCTTTTCTTGTCTTGTCACCTTAGCTCTGATACCATGTTTAGAAATCTAGGGCAACTTAATTAGTTGATTTCTCTTACTATGATAATTTCTTGTGATGACTTTTTACTTACCTTGATTAGCTTATTCTTTCACTTAATTATTATTAGTGTTTTCTATCATCAAACAACTACCAAGGAATGAAGATCAATGAGACAAGGAGACAAAAAATGTAGGTTGTCAGCCAGGGCCAAAACCTCTCTTGAGAGGAAAACCCACAAGAACTTTACTCTTCTTATAGAACTTCAAATGACGAATTCCAAGACCTATGTGTTGAAAAGTGTAACTAGGTTTGGTCTTCATAATGACATGAAAATGTGACTTTTGTAAATAATGTAATGAAGAAAAATAAAATTATTTTTGTAAGCCTTGCTTCATGGGTTTCATGAGCAAGTGATTTTATTTTAGATGGCTCCCATTGAGAGCCTTAGGATTTGTCATTAAGGTCAAAGAATTAATGTCATGTATGAAGAGCTCTTCTTGAGCATGTGTAAAATGTATATGAGTCAATTAAGTGTTTACAAAGCCCTCCAAAAGACAAGCACAATTCTCCTCTCTTGAAGTTGGCCTCAAAACAAAGTAAAGATCACGTCGGCCTACCTTATGAAGTCACATAGGTTCACATGGTTCATGTCGGCTTAATATGACAAGCAAACCACTATAAATAGGTGTGAAGGCACCTCACATTAGTCAAGCACACAGGTTCAGATTTCTTCTGAAGTTTCGGTGATGAAGTATAGAAAATAGTTCGATCATATCTCTGTGTTTTTGTATGGGTAAGACATAGATAAAAATAATACCATTGGCACAATAAGAGAGTTAGGATTCCTCAAATATTTTCGGAGGATGATCACTGTCAATAACTTAGATATTTTTTCGGATGGAGAACAGTGATGGGCTCAGACCTCTAGTACAGTCATCAAGCAATTCAGATCTCTAGCTTTGGTGGTGAGTCACAGTCAAGTAAATTCGGATATCATTGCAGTAAGAAATTTGGAAGCCTCTCTGTGGTTTCGTAAGAACAATAGTTGTGAAGATTCTGTGGTTCGACCTCTATTACAGTCATCAAAGAAAAGGGACTCGGTGAAGGAACAATGAAGTATACCTCTGTCTCGGTGTAGTAAGATCTCATTGATAACATAACAATTCGTTGTAACTACAATTTGTATTATCTCTGTGGTGAAGATCTCAGTGTCAAATCAATGGTGAAGATCTCAGTGTCAAAGCAGTGGTGAAGATCTTGGTGTCAAGGCAATGGTGAAGATCTCGATGTCAAGAATGAAAGATCTCAGTGTCAAGGTAGATCTTGGTATCCAGACAATGATGAAGATCTTGGTGGAAGAGGAGTCAAGAAGAGGACTGTCAAGAGAACGTGTGTCTTGGTCTTGGAGTGGCTACTAGGTCAAGGGTCTTGGTCTTGGTATTCGTCAATTGGAATCTCTATAAGAAGAATTTGTGCGGGTTTTCCTCTCAAAGAGTGAGAGGTTTTGGCCCTGGATGATAGCCTACACGCTGTGTCTTTTGTCTATTTATGTTCATGCATTAGTTAATGTTTGATGAAGAAGAATACTACTAATCTAACATGAAGAAAATCCTAATCTAAATAAGTAAAAAACATTCACAAATAGTCACTAATAGAAGAGAAATCCTCTAATGCCAGTGTCCTAAATTTCTCAACACGATGACCCTTGACAAAGACCCCTCCAAGACCAAGTCAAATTTCTTCTTTGATCAACTCTTCTTCCACTAAGTCAGTGCTAGTCAAGTCAGCTTGGCCCTCCAAATAAGCTAGCATGGCCCTCCTCCTAGTCAAGTCACCCCCAACCTAAGAGGCACCCATTTTGCCCAACAAAAGACTATGTATGTGCCATTCTAACTCCTTCCAATAAAGCAACTCTGCGAGTCTGAGGCTAACAAAGGAGAAGTTTGAAGCCAACAAAAGAGAAGTATGAGGTCAATAATGAAGAGATTTGAGGCTAGCGAAGAAGCTAAGAAGAAGTCTGATTCCAAGGCTAATCTAAGGCAAGCGAAGAAGGGTTGAGGCATGCAAGCAAGGTCTGAGGTAAGCAAATAATTTCTGAGGCTGAAAAGAAACTTATCTAAGGCAGGACGAGTTGTTGGACCTGTGTAAGCTTATTTGGTAAAAGACTAGTTGCAGGATCAAATCTTGAGTGCAGATGGACAAGACACAGGACCAAAATTCTGAAGTTTAAACAAGGTACAGGACTAGAATTCATGGATGAAGAAGCTGGCCTAAATTCTATTAAGGTTTTACTAGGAGGCAATTTGGTGCAGGTTTGACCTAGCTGTATTGTTGGTTTGGTTGACCTTGTATTTGACTGATGTATCTTTGTTGAAGTTGATGATTTCTCTAAGGGAAAAGGTTGATGGGTTTTTCCCTCGTGGGTTTTCCCAGGGTAAATTCTTGTGTTCTTTGTTTGTCCATCTCTTCATGATCCTACTGTTATATACGTCATGTAGTTGATGTATTCTGTGTAATTGCTTAATGATAAATAAGAATATGAAAAAGGAATTAAATCATCTGAAGTAATTATCCGTTTAGAAGACCCTTTGAAAAATCAACACGGTATCAGATCTAGGATTTGAGAGTAGTCTTGAAGTAGGCAGCTTGCTTATCACCATCTAAGTTCTGAAAAGGAAGGAGTAGATCCAAAAGAGACCAAGATTTGTTTGCAGCGCAAATGCCTCAGAGTAAATTGATCAAAGATACTTTCTTGAGGTCGAAGGATGTCGAAACTCTAAATTTCTTGATCTCATACCTAACTTCAACCCTAACTCCGAAAATTCAAGGGTTGTCACAGGGGTAAAGAATCCTCAGGAGATCCAAAGGCCTCAGGGAAAATGATAAGAGGGCCGAATAAGTTCTTAAATAACCTTATAAAATTCAAAGTCAATAAAAAGGCCAACCTGTAATATGTTTGGTATGTAATCCTTTGTATTTTTAATAATGATTCTATATCAACAAAAAGGTAGAAATATACTTGATCAAAGTCTAGCTAGCTTGAGATTGCAGAAGGCTGAAGCTTAAAATCTCAGATCAAAGGTATCTAAGAAAATTGCAAAGGTTTGAGAGCCTCAATAAGTTGTCAACGCAGTTTCAGAGAATTACTCCAAAAGGCCGAGTTCATAAGGAGATCAATGATGGGAGTCAGAAAGTCTCATGGAAAACCTCAAAGAATCCAAAATGACTAAGATTTCCTTCTTGTGGCTTAATTAGGACACATTCATGAGATTGAAATTATTAGTATATCAAAAATCTATGTCTCAGGCAAAAGAATCTCAGGAAGGTTGAGAAATATAACATCCTCAGTCACCAAGAACCGTCAGATGCAAAGTCTCCTCTGTGCAAGTTTCAGAAGAAGAACAAAGAATTGTTGTTACAATGATTCCAAAGAAAGCCGAGATTGATAATTGAATACTACACGGTCTTTAAGGGTCTAGTCCTTTAAATTCTTATGGATTTGTGCTTGTGTCACTTCAAAGGAACAGGATCATATATCATTATAGGCTGAATTTCCATTGCCTTGAAAGCTTTGCTAGTGGATCAGATCAAGTCATTATGGAGATCTGATTTTTTTACAGATTTCCTTTAGGGGAGCCCTTGCGACTGCTTGGTTCAGGAGGGGTTATTCATATGTGGTGCAATAAAACTTGAAGTTCAACAAAAATGAAAGAATGGTTGCTACTGTCCAATGTTGATTTGCGAGGCATGTATCAAAGTCGTTCTTTGAATCAAATAAAGATCTGCAAATGAAGATCATTATCTAGAACCTCATATCGTAGTGCTTAAAGATTATTGAAATATTTTTTTTTGTTTTTTGTTTATTCAGTATGCGTGGAAGGAAAATTTTTAAATTTGTGCAAGATTGTAGCTTCTTCCTCAGTCAAAGGACCATGTCAAATTCGTATGGATTATTGTGTTACAAAAGACAATCATCTATGGGATTCATAAATACTATTCTTAGATCTTGAGAGGACAACTAAGGAAAAAAGATCAATAGATTGAAAATAGTTATGCTGTCTAAAGATTGATATGACTTGAACTTAGGTAGATAATTTCTCTAAAATACAAACCACCTTGAATTTGTGAGAATCTAAATATCTAAGTACTATCTTATATGACCGTATAAAGGTTCTTTTCTAAGAACATGTCACCTTGTGGAAACATTCTGCCAAGTGCGTAATTGATGGCTTGCATTATTTCTCAAAAGTTCATAAAGTTAAGATGGCCATTTACATGAAGCTAGGTAAATATCCTGAAACTCTTGTTAATCAAGAGCTGATGGAGGTTGAGTTACTTGATATGAAAGGCATGAAAATCCTATGGTTTTGAACACTTTTAATGATTTGCTACGATTACTAGAAGTTTAGAATAAACTCTTGACGTTTCAAGGACAACTGATAAGTGTGTGAGTCCTCTGAGCTTTCGATGAAAAAGAAGCTGAGTTCTTCTTTAGGATTGAAGAAGTCCTCTCAAGAAAGATAAGTCACTAGCAAGACTTGGTGTACTCTTATTATGATAAATATTGATACATGTGAAAGGCTTATTGTGAGTATTGTTGGAGTAGTGTCCAACATAAAGACTATAGTTTTGGACATTTGGGTATTGACTTGCAAAAGAGTGCAAAGATGAGTATTATAAAACTAGGGTTTGTAAGCCTAGACCAATTTTGAAGGATTATGAAGATCTAGGGTTTGAAGTTAAAAACCATAGCTAGATGTTTGAAAACTCTATGTAAGTCTTGAGGAAAAGTATATGGTTTGTAGAAAACCCTAGGTTTAGACCTTTAGTATTGGAGGTTGACGTTTCTACTGAAAGCAAAAACCCTAGTGGAAGGTATGACATCATATTGATGATGAGGACGAGGATGATAAAGTTGAAAGTTGGATGTAAGAAGGATGAGATTAAGAGGGAGTTGACTTTCTTCTATAATCATCAAAAAATAAGTATCTTATGTCCCTCTTCTTTGAAAAACGTGACACTTACACACTTGTCAACTCCAAGAAAATTGGGCTTGTTCCAGGCTGATGTCTCTACCTCAATACTCATGCGGATCTCCTCAGCAGATCCTCCTCGATCTGCGTGCCCCCTATCCTGGAATAGCGTGCTGCCTACTGCCTTGGAAAATTGTGGTAGAAAACCTCTCTACCAGCCTCAAAACCTACATTGTATGCTCAACAAATCTACCTCAATTTGCATGTCAGTAATGCAGTCTCCCTCCTTGGATAGCGTGCCTCTTCCTGGCTTGGGACTTGCGCTGGTATGAGTTCTTCTTGTTGTTGTAACTTTGTTCTCCCATCAACACTTGAGCTATCACAACCTTTCTCTTCTTCACTCTTGATCTTCTTCTCTTCTCCACAAATGCACATGAAGAAAATTTGAGCTCAACCTTTTCCTCCCTTTTTAGCTCCATTAAGATAGGAGAACCCTAACCCTTTTGATCAACGGTTGAGATTAGATCTCAACCCTTTAGATCAACGGTGGAGATGTTTTCCTCACTTGATCCCCTTTTCATGTGTCCCCCCTCATTAATGAGTGTCCCTAGTCACTTTATAACTTTAAGTTGTACCTTGTACCTTTTTCACATAAAGTCACTTTAAAAACATAAAGTGACTTTAATATTATAAGGTACCATGTATTTTTTCTCATAAAGTCACTTTATAAACATAAAATGACTTTAATAATATAATGTACATAGTATTAAAGTACCTCATAAAGTGACTTTAATAACTCATAAAGTCACTTCACATGACTTTAATAACTCATAAAGTTGTTTACTAAAAAGGTGTTTTAATGTGTTTTCCCAGGCAAAAAGGCTAAAGCACTAGGAACCACTTCCTTGATACCCTTTTTCTCAACAAAGTAAATCCAAGATAACACCGATAAAACCCTAAGTTGGATTTAAACAATGATCCGAGTCTATTATTTCATAGTGATAAGTCTGTGATCTAGACTTTTTAAAAACATATTGGGATGTTTCATTCTTGAATATCTTAAAACTCCTAATTGATGATCTGACTCTAGACATCTTGGTTTAAAGTGCTCATTCCACTATCTTAGTTGATTTATATCTTACTACAAATAGAGAATTTGGAATTAAACACATAAAACAGACTTATTAAAATAAGACAAAGCAAGTTCACTTTAGACTTCTCGTTGCTCAAGCATTAATTGGATTTGCTCTTACGTCACACTATCTAAGGTCAATTTGTGTCATAAGATTAAGATTATATCTCTTTTGCTTATATTTTACTTGAAGTTGTTCTCTAAAATACAGCTTGGATCTATTGCAAGTTACATTCATTAAGTTGTTGTTAGATGACTTCTTTGAGGTTTTATCATTGACTTGGTATGGTACTCAATAATTTGCAAATCTGAAATATTTGTATTGCATATATAACAAATCAGATTTGAGACTTAATCTATTTGTTTCTAATTCATCTATAATATCAAAGTGGATTGTGGTGATTTATGCTTGATCTCTTAAGATCCTTCTTAAAGTATTAGGTCAGTAAGTTGTCAGATCCTTTATATTTCATACACTATATTTTTGTGGGATTCACTTGGCTTATTGTTGAAGTAAATATTTGCATTCAATAGCTTAATCATAATCAATATTTGGTTAACCTCTCATGAAAATCAAACATATACAAAGGGATACTGCCCTTGGCCTCTTAAGAGCTGGCCAAAGTTTGAGCGGAAGTCATATTGAGGTCATAGTGATACAATTCCCATCAATTACTGCAAGGTGGCATCTGTGGATTGCGCTTTTCAACATAGATGCTAGTTTAGTTGGTAACATATCTTATGGTGGCCCATTTCTAATTCAAGCGGTGTATTTGATACTTTTGCTTAGCTTCATGGTTGTTTTCTTTGTATTCCTTAGGTACTATTTATTACACAACTTATAGCTATTCTCTATGAATGTCAGCTCCTGTTTTTCACAGTAAACCCATATTCTCACATTTGAAGTGTCACATTGCAGGCCTGCCTTTTGCCAACTCCTCAGGGAAGTTTCTGTGCTAATTATGCTCGGTGTGTCAATCAAATTTTGCAGGGTTTGAATAACATGCAGGTATATATTGGAACCTGCATTGTTCCCTTTTTGATATGAATACTGTAAATTTGAAAAGTTGCAACAATGTAGGTCAAAAATATTTATTCTAATGTATAATTCGTCACTGTTTTCTTTGAACTGTAAGGATATTTTCTTCATATGAATACATTCATTGTTTACAAATTCATGTGATTTTTCTATCATTGTAGTTGTGGCTAAGGATACCACTAGCTAGTCCTGAAATTGAAGATTCAGAGCACACCCCTGATAGAAGTGACACATTTTTGGTAAGAAATTATACATTTCATCCTAGCTATATATTCATATTGTTTTATGAGACACCAAAGTCGTTCAGTTTTTATTCTAAAGTTGTGGTTTATTGTCTGCAGAACTATTTTTCTTTGACCTGCTAATTTGTGGTTGTCCAGACATTATGATTCTTTGAATCTATGCCCATCAAAAGAATGCTGAATTAGAATGGCATTTGTGAAGACCATCTTCCAAGTTTTGTTGTTGAGAGCCATGTTGTTTTTGATTGATGCCCTGTTTAAGCTTTTGATTGTTGGTGGTTTTCGTTTTAGAGATTGTTTTGATGATTTGGGAATGTTGTGACAACATATGTCATCATATAAGTTTCAGATATTATTTCAAAATCTTCAATCATGCCTATGCTTGTCATTCTTGAGAGTACCATGAAAGGTTTTGTAGAATTTTCAAATAAAGTAGACTAGCATACCTCAACATGGGTGATGGTAAACACCAAAGGGATTAGGTGGAGGATATGTTGCAGAAGGTCTATAAAGCATTGCTAGAAAGAAATGTATTATTCACCAACATTTATTCTTCTTAATCCATAATATTTTATTGATATAGATTTGGAGGGTTACACACAAATGTGATAGAAGCAATTGAAAGAGTGTAAGAGATGCAAAAATGGCACTATCAATTTAGATTACTTATCATCTATGTGTTATTAGGTTGTTACCTTCATTGATATGAATAATATGAATTCAACCCCCAAGTTTTTGTAGAAAAATATGCATAGGTTTAACATATTAACAAATGAGTAAATTTTTTTTCCTAAGATATATTAATCTGTGCTTGGATGCCCATCTTTTAGCACTCGTAAAGTGAATATAATAGGGTTAATGAATAAGAACGGTGCACTCATTTTCAAAACATGAATGAACAATAACCAAATTTATAGCAATTTGCCATGTCAATAAAAGGTATCCATATATCAAAGCACCATTGGTAGCTAAACTTTTCAAGGAAATGTTGTGAATGGTTGTGGTATTATCCATAAAATGCATTGAGTATGGACAATAAAAAATCCATGTCTTACATTGCACACTAATTCTCAAGAAACACCCTTGTGATCATATTGTAATATCCTTCCAGGCAATGTGCTCTCATTTGACACCAAACATTTTGGATGGGGTAGAGCAAACATTCCCAAATGTTTTGAGATTACATCTTCATTATCACATGCAAAATAGAGATTAATTTATGATTTCTTTGAATTTTGAGAGAGTATTTTGAAGATGTGTATTAAAAAGAATTGGCACAATACTAAATCAACCTCTTAAGTAAAACTCTTCATTGTTTAGATGAGAGATGAATACAAGTAACAAGTTTGTTTTTAAAAGGAGGATTTGCCAACTTAGTAGAAGTGATGAGAGAAAATGTGGCACATCAACATGGGAGTCTACATGGATCTATGATTATTCATCCTCCAATTTTCATAATGGAGATAACGATTGACAATGCATGACATAGTAGGGCTATTATGTTGTGTAATTGCATGTAAAAGCCTTGCGGTCTTACATTTGTTTTAAATCCTTTTTAGTGGATGAGAATCGAGACAATGTTAGTTTTATAATCAAGTGAGTATTCATCGGAGAAAAAATGATTAGGATTGAATAGAAGAATAACAAGATGGATTTGTTGTAGTTTGTGCCTACTTTGGTGTTGCCTCAATAGCGATAATCTTATTATTAGTAGTCTTGCTCCTTTTGGCACTTAATAGGATGTGATTGGTCTTTTACCACCCAAGTTACATGTGTGTGATAAAAACCACAATACAAAATGTAAAATCTGATGGGAACCTTTAGGAAGGTCATCGACTGTCTCACTTCAGCAACTTGTCCTCTCGCTTTAGGTTGGCTCTCCTCCAACTCAAGAGGTCCTTCCCTACAAGCATCACCAAGGCATTGTCAATTAGGCACAGGGCGATGTCAATGGTAGCTTTAGTTAACCATTTTTCTTTTTTTTGGAGATTTTAAGGGTTTTTTGTAAAAAGGGGAAAAAAGGTGATGGAGGGATATGAAGATTATTGTCAGTATCCTATTAGGGTTATGGAGTCAAGAGGAGTCAAATGAAAATATGAGAATAAGAAGAAAACCCTTTGAGTTAAGTTATTTGGTGCTTGTGGATTAGGGCAACAAGTTAGAACCCATTAGCTAAATGAACCCCTTCATTAATCAAGGAAAATCATGAAGTCATGACCACACCAAAAGGGATCCCTCCAAGTGTAAAGGTTCCAACCACAAAATTGACTCTGGCATGAAATACAGTGAAAAACTCTTACTAAGGAACTTTGGAGCAATGTTACCAGAATCGAACCAGTAGACCCCTTGCACTGGAAACCAGTAAGGACTAGAGTGAAATTGGTTAAAAACACCGGACCAAAAAACCGCTCAACCAAAACACATAAAATATTCAAATTTTAAAGAAAAATATATATATTCATGTGCACCCATATGAATTCAAACCATTTATAAGAAAAAGTTCTCATCTATATAACATGTAAGGTTGCACATAACTAAAATAACACCGAGCAGAATCCATCTTTGAACAGAAAATACATCATCAAACAGGCCCTAGATGGCCTCTAGCATCCAAAACAAAATATGCTACAACAAATACCTACATAAATCAAAATCTTTTCCTATATTGGAGTGTTCATCATCAATATCACCCTCTAAGCATTAAAATAAGATAGGAAGTGCTTAGCATGTCAATCCAAGATTTCATTTGTGTGATTGGTACATTTTTAGTAGGATCATGAATCATGATAGAATAGTTCAACAATCAATGCCACTAACATCAAGGTACATAGAGGGATTGGTGCTCTTGATTAAATGCTAGTTCCATACCGTCGTACATGAAAGAATCCAATGGAAACATTGCAATCACCTAAATCCTGAAATCCTGAAAAACTATTAAGTCTGCTGGATTTTGAGTGGGATCTAGAATTCTATTTTTCTATTTGAAATCCAATGAGTTCAGAACCACTCTCAATCATCCTGAATCCTTTAATGGTAATGTTAAAAATTTAAGTAAAAGTGACATTCTCATTTATCTTTCATTTAAATGAGAATGTCACTTTTACTTTAATAATTTAACATTACCATGTATTGCATAGCAATAGTAGGGCCATAGGCTTGAATATTAAGCATTTGGTCAAATACCAGGGTTCCCCATTCATAAATCATTACTTTAAAAAAATTACGTTCAAAGGGTCCTTGATAGCATTGATCAATGAAAAAAGGCCGGTTCAGTACCGAACCAATTAAAAATGGTTTGGTTCACTGGTCCGAACTGGTTTTTCCCTCCAACTGGTTGGACTGGCTGTTTCTTGCCGGTTCGGTCTGGTTTTGATAACATTTCTTTGGAGTATTGCCTAGCAAGGAGGGATTAAACTTACCCCAAACCAACAAAGGAGTGTGTGAGAAGAGCCTCTAGATGTCCTCCCTCCGAGTGACAAAGATGCCCTTCAAATGGATAGATATTTGTAGGCTTATGTTAGTCTTTAACAATCAGAATAATGCCTTTAATGATGTAGAAAGAATAATGAAGAAAGTGTTGAATTTTGGTAGCTGCAGTTGGTATTCTTCAATTGCATTAGCTTAGAAAAAAATCTATTCAAAATGAAATTAAATAAGAAATTCAAATTTTGAATTTGTGTCCAAAATCTAAAGTCCACTCAAGGGAGGGAAATTAAATTTTAAATTTAAATTCAAGTTGCCTCCAAAAGGATTAAGTCTGCCCAGCATAAGGGCACCCTGAATCCTCTATAAAAAGGAATTCAATTTCAATTCAATCTACACATCATCTCTCTTTCTAGCTCACATTTAGGGAACAAGTCTGATGAAGGAGCTGAATTTTTCTGGAGAAGTTTCTGATCTGTTTGAATTTGCACATCTGGGACACAGAGCTTGACTGTTGATAGAGGTTTGACCTAGCTGATCTGGCAGAATTTGGACCTCTGACTGCAGCCTGACCAAGGGTTTCTAGGCAGCCTTTTGACCAAATTTCTGGTCAGGTTTTTCTGAGCACAGTTTGACTGAGTTCTGGGTTTGTGTGACCTGAGTAGTTTCTGTGGTCAGTTTGACCTAGTTTAATTGAAATCATACTGTATCTCTTGTTTAATTGACAATTTCTCCTATGAAAAAGTTGCTGGGTTTTTCCCTAGTTTAAGGGTTTTCCCAAGGTAAAATTTCTTGTGTCGCTGTGCATTGTGATTCTACTGCGATCTCAACTGTCCTACTGCATTTATGGTTGAATCTATCTGAAGTAGGACGGTTGAGATCACAGTAGAATCACAATGCACAGCGACACAAGAAATTTCTCCTAAGAAAAGGTTGCTGGGTTTTTCCCTAGTTAAGGGTTTTCCCAAGGTAAAATTTCTTGTGTCTCTGTGCATTATGATTCTACTGTGATCTCAACTGTCCTACTGCATTTATGGTTGAATTTATCTGAAGTATAATTGCTTTATGATAATATGAATGTGCTAAAGTAATATCAATCTCATTGGAAGTAATTATCAATTTCAGGAAATTGTGGTTGTCTATATTGCACTTAAAAACAAACAGAAAGACTAGCTTCTAAGTCAAAAACATTTACCACATAGATAAGCTCTTAACACCAAAATTCTTGCAATAAAGATATTTCCATTAAGCTCCAAGGAGAGGAGTTCTCTCACAATCCAACCATGAGTGCAAATGGGGAAGTTCTCTTCTATTTATAAAGTGAGATTTAACTTCCTTTACAATAAAATATCATTACTTGATTTAGTTCCGTGGATCTAGCCTATGAAAAGTAAATCTAACTCCTACAATCAAGTAAACTAACACATCATAAAATTAATTTGTGAAGTTACATTTCCAATGATTTGATGAGTAACTGCCTCCCTAGAAAAGGGAGGTTGATCCTCCCAAGCAAGGGATGTATGGTACAAGATACCACGCTAAGCCTCTAATGGTACAAAAGTGGTGCAGATGGCCATGTCGCGATGGAAGATGGTGGTCCAAGTGTGAAGAAGTCTCTTCCAAGTTAAAAGGCTCCAATGCCCTCCCTCATGGAACTGTGGCAATATGTCTCTAAAAGTGGGAGGCTCCTCCATAACATCGCCATAAACAATGCAACATAATTGTCCAAATCCTCCAACAAATGTCCCTAAAGATGCTCCATGCCCATACCTTGGACCAGTGTTGAAAATATCGATATCAGCAAAATATCGGCGAGGGTCTAGAAAATATCTTATCAGCAATATCGGCAAATGTCGGGAAGCATAAAAAATGCATAATATATTCATTTTTTTCAGATTTCTAAACATATAAAGCAATAACAACATGAACTAAACACAGTGGCACATAAATATGAAGAAGGCACTGATATATATGATGTCAAATAGAAATGATACATCAAACTTCAAAGGCGATAACAAATCCTGCTGATCCCTGATAATTGTCCAATCAAGGACTCAAACAAAATAACATCACATGTCCTGTTGATCCCTTATAATTGTCCAATCAAGGACTCAAACAAAATGAAATCACATATATAAAACTTTAAAAGTATTTCATCATCATGAGTTATAAACTTATATGTAGCAAAAGTTGCAAAACAAATAAAACTCGCAGCTATCTATTTGAGACCATTGGCCTCTCCCTAGCAGCTTTCTTTCTATCTTGTTCAACAATTGCTTCACGAGCTTTTTGTATAACCTCTGCACTAGAAACCATACAAGGCATTACATCTGCATCATGTGCAGAGAGTCTAGCTAGATGGTATTTCAATCGGGTAACCCCTCTTGGCATCTTGGTCCCACACAATTTGCATGATATATATGCCTGATTTGCCCCACCAACAGCCTCCCCATACTCCAAAAATGGGTCCAAGGCTTTTGGCATATTTGACAATTGTAGTGAACTAATTCAAACCTAGGGCACAATAAAACAAAAAATTGGCATTAAACCCCCCAACACAAAAAATAATAAGTAATAACCACCTCATTTACAAAAAATTACTACATTATTTGCCTTTTGCAATGTGAATGAAAAATGGCAATAAGAGGGTGCATAATAAAGTTGAAAAGAAAATGAAGCTTGCTGTTCAAATATGGAGAAAACCTTTGCATTGGTTCATGGGCATGAAAATTGTAGCAAATGGAAAAAAACAAAGAAACAAAATGTTGGTAGGCAAAGAGGCAAGCAAGCATAACCCTAAATCTATGAAAAAATCATTAACATAGGAGTTTTTAAGAACATACCTGTTAATGGAAGAAATGAAGTTTGTCTCACTATTCTTCAATATTTGATCCACAAAAAAATCTTACTTAGTGGTGATAATCGTTGTTTGATCCTCAAACCCTCCTTGACAACCACCACAAAACTCTTCCCTTTCCTTATCCAACACTCAGAAACAAAATTGAGGAAAAAAAACAATTTTTCCTTTTTCTAGCCGCGGCAAAACACGCTCGGCGATATTTTATATTGTCTCGTGATATTTTGCCGAGATATTGCCGATATCTCGGAAATATTGCGATATTTTCGGGAGCCAAAAATATAGCGATATTTTCTCGGCGATATTTCCGATATTCAGCGATATATCGTTGATATTATCTTCACTGCCTTGGACCAAGGGGTCTCCATGAAGTATGGCAATGCCTTTTTAAGTAAAAAATCAATCTCAGTCTCTCAGAACTACCTAATAGCTGCAACAACATCCAAATAAAGGGTGCGGTTTCCTTCAAAACAGCTATAAAGTCCTCATACAATGCTCCAGTAATTCCACATAATGGTTCAAATGTCAGCTCATGGTCATGCCTTCGGTTAAGGCACTCCATGAAGGATGGAAGATGCTTCTACAAGTCAAAATTTGGGTCATAACAGCCAATTGATGTCAAATTATAATGAAATAAATCCTCATTCCAGCTCATTTATTCTTTAAGTTAATGCTTCAAAGCAAGTCCATATCATCCAAGCCATTTCAAGAGAGTGCCACCTCATCCTGGTCATCCATCCAAGTGAACAAATGTTGGAATCATGCCCCATAGCTGCCATGTGTGCAAATCAGCCCTTCAAGTAAATACAAAGCAACTCACAAAGTGACAAATATGAGATCATTCAAAGATCTTCCACATGTCATGCATAGGATGGGTTATTGCGTTGGAAATATTGAGAGGGCGGTGAACCATTGTTTCGTAAATTTCAACAATGTAAGTATCAAAACGATTCATCAATAACATCACATCAAATGAACACAAGATATATATATGTACAATATTTTATATTGGAAGCTACAACTTCCAGTTTACTAACTACAACTGGAATGGATACAACCCCAAGATTTACCAACTCCCATTGGAAAGAGGTGACAATATCCTGAAGGAAGCTACAACTTCCTTCCCTAGCAGCACCCTACCACCCTATAGAATAAAAGATAAAATATATCTTCTTGGGCTCCTGTACCAGGGACAATGGCCCAATTACAACATCCAAATACTACAACAATAAGCCTTTTCAATTTCAGATCTGCCCCTTGTCATGCCAAAGTGTAACCTATAGATAGTTCAACAATGAATTGCATACCTTAGATCATCAAAACACAGGTGCTCTTACCACAACTGACTTCAAGATTCCTTCTACTTCAGAATCACTGTTGGAAATACACAACACTACTTTAAAATGTCATCCAAATAGATTCAAGCCTGCTCCAAAATAGTTGCTCCAAAAAAGCTGCTCCAAAAGGTATTCAAGATTTGTATGAAAATGCTCCAACAATGCTTCAAAGATTCTTCAAAGTCTGGTCCAAAAGTCTGCTTCGAGAAGGGCTGTAAGGTCTGCACAAAAATGTTCTCCAAGGTCTGATCAAGAATGCCTTCAAGTCTGCTCCAAAAGTCTTCAGTGGTCTGCTCCAAAATGTTCTTCAGGAATGCCTTCATGTCTGCTCAAAGTCTGATCCAAAAGACTGAACCAAGGTCTGCTCCAGGAATGGTCAAAACACAGGTCGGAAAATGCTTTCTAGCCTCTGTATAAGGAGGCTGAACCTCTTGCCTTAGGCTGAGATATTACAGGCCACAAAGGAGGGCTGAAATCCTGGCCTCACGGCCGAATTTTGCAGGCCTCAGAGATTGATTCTCCACAAGGTCGAAGGTCTGTTATAGGCCGAGAAAGGAGGCCGAAACTTGGGGCTGTATGGAGGCTAAGATATGGTTTGTAGGAAGCCCAAAATTTGTGCAGAGATACTACAACAAAGTGTGCGAGTTCTGCTCCAAAAATAGCCCAAAGGGAAGTTCCAAAATCTGATGAAAAGTGTCACCAAAAACCATAACCCAAGACCAAAACCCAGAAACTAAATCCCAAGTGCTTTCACTAAAGGTCACTCAAACCAATCTTGAGAATTGCCTTCCTTCAGATTTTTGTTTAAGCACAAGGCCTCAAAAATTTGTGTCACGGACTTGTCCTTATTGTCTCAGATCACCGAATTGCATGGCCTTAGAATGTCAACGGCTGGTGTATTTATAGTGAGTTGAACAGGCCTATAATGGGGCTGACATGACCCTTTGAAGAGACACGTCTATAATAGAGCTGACCTGAACAAATCCAATTATTTTATTCGAAAATAAGCACATTTATTCGGAGCTGACTTGAAGGAGAAGCACTGACCTGTAAGAGGTGGCTTTGGGCTTCATAAAAATATTGATTTTGGCTTTGATATTAATTCATTTCTAGACTGATTTTGACTTATGGATGTAGGTCAAATTAAATTATGATTCTGAGCTTCTTCTAGGGTAGCAATGGAGTTTCAAGATCATAAATTTTTGAAATGGAGGTGCTGGTGCAAAGCCCATTGATTGGGGCGTCGAGCTTCAAAAATTAATGTCTTCAACCAGGAAGACCCACAACATGTGCCACCTATCAAATGAAATGGCGAGACAAGGGCTACCAAACTAGGAGGTCTGTGCAACCAAATTCACTTGACTTGTGCATGCAAATCATCAAATGAATGCTGGCCCATTCACTCTTTGACATCAATGACATTTTTTCGAACACACTGTCCATAAAAAGCCCCAAAGCTGCATCAGGAGGTGTGACCAATGCCTTGAACAACATGAGTTGCATTGGGAAATGTGAAATTGTCCAAAAGTCAGAATGCCTCCAAATCATGAAGTAAGGCTATGCCATGCTACAAACTGCCCTGCTCATCAAAATATTTACTGTGGGCACCCTTTCTAGGAGTGGCAGTAGCTCCTAACTTCATTTTTATTGAGAATGTGGGTTGAAAACGGTTCTCATCATTGGTGCCTTTGCTTGAATTGTAGAGGGCTATACATAGAGAATGGGTTAAACTTGTCTTGTTTTGTGTGTTTGTCGTTTTATGTGTTTGTGCATTCCGTTGTAGAACTAATGATATTTTGGTTGTCAGTGGTTGGAATGAAATATTGGTGATGGTATTTCGTCAAAGGTTGCTGGTAGGAAAGGGGCTTTTGGTGTGCGAAGGAAGGAATGAATATGATCTTGGTTTCTAGGTGGGAAAAGTATCTCAATGTTATTGTTAATAAATCAAGGTGTCTAGGTGCAAAAAACATTTATGTGATTGTTGTCGATATATCCAAAGAGGAACGATTGTCACAAGAAAGGTCACTGTGCTCGAGATTGCCCTGAGAAGAACAATGCTCCACAATACAACGCTAGATGCAACCAAAACAGGTTTAATAATCGAAGAAGAGGAGATGATCGAAGGAATGATCGTAATAGAAGAGATGCTTTGAGTGATCCTGAAGAAGACCATTGTCCTCAAAAGAAATTAAGAAATACTAGGTATGAAAGTAATGGTGCTACTGGTCAATCCGAATATATCCTTATTTTTATACTTTTTAGTTCCTCTCTCCCGAACACTTGGGATAGTTGGTTGGTTGATAGTGGGGTCTCTCATCATTTCTCTGGATATAAGGAGGTTCTCTCTAATTTGGTAGAGAGGGAGTCCAATTTGAAAATTATTCTTGGGGACAACTCCACTCATTTCGTTAAAGGATTTGGTTCTGTGAAATTTTATTTGGACTCTAGGGAATTTTTTTTGCTTCTTGATGTGATGTATGTGCCAGGATTGAAGAAGAATTTGCTATCTATATCTGCTTTGGAAGACAAAGGAATGAGAGTCACCTTCATCAAGGGAAAAGTACTTACTTGGCCCGTGGGATTCTCTAGGAGGGATGCTTTCACATTGGAATCTAGATTTGAAGGAATCGATAGTCACTGGAAGACCGCTTCTAGAAATGGTCCACGATAATCATCAAAGCGAGCTGTGGCACTGAAGATTGGCCTATCTACATTATGAAGCTCTTTTAAAATTGAAGAAGTTGGTCTCTAGGATCCCTGATGTTCAAGCTCAAGATGATGGAGTATGTCTTGGATGTGCTAGTGGGAAGAAGACAAGGGGACCATTCCCCTCTAGCAAGAATAAGACTAATGATATCCTCCAACTCATTCATTTTGACATATGTGGACCGATGCCCATACATTCTTTTGGTGGCCATATCTACTACATTACCTTCATCGATGATTTCTCAAGGAAGACATGGATATATTACTTGAAGCATAAGGATGAGGCCTTTGATTTGTTCAAGGACTTCAAGACTTTGGCCGAAATTTAGACAGGGAAGAAAAGCAAGGGGACCAAATCCTAAAAATGTGATTAATCCGAAAGACATGTATCTGCATTATGGATCACAAAAGTCTCAGATCTAACATCTTTAGGTCGGACAACGGTGGAGAGTACATTTCAAATGAAATTCATAGATTTTTCAAAAAAGGAAGGTATAAGGAAAGAGACAATTGTACCTGTTGTTGCACATATTGTCATGACAATGCTCAGACCGGGCGATGTCACCCTGATCCCTGATCTCTCCGTTTAAGCCTGTCTCCCGCGGCTAAGGGGGGTAGACCCTATGGGACAATGGATGACCAACTGTGGATCAGTTGGGTTGGGAGACACGAGAGGAAACAAGCACTTAATTGATTTTATTAAGTTAATAGACTAGTGCCTTATGGAGTAAATGATTAAACGATTATTTATCAAATGCTTGCAGAAATATGAACTTATTAACAATCATTTACCATCAAATAACTCAAACAAAGATTAACTTTTGCCAAATGCAAGATAATTGATAAATGCTCAATGGCTTAACAATATTCCAGCAATTAAAATTCGAAAGATTAAGTGCTAAAAATAACCAGATAATTTTAAATGCTAACCAACTACCACTTTCATATAGCCAACTTGTAAATAAACATTCAAGTATATTTAGCTATAGAAAAATGGAACATAAACACCACAAAAGACACGAAAATGAGTTTTCAATTTTTAGCTAGGCTTTTCAAATTTTATTTATTATTTTTTATACATTTTTATATTTTTTAATGTTATTTTTAAAATCAAAACTAAATTTAAAAAAGAAAGAGACCAAAATTTTAGATTTCTAAACTATTGACAAACTTTAGCCTAACGCACCGGCACATATCATGACACAAAAAACCTATGCTAAACTTGAAAATCGATTTTAAAAAAAGAAAAATGATACACCAACATCAGAACCTGATCATTCCAACCACGCAAAACAAATTTTCGACCTTTTTTGCTTGTCGTTTGCTGCGCAGGTTCGAAGAAAGATTGGTGACGACGGGATTTGAAGAGAGCAACCACACAAGGAATGCTGCAGAAGCTTGGACGCTGGCAATCAACGGCTCTGCAGGTTTGAAGAAATCTGAACGATGGAGGATAGCTGAATAGTTGCGGATTTAGAAGGTGCAGTAATGCGCTGCGTTTGGGAGCTGCAGATCAGAGGAATGAAGGCATGCAGGGTTAGGAAACTCAACGTAATGGAGGAGGTTGCGATGAGAGGCATGAGAGATGGTACAAATGCAGGATGAGGGTGCGGACAGGGAGAAAACTGCGTGGAGAGCGATATGCGTGCAGCGTGAGAGATGTGTGGAAGCTGGAATGGCCAACATAATAAAATAAAAATGAATTCACGCAGAGGAGGGTATGGCTTGTGCAACTGAGTGATTGGAGATTGTGGGCAGCGTTGAGAGCTGTGACTGCGTGAGAAAATTGAGATTATATGCAGCTGCGTGAATGAACACAGCTTGCCTTAAAACATTTGAAAACTTCTCAACCACTGAAATGAAAACCCAGGAACTCAGAAAATCCCACAAAAATTTCCGGATCTGAAGTTTGAAACCCTCGAACAACAAAATGGAGACCCTGCAAAAAAATAGTTTCTGGGCCAAATCTTACCCTCCAGGGCCTAGATTTGGTTTCCCACAAAAATTTCTTCTCAGACCTGCAACCTGCATTGGAAAAAAAAACACCCAGAGAATATATATATGCAAGGATTAAGACTAAAACCCTACAAACCAGCTACAATATTTACAGATTTATGACTCTATAATAGCCAGATTTGTCAGTATTCCACAATAATACTTTCAAAGTTTTCAGATTTACTATGAGGTACTTCAGAAATCTCTCATGCAATTTTAAAATAATTTTAAATGATAGACCCAGAATCGAAACTAGCTAGGCTCTTCAAGAAAATGCTTTGCGGGAGTTGGCTGGTTCAGCCTAGAACTTCCCCAAACGCCCGTTAATCTTCTCAATCTGGATTTTTTGCACAACTCACTTCAGCTATTAATAAAGAGGGAAAAAAAACAATACTAAATTCCAGATCTAATGGAGATACCTGCCATTATTTCCAGAAATTCTACTACCATTAAAACCCTAGTGAGTAAACAAGGTACCTGTGTTCAACATCACTCTTCATCAAACTATTACCAATGGATAAAACTAAATTTATGCAGAAAAATGAAACAACTTACAACACTTCAGGAGAGTAACACCAACAAGATTTCAACCCCAAAGTCTTTATTTATTGCACAAGAAAAAGTTTACAAGAGAACTTTCTTCAGCACAAGACTCACAGATTGAATGATCTCAAATGACCCCTAGCACCCTATTTAAAGGAAAAATTCCCAACGGCTAGTTTGAGTGATCCATGTCAAACTAATCTCGACCGTCGATGGGGATCAAGATTTCTTTTAATCTCATCCGTCGAATTTTTAAATGCATTTTAATATATTAAAAAAATTAAAATTCTGCATTTATTTACTCAAAAATTTGACTTATTATTATTTTATTATTATTATTATTATTTTTAAATTTTTATCTATTTATTTTTTTAAATTTTTATTTATTTATTTATTTTTTTAATTATTTTAATTTTATTATTATTTTTATCTATTTTTTGATTTTTTAAATTTTTAAATTTTTAAATTTTTTTTTTTGGATCCTCGAACTTAGCCTTTGGAAAAATCACCTAGGACCTAGGACTTAGGACTTATGAGGGGATTAAAACATTTTCTAACCCTCAAGACACTTTACATCACGACTTTTACAATTTTACATCTCAAGGGGGAAAACCCATTTGACATAGACCCTCATAGACGACCCAGTTCTGCGACCAAACATAATCTAGCAAACCAACACACTAGGATTCCCCTAAGATTCTAATGACAAAGTTCATTCTGGCTTTGGGGTTAGGCTGAAGGAAAACTCTGCCGATCATGGATCGGTGAGACAAAAAACCTTCCGGAACGCAGATTATCACTAGAAAGTTAGGTCCACCTAGGCAATTTACATACATGACCCATATCTGCTAAAATTATTTACAATTTACACATGCAGACTGGGTTTACAACATAAGACGATCAGGTTGATGATGGAAGTCGAATGGCATGGACACATCGATCAATCGCTATCCCTTTTGTGAAAAAAAAAGTGGGTGTACTGCTATGGGTAGTTGACACGTAGTGGTCAATAGTACCCTATAATCCTGAACAAAATGGAGTGGCTGAGAGAAAGAATAGGTCTATTGTAGAAGCTGCCTGAGCCATGCTCCATGATCAAAAGCTGTCGAAGTTCCTTTGGGGAGAAGCAACTAATACAACGGTATATGTTCGAAACATGGTACCTCATCAAGCATTGGATAACAAGTCTCCCAAAGAAGTATTCACAGTTGTCAAGTTCGACATTGGTCACCTCTATAAATTTGGCTTCCTCGTATATTTCAATGTTCTGAAAGACGATAGATGTTGTGTGTGGAGCATGATTGTTCAGAGGTCTTTGTTTCAGCCGGATGTATACCCCAGGAAGTTTGTACACCCCTCCACGCGGGGGGGACTTGTCCCCCCCACGGGGGTCCGGGGGCCAGCGGGGGCTCGGGGGCAGCGCCCCCGAAGCCAAAAATAAATGTAAAATTGCCTTGTAAAAGTATAGTAATTTTCTAGTCAATCTGGGCCGTTCATTAGGCGGATGATCTGACGGTAGAACTTATGTTTAGTTTAGGGTTTTTTGCCCTAGAAGGCAACCCCTCTCTTTGTATGAGGGCACTGTATTTGAGGCTGTGTGATAGATGTGTATTCGGTGAGCGAGAAACAGAGAGCTGATACTGTGAGAGAAAACAGAGGATATTACAGCGGATTTGCTGTAGGTTGTATCTCTTCATTTTGCTGGATAATAGAAAGGAAGGATTGGTTGTTCGGGGTGGACGTAGCCCAAACTGGGTGAACCACGTATATCTGTGTCTCTCTTGTTTTGTGCATTTTCTGTGTTTATATTTCTGCAATATTTTATGTGTTCCATTGCTCCGTAATATATAATTTTCTAACAACTGGTATCAGAGCCGAAGGTCTATTTGGCTGATAAACTCGCAGGAAAGAAGGGTTCCTGGTTCGAGTGGGAGCAATGGCGGAAGATGGTAAGTTTAGGGTCGAGAAATTTAACGGCCAAAACTTCTCGCTGTGGAAGATGCAGATGGAAGATTATCTGTATCAGAAAGATCTATACCTACCATTGGGCGGAAAAACAAAGATGCCGACAGGTATGAAAGACGAAGAATGGAACCTTCTCGATAGAAAGGCACTCGGAACATTACGGTTGTGCCTTGCTGCGTCAGTCGCCTTCAACATTTCGAAGGAAACCACCATAGAGGGTTTGATGCAGGCGTTGTCGAAACTATATGAAAAACCCTCGGCCTCAAACAAGGTATTTCTTATGAAACGGTTATTTAATATGAATATGTCGGAAGGTGGATCTGTTGCAAACCATTTAAATGATTTTAATACAGTTACAATGTAAAAATTTCTGTTTTCCCACCCCGGTTTTCAGTTTCTCCTTATTTCTCCCATGTAGTTAAATGCCCATTCCCATAACCATACATTTAACAGACTGAAAAAAATAAATATTGCTGAAAACACAAATTCTGGAAATTTTTCAGAGTGCTGGAAATTGCAGAAATAAAAATCAGCAATTAAAAACAGCCATTAAAACACATTTAAACTCAGTGATTTTTGGTCAACTTGACCTTGGAAAAACCCCCTACAACTCTTGGGGAAAACCAGTTTGAGAGCTCTTCTTTATTTCTGGAAAATGCCTTTTACAGAGAGAAAATTTTTTCAGCAAAAAATCAGCAAAATAGAAATTTTTCCAGCAAGCAAACTTCTCTGTTTTTCAGCTAACAGACAATCTGGAAAATGGCTGTACGAGCTGTACGGACCGTACGGACTGTACGGACGTACGGACCGTATGGCCTGTAGGGACGGCCGTACGGACTTGTACGGACAGACCTCGAAATTCGTGCAGAAAATCGCCTCCTCGATATTCGTGCTGAAAATCAATTTTTTTCACTGTTTTGCTCACTAAATCTGCCTTTTTCTGCTTGTTCTTTGAGCTGTACGGATTTGCTGAAGTGCTGCCTTGGTATGTGTGCCAAACTGCTGCCTCTTTCTCCTCCTTGTCCAGAAATCTCCTGTGCTCTCTTGCTCTCCTTCTCCCAATCTGCTCATGAAAGAATGAATGATCTTTTTCCTCCTTTTCCTCCCTTAACCCAACCCTAAATGACTTTTGGGTGATCCCTAAATCCAATGGCTGAAATAGATTTAGATCAATGGCTGAGATTAAATGCTCATTTAAATCTCACTTTCTATTTTTTAATTCACCCCACTTTAATAAAGACCCACTTAGTCATTTATTTCCAAAGTCACTTTTCATTTCTAATTTTTCATTGACTTTATAAAAGTCACTTTAAAATTAGACTTAGTAACTTTATCACTTAAAGTCACTTTCAAATTAGATTTAACTTTATAAAAAATTATAAAGTTACTTTAGGAGAAAAATTAAATTCTTTTGGACACTTTTCCCTAGGCCAAAGATCAAAGCCTTAGGGAACCACCTGTCCTCCGGTACCAAATTTCAACACTCCCTCTTACCGAGGAAGGTGTTCCTCACCACACCCATCTTGTCTCTGAAGTAGACATGCTTGCCCTGTGGTAAGGCTTTGGTAAGAATATCTGCAACCTGCTCATCAGTGGAAATATACTCAAGCTTCACAGCTCCCTTCTGAACATAGTCTCTGATGAAATGATATCTGATCCCGATATGCTTTGACCTGTCATGAAATACTGGATTCTCCGTGAGTTTAATGCAACTCTGATTGTCACAGTAAATCACTGAAGGTCTCAACGGCTGACCAAATAAGCCAAACAACATCTTGCGAAGCCAGATGGCCTCACAACTAGCTAGACTGGCTGCCATATACTCTGCTTCCGCTGAACTCAGTGCTACTGACTGCTGCTTCCGGCTGAACCATGACACTACTGCTGAACCCAACCCAAAACAACACCCTGAAGTGCTCTTCCTATCAGAAGCACAACCTGCCCAATCAGAATCAGTGTATCCTGCCAATCTCACTCCATCTCCCTGCCTGTAGTCCAGACCATAATCCACTGTCCCCTGCAAGTACCGCAAAATGTGTTTTGCAGCCACCCAGTGAACCTTCCTAGGCTCACACATAAACTGACTCATCGTGTTGACTGCAAAACAGATATCTGGTCTAGTGTTGACCAAATACATCAAGGAACCAATCAGCTGCCTGTACAATGTGGGATCCACCAACTCGGAATCCGAAGCATGAAGCTTCTTCCAGTTGGTGATCATCGGTGTCGACATGGGTCTACAATCCTCCATGTGGAATCTGCTAAGGATGTCCACAATATACTTCCCCTGCCCCAGGAAGAAATGCCCCTCCTCCTGCCACACCTCCAAACCCAAAAAGTAATGCATCAAGCCGATGTCCTTCATCTCAAACTCCGCCGCAAGATCTCTCTTGCAGTGCTCTATGAGTCTCTCTGCACCTGTAATGATCAAGTCATCCACATACAGCACCAGAATGAGAGGCTCCTCACCAATCACAATAAAGTAAAGGTTCGGATCTGCCTCACTCTTTGTGAAACCCATCCCCTGCAAGTATGCATCTATCCTGGAGTACCAAGCTCTGGGAGCTTGCTTCAGGCCATAAAGGGCCTTCTTCAATCTGCACACATGGGACTCCTTCCCATGCACCTCAAAGCCCTGTGGCTGCTCAATGTACACCTCCTCCTGTATGAAGCCATTGAGAAATGCGGTCTTCACATCCATCTGGTGGATCTTCCAACCCATCTCTGCTGCTATCGATATAATGGAGCGGATCGAAGTATATCGAGCCACGGGAGCGAAGGTCTCCTCATAATCAACTCCCTCTACCTGGGAAAACCCTCTAGCCACAAACCTCGCTTTGAATTTCTCAATGCTGCCATCTGCAGCATGCTTTACTTTGTAAAGCCATCTGGAAGTAACCACGGATTTGCCCTCAGGCCTCGGCACCACCTCCCAAACATCATTCTTCATGATAGAAGAATACTCCTCCTGCATGGCCTCTCTCCAGACCTGCTGGCTAGCTGCCTCCTCATAGCTAGAAGGCTCAGAGTCAAGGATGCTGGTAACCATCGCCATATAGCTACAGAACCTCTCAGGTGGTCTACTCTCTCTGACCGGCCTCTTCGGCTCAGCAACAGATGTGGCATCTCTCAAGGTGTCCTGAAGCCACTTGGGCTTCCTCTTCCCTGAGCATGCTTCTCCCATAGGAGAATGAAACTCCTCCTCCTCATCACCATCAGTAGCCTGAACTCCTGACTGTCTGTCTGCTGTCCTCCTGCCTGCACCTGAACCTGTAGAAGCTGAGGTACCGTGTGAATTGTCCATCAGTGGACTCCCTAGTGAACTGCTCTGTGAACTGCTCTGCATGCTGACCGAAGCACCACCCCTCTGGCTCGGCGAGCCACTGCTCACTGATGGACCTGACATCCTCATAGATGTACCTCCGGATCCTCCTGATCCCTGCCCACTGGATCCTTGCGACTGACTCAATTGCTGCTGAGGGTCTGGCTGATCCAGATACTCTAACTCCCGTGACCTCCTAAAGGCCCTGTCCTCCTCGAACTTCACATCCCGTCTGACAACAACTCTCCTCTGTGCAGGAATGTAAATCCGAAAGGCCTTTGAGGTCTCACTGTAGCCCACAAAGATACCCTTCTCTGCGGTGGGCTCTAGTTTGGTCCTCTTCTCCTTGGGTATATAGGAGTATGTAATGCATCCAAAGATATGAAGATGACCAAGATCAGGCTTCTTCCCAGAGAAAGCCTCCTCCGGAGTCATGTGCCCCAAGGCACGATGCGGACTCCTGTTCTGCAAGTAAACAGCTGTGTTGCAGGCCTCTGCCCACAAGAACAATGGCAACCCCTGATCATGTAACATGGCTTTAGCAGCCCCTATGATGGATCTGTTCTTCCTCTCTGCAACCCCGTTCTGCTGGGGGTTGTAAGGAACAGTGAACTCCCTCCTAATGCCTGCCTCCGCACAATAGTCAACAAACTCTCCAAGGGTGTACTCTCCTCCATTGTCCGACCTCAGGGACTTGATCTTCCGACCTGTCTGTGTCTCCACAAGAGCTCTGAACTCCTGAAACCGCTTGAAGACCTCACTCTTGGTCTTCAAGAAATAAATCCAGGTCCTCCTGGAGTGATCATCAATGAATAAGACATAGTACCACTCAAGGAAACATGAGACATACGACCGCTCACATCGGAATGAATCAAATCAAGTATCCCCGTCGTTCTTCTGTCACTGCTGGGAAAAGGGGATTTGGCAAACTTGCCCATCGCACAACCTCTGCAAGTATCATGGTGATCAGTACTGAAATCTGGCACACCTGTAGTGATCTCCCGCAATGTCCTCAAGGCTCCATGAGACATGTGCCCCATCCTGCGGTGCCAAATCTCACACAGCTCAGAACTGCTAGCTCTGCTGTCGGTACTACTGCTCAATGCCAAAAGGGGCTGGAATGCAAACTTGTACACCTTTGCATGGCGTACACCTATCACTCTAGCTGAATCAGCTGGAGTGCCCCTGGGATACATCAACACCTGTCCTCCCCTGAACAGTACCTCATATCCTCTGTCCTCCAAAGCTGAGACGGATATGAGGTTCTTCCTCATCCCTGGCACATAAAGAACATCTGACACTTTCAAGGGAGGTCTGGACTCCCTCTGAAATGTCAGTGTACCCACCCCGACTGCTCTAACAACTCTGTCATCACCGAGTACTACCTCAATATCAGTGCCACTCTCTGAAAGCTCTGAGAAGTACTCCTGGACTCCTGTCATGTGGCGTGAAGCCCCACTGTCCACATACCAGATACCTGTAGATGCTCCGCTAATCGAGGGAAAAGCATGCTCCCTCTGAACCTGTGTGGCAGGTGATCCTGCACTAGAGGACTCACATGTAATGAACGCAAACTCCCGGTCAAAACGACCTGCAAAGTCCTCAATCTCAGCTGAAGCTGCCACATCCTGGTTCTTCCCCTTCTTCTTCTTCTTCTCCGGACACACAACTGCATAGTGTCCCATCTTCTGACAATTCCAACACTTCACTTTGGAATAGTCCTTCTGTGAGTTACCCTGTTTACCTTTACCTTTGCCTTTGCCTCCACCACCGCTTGTGGAAGCCTGCTTCTTCCCTTTGCCTTTCTTGCCTCCTGCCACCAGTGCTACATCCTCATCCTGCTCAACTGGCTTGGCTGCCCCAAGCTGTCCTTTCCTGATCTCTGTCTGAATGCAATCATCCCAAAACCTCTCCCATGTGGGAAGGGTCTCACGTGCACAAACCCCATCAGCAAAGTTCAACCATGAACGGGGGAGGCCATTCACTGCAATACGCACCAACTCAGTGGATGGAATGGCCTCTCCAATCGCTGCCAACTCATCTCTCACATTGGTAATCTTTGTGAGATATCCAGCTGCACTATCATTACCCATCTTAATGTTCTTCAGCTTCTCCTTCAGGACCATTTTCCGGTTTTCATTGGTACTCTGGTAGAGATTGGACAATGCTGTCCACATCTCATGGGCATTGCTCTTTCCTCTCACATGAGGAATGCAATGGTCTTTGATTCCGTCTAGAATCAGCCTCTTACCCTTATTGTTCTTCTTTTTATACTCAGCCAACTGAGTAACATCAGTGGGCACAACAACAGGGTTCTGTGCGGTATGCACCATGATATCCCAAACTTCTGCCTCCTCAAAGATACTCTGCATTCTCTCCTTCCAAACGCTGTAATTTATATGCCCATCCAGCCTATCCTCCACCCTCAATCCCAATGACATCCTGCTGTCCTAAAACTGAAAAATAGCACTGCTGTAGTAAAGATAAAACTGCTGTTTATGAAAAAATCAGCTTGCTGGAATTTTCTGAGTGAAAAATCAGCAACTGTAATTTTTCCTTTTGCTGTCCCAAACTGCCCTTCAGCACTCAAGCTCTGATACCATGTAAAAATTTCTGTTTTCCCACCCCGGTTTTCAGTTTCTCCTTATTTCTCCCATGTAGTTAAATGCCCATTCCCATAAACATACATTTAACAGACTGAAAAAAATAAATATTGCTGAAAACACAAATTCTGGAAATTTTTCAGAGTGCTGGAAATTGTAGAAATAAAAATCAGCAATTAAAAACAGCCATTAAAACACATTTAAACTCAGTGATTTTTGGTCAACTTAACCTTGGAAAAACCCCCTACAACTCTTGGGGAAAACCAGTGTGAGAGCTCTTCTTTATTTCTGGAAAATGCCTTTTACAGAGAGAATTTTTTCAGCAAAAAATCAGCAAAACAGAAATTTTTCCAGCAAGCAAACTTATCTGTTTTTCAGCTAACAGACAATCTGGAAAATGGCTGTACGAGCTGTACGGACCGTACGGATGTACGGACTGTACGGACGTACGGATGTACGGACCGTACGGACTGTACGGACGGCCGTACGGACTTGTACGGACAGACCTCGAAATTCGTGCAGAAAATCGCCTCCTCGATATTCGTGCTGAAAATCAATTTTTTCACTGTTTTGCTCACTAAATCTGCCTTTTTCTGCTTGTTCTTTGAGCTGTACGGATTTGCTGAAGTGCTGCCTTGGTATGTGTGCCAAACTGCTGCCTCTTTCTCCTCCTTGTCCAGAAATCTCCTTTGCTCTCTTGCTCTCCTTCTCCCAATCTGCTCATGAAAGAATGAATGATCTTTTTCCTCCTTTTCCTCCCTTAACCCAACCCTAAATGACTTTTGGGTGATCCCTAAATCCAATGGCTGAAATAGATTTAGATCAATGGCTGAGATTAAATGCTCATTTAAATCTCACTTTCTATTTTTTAATTCACCCCACTTTAATAAAGACCCACTTAGTCATTTATTTCCAAAGTCACTTTTCCTTTCTAATTTTTCATTGACTTTATAAAAGTCACTTTAAAATTAGACTTAGTAACTTTATCACTTAAAGTCACTTTCAAATTAGATTTAACTTTATAAAAAATTATAAAGTTACTTTAGGAGAAAAATTAAATTCTTTTGGACACTTTTCCCTAGGCCAAAGATCAAAGTCTTAGGGAACCACCTGTCCTCCGGTACCAAATTTCAACATACAAGTCAGTTAAGTTCTGTAGGGGTAAACTTTGATGATGAAGTTAGAGCTTTGTTATTCTTGTGCTCATTACCAGAAAGTTGGAATGGTTTGGTAATGGCCATTAGTAACTCCGTTTCTGGATCTAGTACTTTAAAGTTTGATAATGTTGTCGGTGCTATCCTTAGCGAGGAAATGCGACGGAAAAGCTCCAGTGAGACATCGGGAAATGCTTTGAGTGCAGAGTCTAGAGGAAGAAAAATGGAAAGAGGAAAGAGCTCAGGATATCGCAGTAAATCAAGGAAAGGCAGATCCAAGTCCAGATCGGGAATAGTGTGCTGGAAATGTGGAAAGAAAGGACACCTAAAGAAAGACTGTAGATCTCGGAAGGGAAAAGGAGATGCACAGCAAGAAAACAATCATGAAGCAAATGTGACAGGTGAGGTGTTACAAGATGCTTTGATTCTTTCTTTCGAAAATATTACTGATTCCTGGGTGGTAGATTCAGGGGCTTCATTCCATGCTACACCTGATAAGAAATACTTTCATGACTATGTTCAAGGAGATTTTGGACAAGTTCGTCTGGGTGATGATAAACCCTGTAAAATCGTTGGAATGGGTAAGGTTCTTGTAAAACAACAGAATGGAAACCAATGGCTATTAAAGGAGGTAAGGCATGTTCCAGATCTAAAGAAAAATCTTATTTCAACAGGTCAGTTAGGCGGTGAAGGTTGTGTGACAACTTTCACAGATAAAGCTTGGAAGGTCACTAAAGGAGCCCTGGTAATAGCAAAAGGCGAAAAGGTTGGTACATTGTATTTATGCAATGGTATTTCTAACTCTGTTAATGCTTTAACTTCCAAAGGAGAAGATGCAGCATTATGGCATCATAGGCTCGGACACATGAGTGAAAAGGGGATGAAGATTCTTCACTCAAGGAATTTGTTGCCGGGTTTGAAGAATGTTGATTTGGACTTCTGTGAGAACTGCATTTATGGAAAACAGAAGAGAGTCAGATTTCTCAGAGTTGGGAAAGAAAAGAAGAATGAAAAATTAGAGCTTGTGCATACAGATGTATGGGGACTTGCTCAGGTATCATCTCTCGGTGGCTCTCGTTATTATGTTACTTTTATTGATGATGCAACTAGAAAAATTTGGATTTATTGTATCAAGAATAAATCTGATGTATTTGATACTTTCAAGAAATGGAAAGCTTTGGTTGAGATTGAGACAGGAAAGAAATTGAAGTGTCTTAGATCAGACAATGGAGGTGAATATTGCAGCAAAGAGTTTGATAGGTACTATTCAGAGAATGGAATTCGCAGAGAGAAGACAGTTCCAAGAACACCACAAGAAAATGGTGTGTTAGAAAGGATGAACAGAACAATCATGGAGCGTGCAAGGTGCATGAGATTGCATGCAGGATTGCCTTTACAGTTTTGGGTAGATGCTGTAGATACTGCTGTTTATCTAATAAACAGAGGGCCTTCAAGTTCCTTGGATGGTGGTGTTCCGGAGGAAGCATGGACAGGTAAAAAGGTAAACTACTCTTTTTTAAAGCCTTTTGGTTGTGAGGCCTTTGTCCATATTGATAAAGAAAATAGAACAAAGCTTGAGGCAAAGTCAAAGAAATGTACCTTTATTGGATATGGTGTTAATGATTTTGGTTATCGCTTATATGATTATGAAAATCACAAAATCATTAGGAGCAGAGATGTAATATTCAATGAAATGGTCTTGTATAAGAATCAGTTGCAGGAAAAGAAGCAAGAAAAAGAAAACAAGGAATACGCAGTTCTTGATGAAATCACTGAAAAAGTAAAGGTGTCTAAAAATAATAATAATCAACAACCACAACAACAGCAACAGGCACCCCAAACACCCGAAAGTGGTGTTAGAAGATCTACCAGGATAAGTAGATCCCCTGAACGTTACTCTCCTTCATTATATTATTTATTGTTGACTGATTCTGGTGAACCCGAATGTTATGAAGAAGCAGTGCAGGTAGAAACCAGGAAGAAGTGGGAGCAAGCCATGAAAGAAGAGATGGACTCCTTAGCACATAACCAGACTTGGGACTTAGTCAGGTTGCCTGCAGGTAAAACATCATTGCAGAATAAATGGGTTTACAGGCTGAAGGAAGAAGATGGAGGAAAACAGAGGTATAAAGCTAGACTTGTGGTGAAGGGGTTTGCACAGAAGAAAGGTATTGATTTTGATGAAATATTTTCTCCTGTTGTTAAAATGACTTCAATCAAAACTATTTTAAGTCTTGTAGCAGCTGAAGATTTGCATCTTGAGCAGTTAGATGTAAAGACAACCTTTCTCCATGGGGATTTGGAGGAAGAGATATATATGCAGCAGCCACAAGGATATGAGGTGAAAGGGAAGGAGAAACTAGTGTGTAGGTTGAAGAAGAGCTTGTATGGCTTAAAACAGGCTCCAAGGCAGTGGTATCTAAAATTTGACAAGTTTATGTCTGAACAAGGTTATACTAGATGTCACTCTGATCATTGTGTTTATTTGAAAAAGCAAAATGATGGCAGCTATATTATATTGTTATTGTATGTAGATGACATGCTTGTTGCAGGATCTAACATGCAGGAAATAAATGTGCTCAAAAGAAAATTGGCAATTTCATTTGCAATGAAGGATTTGGGAGCTGCAAAACAAATCCTTGGTATGAGAATAACTAGAGACAGGAAAAATCGTAAATTAACATTGTCTCAGAATGAGTACATACAAAAGGTGTTGAAAAGATTTAACATGCACAATGCAAAACCAGTTAGTACACCTTTTGCTAGCCATTTCAAACTTAGCAAGGAAATGTGCCCAAAAACCCAAGAAGACATGGATTATATGTCTAAAGTTCCATATGCATCAGCAGTTGGAAGCTTAATGTATGCAATGGTCTGCACAAGGCCCGATATTGCACATGCAGTGGGAGTTGTAAGCAGGTACATGAACAATCCAGGAAAGGAACATTGGATGGCAGTGAAATGGATTCTCAGATATTTGAAAGGTACCACAAATCAAGCATTATGCTTTGGTGGTTCAAACATCTCCCTACAAGGATATGTTGATGCAGATATGGCAGGTGACAGAGATAACAGGAGGAGCACTACAGGATATGTATTTACTGTTGGAGGAACAGCTGTCAGTTGGGTTTCAAAAATCCAAAGTGTTGTTGCACTTTCAACAACAGAAGCAGAGTATGTTGCTGCTACAGAGGCTAGTAAAGAAATGATTTGGTTACAAAGATTTATGGGTGAGTTGGGTAAGAAGCATGATATGGGCACGTTATATAGTGATAGCCAAAGTGCCATTCATCTTGGAAAGAACTCAGCATTTCATTCCAGCACTAAACACATACAGCTCAAGTATCATTTCATACGATCAGTGTTGGAAAATGGAGAGTTGAAGCTGGAAAAGATACACACTAGCCAGAATCCTGCAGATATGCTAACAAAAGTTGTAACCAGGGAGAAACTGAGAACATGCTCAGTTTCAATTGGTCTTCAAGGATGACGATGAAGATGAGAAACAACCAGGTCCAAAGAGGAGTCATTGTCCAACAAATGAAGCAGCGGTGGAGTTTCTACAATCATTCTCCAAGTGGGAGATTGTTGTGTGTGGAGCATGATTGTTCAGAGGTCTTTGTTTCAGTCGGATGTATACCCCAGGAAGTTTGTACACCCCTCCACGCGGGGGGGACTTGTCCCCCCCGCGGGGGTCCGGGGGCGTAAAATTGCCTTGTAAAAGTATAGTAATTTTCTAGTCAATCTGGGCCGTTCATTAGGCGGATGATCTGACGGTAGAACTTATGTTTAGTTTAGTGTTTTTTGCCCTAGAAGGCAACCCCTTTCTTTGTATGAGGGCACTGTATTTGAGGCTGTGTGATAGATGTGTATTTGGTGAGCGAGAAACAGAGAGCTGAGACTGTGAGAGAAAACAGAGGATATTACAACGGATTTGCTGTAGGTTGTATCTCTTCATTTTGCTGGATAATAGAAAGGAAGGACTGGCTGTTCGGGGTGGACGTAGCCCAAACTGGGTGAACCACGTATATCTGTGTCTCTCTTGTTTTGTGCATTTTCTGTGTTTATATTTCTGCAATATTTTATGTGTTCCATTGCTCCGTAATATATAATTTTCTAACAATAGAAACAAGCTGGAAGCCACGAGAAGAAAAGGTACGTTTGTTGGGTATTGTGAAGACTCCCAAGGCATTTAGAATATATATTCTTGGGCAAAGGAAGGTTGAAATTAGCAGGGATGTAATGTTTGATGAAGATGCTGCCCTTGGGAAGGCAAGCAACCTTCCTTCCCCTCCTCTTCCTAAGAAGGAAAGTGATGATATGGATATTTTAGAATGTCCTACCGTGCCTGAATTTTAGAGAGACAATGTTGAAGGTCCCATGGATCGCATGGACCCCTTGGATCCTCCTCCATGTGACCCCCCTGCACAAAAGAGGCCACTTTGGCTTCGTGACACATTACAAGATGCTGAGAGACATGCTGCTACCTGTGGAACATTTAGAGAAAGCAAGAAGCCTTGCAGGTACTAGGGATATGTTGTAGCAATGAGTAATATGGTTCAAGCTGAGCCTCACACCTTTGAAGAAGTTGTTAAAGAACAAGTCTGGAAGGATGCTATCGTCGAAGAACACAAATCAATTATGAAGAATGATGTATGGGATGTCATTTTGAGGCCTAAAGGGAAATCAATGGCGACTTCAAAATGGCTATTCAAGATCAAGCATGGAGCCGATGGAAGTATTGAGAAATATAAGGCGAGGTTTGTGGCAAGAGGATTCTCCAATAAAGAAGGAGAAAATTATGATGACATTTTTTCTCCTGTGGCCCGATATACCACCATTCATTCAACAGTTGCCCTTTTTGCAAGTAAGGATGGACCCTTCATGAGATGGACGTGAAGACGACATTCCTCCATGGCATGTTACAGGAAGAATTTTACGTTGAGCAACCACATGGATTTGAAGAAGAGGATTGAAAGACACACATTTGCAGGTTGAAGAATGCATTGTATGGCTTGAAGCAAGTCTCCAGACTCCAGAGCATGGTATGCCCGCATAGATAGTTACCTGATGAAACTTGGATTCACAAGAAGTAATGGTGATCCCAACCTCTACTTCAAGGTGGTCCAAAGTATTCCATTGATATTAGTTTTATATGTTGACTATCTATTCTTGACAGGTAGTGAGCCCTTGATGATCGAGTGTAAGAGGGAGCTAGCCTATGAATTCGAGATGAAGGACCTTGCACTCATGCACTACTTCCTAGGCCTTGAGGTGTGGCAAAGGCCCGCCGAGATCTTCCTTCCACAGGGAAAATATGTCGTGAAGTTGTTAGAGAGATTTGGAATGACAAAATGCAAGTCCCTGCCCACACCAATGGAAATGAATTTCAAGAAGCTATGTGGAGAAGCTGCAGGACCTGATTTGGCGAATCCATCCGAATATAGGTAGTTGATTGGGTCTCTGATGTTCCTAGTAAACACTTGTCCGAACATATGCTATGCATTGAGCACATTGAGTCAATTCATGATTGAACCTCTCCATTCACATTGGGTTGCCTGAAACACATTTTGAGATACATGCATGGGACGATCACTCTTGGTCTGAGATATTCTGTTGGAGATGTTCGACTTCATGGATATACCGACGCTGACTGGGTAGGAAATGTTGTTGATAGGAAGAGTACTTAGGATGTTGTTTTAGCCTTGGATCTGCCATGATATCTTGGATGAGCAGGAAACAAAGGTTCGTAGCGTTGAGGACTACCAAGGCAGAGTATATTGCCACTAGCATGGCTAGCTACGAAGCAGTTTGCTTGAGGAAGCTCTTTGGAGTGCTGTTTGAGCAGGTCCTGGATACTACTACGATGTTTTGCGATAAGAAGAATGGGATTCGATTGGCAGAGAATCAAGTATTTCATGACAAGTCTAAGCACATAAAGCTCATATATCCTTATATTCGATAGATGGTGCAGAGAAGAGTCATTAGACTCCATCACATATCGACCAATGAGTAGATAACAAACATTCTCACCAAGGCTTTGCCCAAAGGGAAGTTCTTGGTCTTCAAAGAGCAGTTTAGATTGACAGCTGTGACCATTCCTGATAAGTGGCTTTACTGACTAAGAACATTGAGCATAACTCTTCCCACTTGGTTGAGCTCCTAAGGTGGGAATGGAGCATTGAGGGCTTTTGGGGTTGAGGGATCTCTAGACAATAGGGTATCTCCCCTATTTGACTTTTGTCACCCATAGGGTGTGTGTGATCCTTGTCTATTTTGACAAGTCGGGTTTCTCCCCCTATCTTGGTGTAGCAGAGTATATCCTAGTTGGCATCATATGCACAAGTCGGGTTTGTTGGGATTGTCCCTCCCCGTCTGGCCTACAGGTTGAGGAGGCTGGGGGGTGTGTGATCCTTACCTTTGGTAAGTCGGGTATCTCACCCAAGCTCGATTGTGATGCAGATGTTCTACCACATGACTCTTGAGGCTCATTACTGGGAAGATTGGTAGGCAAGAGAATGGATGTGACCCTTACTGCTTATATAACAAGTGGTATCTTGCCCGTTGATTGCATAATGCGATGGTTGTGATCCTTGTTTGGTAAGTTGTATCTCACATATTGCTTAATATAGGATGGAAGCTATATGCTCCCCTATGAGATGACTTGGGGCAAGAGTGTCCCATAGGATGTTCCCCACTATTATAGACATGAGGTGAGAGTGTCCCATGGGACCTTCCTCATTGTTCCTAGTGACTGGTCGCTGTAGCTCCCCTATGATTCTTCTTCTTTAAATTCAAGAATGTTTCAACAAATAGAGTTTAGCAAAGATGGGACATGACAGATGATCACAGGATGCAGTTGGAATTTTTCCCTAGCTGAGAGGGAGCGTTAATTTGGCGGCTCAGTGACAAATTCCAACCATTGGAGTAGATTCCTCTTTCCGAGAGGACCAAAATTGACTTTTGAAGCAAGGGATTTGGATAAGGGAAAGTGTATTTTTGAAGTGAAGCCCACAATGACACATTTGATAAAGTCGGCCTAGAGGCTAATTAACCCTCCTCCAATGCCTATAAATTAAGGACACTTGAAGCTCATTTGGACATCAATCATCATACACTTCTCTCTCTCTTCTTGGGTTCGATACATATGAAATTACAGGAGCATTTCTTCACACGTGCGAGCAAGAGGAAGGAGAAATTTGAAGAGGCCTAAATCTGCTTGACTTGGGTTGACCTTTGGAGTTTGGGCAGGTTTTGACTCATTTTGACTTGGGTTTTTGGACTGTTATGGAGGACCAAATTTATTGGCGCACAAATTGAGAATTTTTGGGCACATACTGTGGTTGACTTGAGATCTGCAACTAGGTTTTCAACTGCACTTGACTTTGAATTTGACCAAGATTTAAGGAGAATTTTGGGATTGTTTTTGATGCACTTTGACTAGCTAATCAAGCAACATTTTTTGACTGCCGATCGAGTCCATTTGTAGGATTGTTGACCACTTGCTGTTGTTGTTGACTTTGACCATATTTGAGTGTTAGCTCATATTTTGAAGTTTGATTTGTTGTATTTTTGGATAAGTCAATCTTTGACTTTCATTCTTATTTATGGACTTGGGCTCATTGTACTCTCTGCTGAACATTTGAAGACAATCTAATAGAAGAAGAATTTCAAAGGGTTTTCCCCCTTGTGGGGTTTTTCCCTGGTCTTTGACCAAATCGGTGTCTCTTGTTGATGTGTTGATTGTCTCCTATTGTCATTGCATTTACTATTCTATCTTCAATTATTGAATTGTTTATTGGAAGAATTGATTGTTATTGAAAAGATTGCTAATTGAATAATTGAATTGGGCTAAAGTAATTGAAACAACATAGAACAATGGAAAATTATCACTATCCCCTTGCTATTTGTTAGGCCCATTGGACCCACCAACTCCCCAGTTGGTTGCATGCAAGTTTGATTGTTTATTGCTAGTTGTGTGATCAGCTAGATCAACTGGTGTTGTCCCTTAGCGAGATCATTCAGTATAAGCAAAGTGCTGTCTATTGACTGCTCATGCATGTCTCCAATGCTTTCCCCTTCTTCTGAATCTGATTCCATAGGGAATGGATCACCTCCCTTCTTGTTTGTCTCCTGTAGGTGATATATGTAATGTCCTCCGAAAACATTCAACCCTCGTAATCCACAAGCTGACATAATCACCAACTCTGATACCATTATAAAAATCCTGCCAACTTGACTATAGAATTTTCTAATATTTTACGAGCACTTTAAAACCCTGCCAATTTGATTGTAGAATTTGTTGGTGTTTTCTCGTTTTGTTGGTTTGATTTGTGTGATTGATTTGAATGTATTGGAAGGCAAAATGTTCATACAATAAAATTTCATTCCATGCAAGAATTTCGTGCACGTGAACTAATACTAAACTGAAAGGAAAGATAACATATATTGACAACAATATAGCAAAACTGGGCACCCTTAATATAAAAACTTGCACATGTCTGGAATAGATTCTTATTTCGTTGATGGGATTAGTGTTGAGTTTGAAGTTGCCGCCTTGATCTAGTAGTAGTGTGGTTACTCGGTGGATAGTCCCGGTTTATTCAATAAAATAGAACGCTTGCAACAAACAAGGAAACAAACAGGTGACTGAGCCTCCTTGTTAGACTGGCTGATTGGTGGTCATTGATCTGATGTATTACTTACTGATTGTCCCAACCTCAATAGTGGCTTTTGGAGAAAGTTGCCGAGGTTTGATCTCGTTCACTACTACCAACCGCCTTATTCCCCTCTTTACGTGACCACCAACACTCTCATGCACACACGAATGCCGATCCAATCCGTTAAATCCCGCTGACATCGAGAATGATAGCCCATCTGCCTTAATTTTCATGCCTAGTCGGTCCAATGAATGGCTCGATTCACCATCGTCAGAAAGGGGAATAATATCACTTGATGGTCAAACGATCCGAGCTGCCGAACGCATTTTATTTCTGTAAGGCTTTGTCAAATCTTAAGGGACTACATGACGTTGTATTCTCCAGAGACACAATCAGACACTACCCGTCATCTCGCCTAGCCCAAGCTATCGTTTGAGATCTCGTCACTGAATGTGGGATGCGTAAGACTCGGTCAGGATCCTTCCACTTTGTCATGTGCTGGCTACAACCCATGGCCTGAGTTTCTTGTTTTCTTGTGTCTCTTCCCCTTGTAGGCTATAAGTGGTCACTTATGCCCTCGCTCAACCAACCAATATAATCTAGCGTGGATCTCCCCTGTGTATGGCTACAACCACGAATTCCATAGTTCTGATCTTCTCTCTTCATGCAGGTCGCCTCAAATATTCAAACGTTCCCCGCTGTTTGTCAGAACGATGTATGGTCTTTGTTCTACTCTCCCTTGCAGCGTCAAATTTTCTCTATCTCTATGTTAGCAATTTGTTCGACTACCTCATAGGCCAACAAGCTTGCATACTTTTGTATTGGGTCAAGGGTTCCTAAGCTGAGCAATTTAGCCTTACTAACGATAATAATAATGCTCTTCTTCTACCACTGATAAATCTGATGTGGGATTCGTGCGATCCCATCCCCAAATCTGGCTAGGGTGGATATTCATCCACTGAACCTAGAATTTCTTCCAAGTGTTTTCAACCAAGGAAGAATTGAGATGCTGAGTTGTCCAATTCAATCTCCAAAAGGACCATAGCATAATAATGAGAGGGAATTCCCTTTCACCCCTTTTAAACCTCCTTCCTTTGAATTCTTGCCTTTTTCCCAATTTAAATTTATTTTCCTCCTTCTCTAGTTTTATTTATTTATTTTCTTCTAATATACCCATCACTTTTATTCTCTTCATTGAATGACGTTTTATTTCCTAGTCAACCCCCTTTATTGATGTCCCGCTTACAACTCTAGCCCACAAAAGCCAAAATGAGCTAATGAGGCATCCTCCGAATGATCATTTGAGAGGGGACATTACAAAGACAGGCAAACCCTCAAATTAAGCCCTAAGTTGAAGCCCTAGCTAGGGTGAGCATCTTCTAGGGCACAAATTACTTAGAGAATGATGATGTCAACCCTTCTTGGGTAGATTCAACCATGCATAAGGCTATATTTTGAGTTAAATGGATGATCAAGGCCAAAATCAAAGCCTATTACCTCCAATTTTCATCTACAAATGCCCTAATTGAATTTGGCCCTATAAATTTGCCCTAGGGGCTTGCCTTGAAAGGCCTAGAGAATAAGACCATGAAGCATCTAAGTGGACCAAACTTGTATGTTAAGGGCATACTAATAGTTCAAATTGGGATCACCTTCCAATATCTAACTAGACCAAGTCCCATAAAGGTGTTACCTACCGTGGTTGGGGTGGCTAAAAATCAACCCTATTACGTGCGTTCTTGCAACCCCAAAGAGGAGGTGACATTTACAAGGTTAATCCTTCAATCAATAGGTGTTGGCATAAGTGAATGACAATGGAGGGGAAAGGCTTCACGGCCAAGTCCCATGGTCAAGAGACTAGCTAATGAGAGTCCACATCTCGAGTGTATAGATGTAATGGAGGGAGCAATTGTGGAGGCATAAGCTACCCTACTTGGCTTACATTTTCCACCCCTCTAGTGTGCATTTTACTTTTTTTTAATGATGCTTTGTATTACAATACATAGCTTATCAGGGTTGGGACATGTAAGGTTTCTTTTTAAATCTGGAGTAACATCAAGTTCGGGTGATGGCTAATGAGAAGGGTAGAGCTCATGCTAGGATTTTGCCCACGTTTTAACCTATGTCCCACTATCTTTGACATTTTGAGTTTCTTTTTCTTTCTTTGTGGCCATATTATACTTTTCCATTCTGTTAGCTACATCAACCTCCAGGGAAATGTTCCCGGAGCTACTTGAGGATGTGTATAAGAGGGTGCCAAATGCCAGTGAACCAATCACAAGTTATACTTGAAGAATGGAGATGGTATATAAAGGGCTTACAATGTGACATGGGAAGTGTTAAGTATGGTGTAAGGGAGAATGAACACACTATTTCAATATGTGTTTTACAAGTAGTGCCCCTCCTATAACCCTTAGGCCTCAAAAGGAGGTCCCACTAGATCAGGGCCAAGAATTAATACCCTTGGTAGGGTGAGAGAACAAATTTATAGTCAAGATTGGTCGATTTTCGAGATCACCCCTTTATCCATACTAAATACCCAAAACATTAAGTATATGCACCTGATTGCAAAATGATCAAAGTACCTGTTGAGTAGCAACCCACCTTAATTTAATCGGAATGTTGTATTGTGAGAGGTGCATGGCTGATGCAGATGTCAGAGACATATGGCACATCATCATCAAGAATTGAATGTCAGGGGATGCTGGCTATCAAATGTATGAGAAAAGTTTTCTCCTATGGGGTTACCTATTTTGATGGGTAACACACCCAATAAGCATGGTTTGAATGTAGTCCTATTACCTTTAGAACACAAGGATCTAAATATCACAGACCTTTACAGTTCTGCATTGTAGCTACTTGAAAATTTTCTCATTGGTTCTTTCATCTCTGTTTTTTTCTTTGAATGTTGCTATGATCTTGTCACCATAATGATCTTGAGCTTCTTCTTCTACTCCTCCCCTTTTGAGATGTAGTCACCTTCCAACTTCCAAGAGTTTTATTCATTTTCCTAGACTCAATAATCACATTGCTAAGCAGGCTGCAAATGAATTAGCCGATCTATAAATGTGATGGAGATGAATTAACTTAAAAGAGTGAATTACTAAATTGCACCAAGATCACATTCTACTGTTAGAAAATCGGAAAGGTAGAAATATTTTCTCTTGTTGATAATTACTTGTGATATCTTTGAGTTCTTATTATCTTTCTTATGTTCTTCTTTTATCTTAGTTTCATTAAGCACTTACCAAAAGCAAAGCACGAAGATCCAAGTACACCAGATGTAGGCGCTCTGCCAGGGCTAAAACCTCTCTATAGGGGAAAACCCAGTCAAAAAACTCTTCCTTCAGTAGATTCAAAATGAGATAGACCAAGACCTTAGACCAAAGACCTTCCTCCTCCACCAGCTCAACCTTCCAATAAGATACAACAACCTTCAATAGTCTCTTCTTGTTCAACAGCTATAACCCAACATCAACCCAGAAATTTCAACTCCAACTTCACTAGACATTCGGTGCAACTTCAGATTTTCGACCTCCTAACTACTGCAGAATTTTGCTGCCCTGCAACACTCCAGAACGTTGCACGTGTGGGATAGGAGAGAGAAATTTTAGTTTCTTTTGCAAGATAATGACCTCCTTTGCTAGATGTTTCCTCCTTGACCCTTGAATTTCACACCTTTTTCTTGCATAATAGTTGTAGATTGAACTTGATGAGATAATGCTCCAAATGAGGTCGAGTTGCTGCCTTTATATAGGCGGTTCTGCCCCTCAGTTAGGCTGAATTGTACTTCTTTGAGGCCAACTTGGTGGAGGAGTCTTAGGAGACCTAATTTTACATAAAATAAATTTCCTTTTTGACAAATAAATCCCCAGAAGGGTCTTTAGAATATGACATGGACAAGGACACTTGACATAAACCTTAGAAGCCTATAATGGAGGCTTTGACCTATAAACAATTGACCTAAGCATGAAACCCATGCTTTAATAAGTCAATTTTATTTATAATAAAATTTCTTTTTCTTTCTTTTGACAAATATAATGACTGAAATATAATTATGAAGACCGACACTAGTTACATTCTTCAACACTCCCTCATAGCTAGGGAGGTATTCATAATTACACATATGAAAGATCTCAAAATGAACTATGAAGAGTTCTAGCTCACTCAGTGTTGTGGACTAGATACCTGACCCGGGTAGGACTAAGGGGACTCAAGCTTTAGCCATCTCTAGGTACCATCAATGTTTTAATCTCTACCACCGACCCATGGATCTAGGTGCATATCCAAGGTCAGAGCCCCATGACCAACTTCACCCTCCCTCTTAAGGATCTAGAGATCAACACATAGGCCGACCAAATGTCCTCCCAAGCAACTCACCATTAGATGCTAAGATATATCCATAATAAACTAAATCAAATATATCCATTTGTCCAAGCATGCTTCCCAAGTGTTCATCCTTCTTATGGAGAGATTTACCAGTACAAACACAACCCCAATCAGTAATAAACTTTCAAATATATATATGCAACTAAACACAAACCACCAGGGTCCTTAATCATTATGATGCCACTTATATCATCATCAAGTTATCCATTTACATCTTGTCAGAAGCTTTTCTTCTTTTGTTTCTTCATTGCACCTAATACAACCTCATTACTTTGCAAATCCATACGAAGAACTTTTATTCAAATACGAACATCTTCATCATCTTGAAGATTATGTACCTGCAAAAATTTAATATCAAGTACAACCAAATACAAACATACAAAAGCATGAAGTTAACTATATCAAAATGAGGTTACTATAATGGAAGCATTTTAGACTTTAGACATCAAACACCTAAACCCAGTTAGGTTTATAATCAGCAAGAGACACATCTTATGACATACTAGACTTCAACTTCTTGCTAGGGTTTAGACTCCATCTTCAATACACAAACCGTTAGATATCAACAATTCAATCAAATTACAATCCAATCATAGTATTGTACATTCAGAGCTTCAAAATTACTTTCAGACTCTACTAGGGTTTGTTTGCAAACACTAGATTTTATTATCAAAGCAAATTCATATCAACAACAAAAAAAATATCATATTCTCCTAGAATATCAATTTCTATGAGGTTTTTGTTATAAACCCTAGATTTTACAAATCAAAACACTAGTATCGATAATTAGGTTATCATGCTTGCATATATCTAGGATTTCATATTCATACATTAGCATTTCATAACAATATCTACTAGGCAAACCCAATACACACATTAATACATCAAAGTTAGATATACAACAAATTTGATTAGACTAGGTTTTCGAACAGATAGACGAATATACACTTAGGGTCTCATTCCTAGGAACTTACTATAGCTATTATAAAGGTTTTGTTCATAAACCCTAATTCACTAAACCCTAAAGATCTAGGGTTTCAATACATAACTTAGACATTAACATCAAACCCTAAAGGACTAGGGTTTCTAACATTATCAAAACCCTAAGAGAATAGGATTTTAGATTTTATCAATAACCCCTAAGAAAACTAGGGTTTCATAACATTGACATACCCTTAGCAACAAAAGGCTAGGGTTTTATAGTGAACACTAAAGGTTAGGGTTTCACAAGAATCATCAAAATGATAGTATAACGAGCGTAGATTCAATCTAATGATTAATCCCCCTAACAAGAATCTTTAAGATTCGAAATCCTAGACATAACGATGTCACTAATGTAAAGCAAATTTCAAAAGAGAATGAATATACCTTTTCTATGAAGAGAACCTTGCAACAAAACTTGTATATTAAGACATACCTTGAATTGTTCTTTAACAAACCTTGTAGGACATCAAATCTTGATGGGCTTCCTTTGTAACAAAACTTCTTCCATGCTTCAAGTCTATCCTTTGAAGTCTCCTCAATAATCTTGAGCATTTAGTAAGCTTTCCTAACCAAGGAAAATATAAATAAAAGGTTATTAGCATATAATATAAACACATCTTGATATGAGAGGGAAACCAAACATAAAAGAGAAGACAAGGAGTAAGATACTTATCTTTGGTAAAATGGTGAGGGCTCCCTCTTAATCCAATCTCGAGGGATACCTATAACTTATCAAAATAATTCAAAAATGTTCTAACAAGACATGTTAGACCTGCAAACTCTAAAAATCAAAACATAAAGGAAAACAATTCAAAACTTAAAATAGAAGACTAAGAGAGATATATGAGAGAGAGGACTTAGTAGTATAAGTTTCTTCAGTCTTGCTCTTCTTGGTTGGAGCTTCATTGGTAACATTTGCTTGATCTCTCTCTCTTCTTATTCTTTGGATTCTTTAGACATTGATTTTTGTAGTGACCTATATTGTGACAATTGTAACATTCAATCTTGGATAGGTCAACTTTCTTCTTTGGTTTTTTGAACTTCTTGAAGGTTCCTTTCTTCTTGTGATGAGAAAAATAGGCATTAGAGGTATTTTTTTCTTCATCCTCCTTGTTAATTACTAATGATATTCGAGCTTCTTCTTGACTGCATGCATTCCACATTTAGAGTATCCTTCGAACTGTTAAGTCCTGATGGAAAGGCACTCCAAGATTTTGGTAGTCCTAGAAGAGCAATAATTACAAGCTCCTTTTTTGGGACAACTTCATCTATTTCTTGGAGTTCATCTCTGATTCTAGATCTCTTTATAAAGTAGGATGATATAGTATCGTGTTTTGTCATCTTAATAGTCCTTGATTCATTCTTGAGGATTGCTAGTTGGCCAATGTTCTTGATGTTGAATAATTTGGAGAGAGCCTCGTACATTTCTTGAGTGGAATTTATGTTGGATATGTACGGAATTAGGTTGTCCTTAACTCCATCCACTATTAGGTTTATAGCCAAGATTTCAGTTTCTTTGAACTTTGCTTTCTCTGCTTCACTTGTTTCATTTGTAGGCTTCTTGATTTTTCCTTGAACAAGATCCAAAACTTTGTTCTTTTCGAGGATGAGATCTATCCTCTTTTTCCAGGCCCTGTAGTTGGAGGCTCCTTCTAGTTTGTTTTCTCCCTTCATTGAGTTTGACATAGTCCCTGTAAATAGTAGGCTTAGCCCTTTTATATGATCCTTTTTCTTTAATGACCTTCGTTTGATCTCCATTTCCTCAATAGATTTTCAACTTGAGTTTTTCTTTTTTCTTCACCTTAGCTCTGATATCATGTTAGAAAATCAGAAAGGTAGAAAGATTTTCTCTTGTTGATAATTACTTGTGATATCTTTGAGTTATTATTATCTTTCTTATGTTCTTATTTTATCTTAGTTTCATCAAGCAATTACCAAAATCAAAACACAAAGATCAAGTACACCAAATGTAGGCACTCTGCCAGGGCTAAAACCCCTCCATAGGGGAAAACCCAGTAAAAAAATTCTCTTTCAGTGGATTCAAAATGAGATAGACTAAGACCTTAGACCAAAGATGTTCCTCCTTCAGCCTTCCACTAAGATACAACAACCTTCAATAGTCTCTTCTTGTTCAACAACTAGAACCCAACATCAACCCAGAAATTTCGGCCCCAACTTCACCAGAATTTCGACCCAACTTCAGATTTTTGACCTCCCAGCGACTGCAGAATTTCGGCCCCATGCAACACTCCAAAATTTCGCACGTGTGGGATAGGAGAGAGAAAATTCGGTTTCTTTTGCAAGATAATGACCTCCTTCCTTGCTAAAAATTTCCTCCTTGACCCTTGACCCTTGAATTTCACGCATTTTGCTTGCCCAGTACTTACAGATGGAACTTGATGGGATAATGCTCCAAATTAGGTCGAGTTGCTGCCTTTATATAGGTGATTCTGCCCCTTAGTTAGGCCGACTTGGTGGAGGAGGCCTAGGTGACCTAAATTTGCATAAAATAAATATTTTCTTTGACAAATAAATCCCCAAAAGGGTCTTTTACAATTTGACATGGACGAGGACACTTGACATAGACCCTAGATGTCTGCAATGGAGGCTTTGACCTATAAACAATTGACCCAAGCATGAAACCCATGCTTTAATAAGTCAATTTTATTTATAATAAAATTTCTTTTTCTTTCTTTTGACAAATATAATGACTGAAATATAATTATGAAGACGGACACTAGTTACATTCTTCAACCTCTTCAACCCCCAGCTTTTTCTTTCAGTGTTACCATGAAGCATATTGGTTATAACTTCAGAATGACCTTCTCCATTTAATGTTCTTGCTTCCTTGGAATGGTTTATGTTGATATCTTTCATGGTTGTTAGGCCTTCGACTTTGTTGTTTGTTCCCATCTAAAGGAAACTATAGAACACAAATGTGATGACTCCCAACTGTTTGCTTAGGACAGCTCCTGTACCAACTAGTCCAGGTTGCCTCTGCATGCCCCATCAAAAGTCAGCTCTATCCACCCTTCTATCAGCAGGCTTCATGTTGAATTTGTCCAAGATGCAGACTCAAGTTTCAAAGGAGATTCGTCCTTCCACTTATCACCTGCTTTGATTGTCTCTCTTCTTGTTCTTTTGGATTTTAGTTATATCTGTTCAGCAAATCAGGTTTTTTGTCTAAAGATCCTGAGCTTGGCTTCCAAAGGTTCCACATGATGGAGCCAAGACTTACTTCCTAGAGTTAATGACGTGCAGTGCAATAACTTGAAATCACAAGACAATTATAAATATGAAATACTATTATTATTTAATTACTGTATTGAAGAGATTTCATCCTTGAAAGGTTGCTAGTATAATTTTTGACCAATATCATTTCATTTTATAGATATTCCTTTCAAGATGTGATACTGTTTTGAAAAATGTTTATTGGCCATTACATATATGATGTAATGGAGTTATTCTTTTTACTTTTTCCTTGGTTTAATATTGTGCTTGTTCTAGACTTTCTTTTAGTTTGTTTTGCAGAAGATCAAAGGTTGGTTGAATTTTAAGTAAAGATTCCTGGATTCAACACATGGCTGATGTTTTTCAGAAATAAATAACTCTCTTTCTTCTGAAGGTGCCTTTTTTTTATAAATTCTTATTCATTTGGAAGAACTATCAGTATGGTTGTCACGAACTATTTGTGAGTGCAATAAAAATTCAGCGTGTTGTTTTCATAAAATACTGGGGAGTTAAATGAGATTTTGATTGAAGTTTAGTATTTCCTTGGTATTGGTTGAAACTTGAGACACCTTCAGGCTCAGACTTGGAAATGTCTAATTCAATAAAACAACAAAGTGGATGTTAAGGTGAATGTCGATTTGACTATGGTTGTCAGGACAGTCATTGCTGTAGCTTGTTCACTATCAAACTATGCAGTACTTCTGCAAAGTTTTTGTTTGAATTTTGGGTCTATATTGGTCGCTTTGTAGATTGACCAACATGGAGTACATGTTATGATGAATAAAATGTCACTCTAAACAAATTGTTTGGTATGCCATGTGTAAACTTTGTTCCACCCTTTTATGGTGCAGTATATCTACTGCTATTTGTCTAATGTTCTCTATATACTGTATGAATTTCAAATACAGGAACTTTGTTTCAATGATTAGTGCAAATGGCCATTAGAAAAAAGGTACTTTTGGAAATGAGTATCTTTACTATTATTTTTCTAATATTCTCTAGAAGTGTACTGTCTTAACTTCAAATACAGGAACTTTGTTTCAATTATTAGTGCAAATGGCCATTAGAAAAGTAGTACTTTTGGAATGAGTATATTTGCTACAAGCAATGAACTTTATGGCCCAAATTCTGGTTTCATGGAAGAGGACCATGGGCCACCAATAGGCGGAATGCAAAGATTTGAAGTTTGGAGCAGCAGGCACAAATTCCAGTTGTAATCACGATAGACACAATAATGCTTATAACTTGTTTCTAGTAGCATAAATATGATTGAATATTCATCTCACGTCCTATTGAAAAGTTATAGGTATGTCCATTATATAGTGATAATGGATTGTGAAAGCATTATTATATAATCTGTTTGATGGTTCTACATTTAACTCTTTCTATGTAAGCTTCTGAGATCATATTTTTTTCAGTAACTTGGGAAGGCTTAAATTTCTGTCAGTATACTGAACAGTGAGCTTTCTCTGCCATCAAACAGAAAAGTGACTCTGTATGTAGGAAACAGGAAAACAATGATTCGTGGGAGTGGTGGAATACATTTCGTCTATTATGCGAGCATCACAGTCAGTTGTCCATAGCCCTGGATATACTGTGAGTTGCTTTTAGTGATTTACAAAGAAAACTCCTCTTAGGCTATTTGTCCGGCTTTACTTCTGAGAACTCTAGTTTTGTTTACAGGTTTTCATGTTAGGAATTTTATCCAGGAGACTGACTAGAATGTATGTTGCAATGGACATAATTAACAGGAGTTCATTACCTTCTGCAAATTCAGTGGGCCGTTGGAGTGGAGAGCCCGTGAGAGCAGCTATTGTCCACACCGATGTAAAGACTAAATTGTCTTGAGGATGCTGAATTTGTGGGCTTTTCTATAAGTTATACTGGTCTTGCTTAATATTTAATATTTTGAATACAGGCCTTTTTAACCAATGCACGTGGATATCCTTGCCTATCAAAGCGCCACCAAAAACTAGTTACCACTTGTTTCAATTACTCTATACAGGTAGGTACATGGTCCTCTTTGGAAAATGTTTTTACAGATCTTCCAACTTATGCCAGTCTTCTTATCAAGGATGTTGGTATGTCAAAATGTTCTCACTTCAGTAGACTGTATGATTTGGTATTGATCAGTCTCCATCCTGACAGATTCTCTTTGCAGAGGCTTTATCCATTATGGATCTACACTTAAATGTTTGGTTATTATGCTACTAATTTACTTCATTTTTGCTTTTGGGAGTAGATGCCCAAAGCACTTCGTACTTTGCTATTAATATTTGCTGTATTTTTTAGTCCCATTGTCTTATTTTGGTCATTAATGATCATAACATAAATTATTTTGGTCCTATTTTTGGATGTATCTCTTGGTCTTTTGTGAAATGGAAATGATGTTGATTGGGATTTTGCTGAGAATGAAATGAAAGATGTCATCAGCACAAAAAAATGCAGGTTGATTGTAAACCAAATTCTATCACTAGAAGAATAGTGAAAAACACATAATGGTTGTATCTATCTTTGCGGAGAGATGTCTGCTATGCTCATTTGCTAAAAGCCCATAATAAGAGACTGAAACTACATCTTATAATGATGCCAAAAAACCCTAAGAGCACAATATGATTGTGTGTCTCAGTTTCAGTATTACTGAATGTTTTGGGGGAAGCTACGACAAAGGCTTTGTGGAACAAGTTAGGGGCTTTGCATCAGTCTAAGTCCCCAGTGAACAAATTGTTCTTGCAGAAAAAACTATATAACTTGAGGATGAAAGATGGAGACTTAATGGCAGAACATCTGAATGCTTTCAATAATGTGGTAAGTCAGCTATTATCTGTGGATATTAAGATTTAAGATAAAGATAGTGTATCAATTAGTTGTGTTCTTTACTGGGCTCCTAGGACAGTTTGGTTGTTGCCATAGGTAGTATGCAACTACCTAAAGCTTCAATGAAATAGTCTCATCCTTTTTATTGGAAGAGATGAGACAAAAAAACATGGAAAGTCAGAACACAAATGCCTTGTTTGTAAGAGGACGCTCCCAGAATAGAAATAAAAACAAGTCCTTGAGTGGGATATCTAAATCTCCAAGAAAACTAGTTAAGGTATGTTAGAGATGTGGAAGAGAAGGGCATTACAAGATTTCTATGAACATTGTTTATATGGGAAGGGGAATCAGGTGAGATTCTCCTCTGGTTTTGAGGTTAGAGGGAATACAACAGTTGGTGCACAATGATGTGTTTGGACATGCATTGGTTCCATCACTGGGTAAATATGTGTACTATGTCTCACTTATATATGACTTCTCATGGAATACTTGGATTTATTTCCTCGGAAAGGAATCTGAAATCTTTGCCAAATTCAAAAATTTTAAGGCTCTTGTGGAAAACAGATAGAGAAGAAACTTAAAGTGTTGAGGGCAAATAACGCTGGAGAATTTTGCAGGTATGAATCAGAAGAATTCTATAATAAGTGCAGTATAGCGAGGTAGAAGACTATTCCATACACACCTTAGCCTAATCGAGTTGCAGAAAGGATGAATAAGATGTTGATGGAGAAAGCAAGGAGCATGCTCAATGGTGTTGGGTTAGGACAGGAACATTGGGCAAAGGTAGTGGATACTGCGTGTTACCTGGTAAATGGATCACTCTCATCAACATTAGATGGCAAGACTCCACATGAGGTATGGACTGGTAAAATGCCTTCTCTTAAACATCCCAAGATATTCAACTTTGATGCTTATGTACACATTCCAAAGGAGAATAAAAGTAAGCTAGGTAAGAAAACTGAAAAGTGTATCTTTATGGGATATAAAGATGGTCTGAAAAGTCATAAGCTTTGGAACTTAGAAACTAGAGAGGTAATGTATAGTTGAGAAGTAGTATTTAAAGAAGTCAATGATCCTATCAAACGGGAAGTCCTACCAATAGAGAAAGAACCCGAGAAGATAGAGTTTGAATTCAAGGATGACGAATCAAACTGTACAAAGGAATAGGAACCAGAAGAAGAACCACAGGCTCTGACACTAAGGAGATTGGTTCGGAAAAGAAGGCAACTAGAAAGGAATATTCGCCCTGATTTCCATTCAAATTTTGCTTTGTCTATTATTGATGATGATCCTAGAATTGTTAGGGAGGTAGTGTATTCAAAGGATGGAAAACTATGGAAAAAGGCCATGGTAGTTGTTGTTTGTATGCCTGCTGTTGTTAACAGTTGGTTGTTGGTAGCTTTTCAAACAGGTACAAATGAAAGTTTTGTGGAGCAGATGTACTTCACATTTGTTTGAAACACCTTGGATCAAGGATCAAGGCAAAGAAGTTCAAACTACCTTCTGTAAACTTCACAGCAGAAGTTTTGCATGAAGTCAAGGAGGAAAACAATTCTTCCCAAGATGACCAACCCATCCAAGAAGGGAAGTGGTTAGAGATTGTGGTTCAGAGGCACTATGCAAAGGCGAGTGTAGGGAGGCTGAAAGAAGAGGGTGTTGTTCCTCTCATTGCTGCTCAGATCAGTATATCAGTCTTTTGGTGGACCAAAAGTTCTTTTAGTGGGAAGGCGTGATCCAAAATTGGATCCTTGAACTCTCGTAAGAGTTACCCAAACTCTATAAAGAAACTCATGCCGAAGTTCAAAATTTTGTGGATGTTGAAGCTATCAGAAATAACCTCTGAATAATAGTAATTTTGCATCCAGCACGAAGCAACGAGGACCTTCGATCAAAGCGCTTGACCGTTGGCCCATGGAGGCTGTGCATGGTGCAAAAACAGCAGTTGGGAAGCTCAAACCCAGAAATGAAGGCTGTTTTTGATCATGCTTTGATGGGCAAAACCCCTCGAAAAGGAAAAGCCCCAAGCGCTCGGTCACAAGGGGAAATCGGAAAACTGAGGGAAAAGCGCTAAAACGACAGGCGGGTCCCGCACTCCAAAACCGACAGAATATTGGAGACGTTTCGGGCTGTAAGCGGGTTTGTCAGAGGACCCAACGATGCCATACAGTGAACGATGCGTGTCCGGTAGATGAGAGAGAAAACCGCCTCTCATCGTAGGCTAATGTCCAAGCAAGTCAACCACTCGATAAGAGCGATAACCGTAGGATCTGGAGGCCCCAGATCTAATGGCGGAGATTGCACCCGATGGATGACCGGACCCGAGGGAGAAATAAGCTACGGTGCATAAAGACTTGAAGTCCGATGGGGACAATGAGTTGGCAGAGTTTCGTTTTCGCGGGCATTCTTGGAATAAATGGAAATAACGACTGTTTCAAACGATCGAGTGTTTCCGATGAAGCTGACACTTATCCGTTACGGAATTGGTGGCCGTTGCGCTGTGAGGCGTGATGCAGTGACTGTAATAGTCGAAAGAAGGGATTCGAACAGTCAGGAAGTAGGTGGCTTAAAGCCACAGACTGATAGAGAAAGAAGGGGGAGAATGCGCAGAGGAGACATAAGAAGGGAGGAGAGCGAACAACAAGAAAAAGCTGAATGCGCAGAGTCTTTGGGGGTCACTCGGGGGTCGAGTGAAAAACTAGAGAGCTCAATTGACAACAACATATTGTTGTTGGAGTTGCTTGGAGGTCGAACGACTCACAGAGGCATGCAAAGGCTGAGAGAAAGAGCTAGAGCGAGCGCCAGAAGCGAGAGCTGAGAGGCTGAACCAGAGCCCGAGCCAAAGCCAGAGTCAAAGCTAAGAGCCAGAGCCAGAGCTAGAAAGCCGAGGAGCTCCAAGAGCCAAGGGATAAGATGGTGTTCTGAGCCCAATGTTCCTGTGTAAAACATTGGAGTTGAGTGTGGAACCTGTAAAAGAACTGTTGCCATAATCCCAGAGAGCCTAATCGAGTTGATTAGAGCTCAAGGAGACGTAGCCCAACATAGGGTGAACTCCATATCATATTGCTGTCTTATGTGTTTGTTTGTACTGCTACTCTAACTACTGTTACATGCATTTATATATTAGTTTAAGTACCTTCCCATATCAGCACAACAACAGATTTTAAAGTAAATAATCAGCTGAAACAAATACAAGCATACACCCATATTTTCAAGCATTTCTTAATTCCGCATTGCTTAATCATTAAGACCTGGGAAATTTTAAAGCTTTAGAAGTGGGAGAGGTTCTTGTAAGTTAGACAAGAATCCTAAGAGCCCCATTTTCAGATCAACAACTACGGTGCCAAATTCGACTCACCCAACAGAGAATAAACCTGGCAGAAGTACCTCTATTCAGAGACATATATTTTGACAATTCCAACAACTACATGATCAAACCCCACATATGACAATGCTATTCCGAGTGTTGGGCAATGATGGCTGCTACAAGCTCTGCACTGGAACTGCGCCACCTCCTTTAGGAGTTGCGTCACCCTGCTAGTGAGCCTCCCTTGCTCACAAGTCGATATGCTAAACTGTTGCTCTCTCTGCCCCACAGAAAACCCCAGCGCTGCCTCTAAGGGATTGCATCAACCCCTCTAGCTTCTACGTCATCCTCTCTAGAGTTGCGTTGTCTCTCCTGCCGCTGTTCTGCCTCTCTGCTATGTATTCTTGGCCTTGGACTGAAGTCCCTCTATTGAATTGCCCCTCTCTCACTGCAACTCAGATCACTTAGCTCGACTTTCTCAGCAAACCACACTCCAGAAAAATCGAAATCTTTGATCTCTTGGTGTATCTCCAACTGACCTTCAAGCGTCCTCTTATACTTTTCCCGTTGATGAATTAATGGCTATGATCTAATCTCTAATCAACGGCTAAGATTAAAACATACTTGATCCTTGTCACTTAGAAGTTTCTCACCCATCTTCTTATTAATACGCATTAATATTTTTATTTTCGTAAGTTTAGACTTAGGAACCCATTAAAAATATTAACTATTTTAATAACTCCTCATCCAGCTGGAATTTCTTCAAATGATTTTTGGGTTTTGGAGATCTCATGTATTCTAGCCCCTCCACAAAATTTTGGAGCTAGAGCACATCCGATGCTACCCAAAATCAACACTCCTTCTCTAGTAACATTTCTCAACAAAAGCATTACATTGATCCACTGCATCGGTCCTCTGTGTTGCTAATGCTTGGCCTGCTGCCCTTCATCCACTGCACTGTTGCTTCCTGTACTGCTGACCATGACTCTACCACTGTCACAGATACATTTGTACTGCAACTCCCTCTCAAAATGCTGCATCATGCTGCCCATAGCACTGCCACTGCTAATTGTTGGACTGCAACTTAGTTGTTGAGAAGTAAGAAACTGAAACTCGACCCAAAAGCTGAGATCCTGGTCAGTATGGATGCCTCGTGATCCTGAAACTACCTGTGCTGCTAATCTGTGTTGACCCTCTCCTGCCACTGCACTGCTGCAAACTGCTCTGAGCCTCTTGCATTGCTACAACATCCATTGCGCTGCCTCAGACTTTGGCACTCTAGCTCTGCCACCGTCGCTCCATCACACCTCGCTCCAACCGACATCCATCATTTTTCTATTATGCTTAAGGGCTCCTGTAGCCGTATGTGATCCAAGTGTTTGGGCACCTCAAGGATCCTGCCCATCATGTAGTCTTCCCAACTACAACTCGATGTCGCCCCACCTCTTCTCCAGAGGTGCATGAGCACTCATGGCACAATCTTCATCCTCGCCTTCCTTGTCAGCTTTCGTTGGAGCAGCCTTTGATTGACAAGCTTCCCTGTTGCCCTTCATCTGGGGGCACTGAGTGGCATAATGTCCCAGTTCCCCACAGTTGAAGCATCTGACTTTGGTGATGTCCTTCTTCTTTTTCTTCTGTTACACTTGCTGTCCCAATGATGTGAGAGCTGCATCCTCCTCCTCCTCCTTGGCCCAGGCTCACTTGCCGCTACTCCCTGTCTTGGTCATCCTCCTGAGCTCTTCTTGTTGAAGAGCTGCCCACATCTCCTCCCAAATAGGGAGAGTTGCTCTGTGCACGATACTTTGGACAAAAGTCTCCTAGTCCTTGGTGATTGCATTTAGGGCAGTCCTGACCATGAACTCGGGATTTGGTGTAGACCCCATGGAAGTCAACTGGTCGCGAATACCTTGCAACTTGAGAAGGAAGGGATCGATCTCTTCTCCCTTCTGCATCTGGTACCATCTCAGCTGATTCTCCAATAGCATCTTCCGTTGAATGGAAGTCCCCTGGTACAAGGTGGTCAATGCCTCCCACATCTCCCTTGTTGTTTCCTTCTCAGCAATGTGTGGAACCACATGATCTTTGACCCCAACTAGAATCATGCATTTAGCCTTCGCCTGGACCTCCTTGTTGGAATTTCTAAGTTTGACACGTTAGAAACCCTTCATGCACTTTACTCATTTATTCCTACGTACTTGTTCTGTTAATTAACAAGTTATTTACCATGTAAATACTGGAAATAAATACAAGTACATGCTCAACACATTATAGATCATCAACTGAAGGAAATAGAAACAAGCACACAAATGACACTGTTGTTTTTGGACTAAAATTCCCGGAAAAACCCAATGTGGGAAAACCAGTGCAACTAATTGAGGGTTTGATTTATTAAGCAGTTTCAAAATACAATTTTGGTGCCAAATCCGGTTCACCCAACAGAGAAAAAATCTCAGCAGTAGTACCTCTCTACTCGGAAGCGGATATTTTGGCTGAAACCCCAGATAAACACTTCGACAACTCCATAGCTCCAATCTATGCCTGGAAACCCCAGTGTCAGCCTCTAGGGATTGCGTCAGCCTCTCTCTAGCCCAACGTTAGCCCAAGGTCACTGTGGCTTGGCCTGCGTTAGCCTTTGGAGGCACTGCGTCAACCCTCTGGCCCTCTATGTCACCCACGCTGGCTGTCTGAGGGCTGGCTCTATGTGAGCCTTGGCTGTCTCTGCGCTAACCCTTGGCTGCTTCTGCGTCCCTCTCTCTGGCTACTATGCTGATCCTCCCGGTGCTATCTCTCCCTGTTTGCTTCTGTATTCACTACCCCTCAGCTGCAACTCTGATCACTCTCTCAACTTTCTCAGCAAACCCAGCCCCAAAAAGTCGAAATTTTGATCTCTTGGTGTGTTCTCCAAGTGACCCTCAAGCCTCCTCTTATACTTTTCTCGTTGACAAATCAACGGCTGAGATTAAGTCCCTAATCAATGACTAAGATTAGATCTTGCTTGATCCATGTCTTTTAGACCATTCTAACACAGTTTTATATAATTCACATTAATATTTTATTTTCCCGAAGTTTAGACTTAGGGACTCCATTAAAAATATTAATTATTTTAATATCTCTCAAACTGCTTAGAATTTGCCCAAACCCTTTCAGGGTATTGTGGATCTCATGTGCCCTAGCCTCTCCACCAATTTTCGTGGCTAGAGCACATCCGATGCTACCCCAAATCAACACTCCCTCTTAGCGAGGACTGTGCTTTAGTAACACTCCTCACTGAGCATCACTCTGATCATCCGGCATTGGTCCCTGTGCTGATCTAGGCCCGCTGCCCAACATCCTCTGCACTGTTGCATCCTGTACTGCAACTCCCTCTACATCCGTGCTGCTACTGATGGCCCTGCCATTGCCATTGTTGCATCTGCACTGCAACCCCTCTCATCATGCTGCATCGTGTTTCCCATAGCACTACCACTGCTAACTGCTACACTGTAACTCAGTTATTGAGAAGTAACTGATCTCCCAACTCTGACATCTCCGTCAGGCTAGAAACACTCTTGATGTTGAAGCTCCATCTGTCACTGACAAGTGCTCCCTCTTTGATGTCTGCGCTGCTGCAACAACTCTATGCATCTCGCACTATTGTACACCTCTCTGTGCCATCCTGCACTGGTGCAACACTCCCATGCCTCTCGCACTGTTGCAGCCTGCTAGCCTCTCGCTGTCCTGGGAATCCTGCACTATAGCTCCCTCTGTCGCTCCATCCGCATCCCTCTCTATTGACATCGCCAGTATTGCTACTTCTCTTCGGGGCTCTTGTAGCAAGGACTAATCCAAGAGGCTGGGTACCTCGAGGATCCTGCCCCTCATCGCCTGTAGTCCACCTGACTACAACTCGATGTCTCCCCACTTTTTCTGAAGTGGCACATGAGCACTCATGGCACAATCATTGTCTGTCTCCACTTCCTTCTCTACCCCTGCTGGCGCTGCCTTCGTCTCGGAGGCCTCTCCGTTACTCTTCTTCCTTTGACATTGGGTCACATAATGACCCAACTCCCCACAGTGGAAGCATTTGACCTTGGAGAGGTCCTTCTTCCGTTTCTCTGCATTCCCTTAGATGCTAGGGAAACATCTTTCTCCTCCTCCTTGATTCTGATCCCATTGCCGCTGCTTCTCGCCTTGCTCAGCGTTTTGATCTCTTCTTGGCAAAGAGCAACCCACATTTCCTCCCAATCTGGAAGGGTCGCCCTGCTCAGTATGCTCTGGACAAACACCTCCCAGTCTTCTGAGACTACGTTTAAGGCTCTTCTCACCATCAATTCTGGATCCGCATTGCCCCTATGGAAGTCAACTGATCCTGGATCTCCTTCAATCATCGAGGAATGGGTCGATCTGTTCTACCTTCTTCATCTGGTATGATCGCAATTGATTTTCTAGTAGCATCTTCCTCTGCGCGGAAGTATGTTGATACAACTTGGTCAGGGCCTCCCACATCTCTTGTGCCGTGTTCTTCTCGGCAATATGTGGTACTATATGATCCTTGACCCCCTCAAGGATGATACTGTTAGCCCTCGCCATTGCATCCTTATACTTGTCGTTATCAGCGGGTCAACTGGGATAGCTATCGTCCTCAAGGCGAAGTGCTTGACACGATTCCTGTCTAGTACGGATAAGATTCTGGCCTTCCAAACTACAAAGTTTGAGGCTCCGTCCAGTCTGTCTTGGTCTCTTACTCCGTGTAGTGCCATTTCGCTGCTCCTCTACTTCCCTCCTGGAAGTTCTTGGTATGACTCCTTTGAGCCTTGAGGTCCCTCTTGGGAACCCTTCTGCCAATGTCGAGATGCCCCTCTCCAATCGTTTGTGCAACTCCAACACTAATCTGGATTCCTTGGCTAGAAATCCACCTCGGCAGCAACTCCCTCTACCTTGGCCTTGCCCTGTTAGGTACTGTTCTGACTATAGTGCCCCACCAACTCCTCTCTGCAACTTACCCACAGTCTCCTAAACCCCAACAAACTGAAGGTTAGAGCTCCTAGGCTCTGCGCAATCCTGACACTGGCAAATCAACCTCCTCGGTCAACTGTGTCAGCCCTCCTGGCCTCTGTGTGGCTCTGCGTGAGTCTGCCTTTGCCTCCCTCAGCCTTTGCGCCGCCTCTTCCTAGCTCAATCTTGATGATGCAGGCACTACGTCACGCCTTCCTTGCTGCTACTATGCTAGGAACAACTTCTGTCACTTGGGACAATTGTTTTTTGCTACTGCTGCTCTGTTCGGCTGATGTCCTCAGTTCTCCTGTGATCTGCAACCACGCTCTGATACCATGTTGGAATTTCTAAGTCTGACACGTTAGAATCCCTTCATGCACTTTACTGATTTATTCCTACCTACTTGTTCTGTTAATTAACAAGTTATTTACCATGTAAATACTGGAAATAAATACAAGTACATGCTCAACACATTACAGATCATCAACTAAAGGAAATAGAAACAAGCACACAAGTGACACCGTTGCTTTTGGACCAATGTCCCCGGAAAAACTCAATGTGGGAAAACCGGTGCAACTATCTGAGGGTTTGATTTATTAAGCAGTTTCAGAATACAATCTGGGTGCGAAATCCAGCTCACCTAACAGAGAAAAATCTCGGCAGTAGTACCTCTCTACTTAGAAGCAGATATTCCCGCTGAAATCTCGGATAAAAACTCCGACAGTTCCACAACTCCAATCTGCCCCTCGAAACCCCAGCTTCAGCCTCTCCCTAGCCCAACTTTAGCCCAACGTCACACTGGCTTGGCCTGCGTCAGCCTCTGGAGGCACTGCGCAGCTCCTGGCTGGCTCTACGTGAGCCCTGACTGGCTCTGCGTGAACCCTTGGCTGCTTCTGCGTCCCTCTCTCCGACTACTGCGCTGATCCTCCCGGTGCTATCTCTGCTTCTTTGCTTCTGTATTCACTGCCCCTCAGCTGCAACTCTAATCACTCTCTCAACTTTCTCAGCAAACCCAGCCCCAGAAAGTCGAAATCTTGATCTCTTGGTGTGTTCTCCAAGTGACCCTCAAACCTCTTCTTATACTTTTCTCGTTGACATATCAACGACTGAGATTAAGTCCCTAATCAACGACTAAGATTAGATCTGGCTTGATCCATGTCTTTTGGACCATTCTAAAACAATTTTATATTAATTCACATTAATATTTTATTTTCCCTAAGCTTAGACTTAGGGACTCCATTAAAAATATTAATTATTTTAATATCTTTCAAACTGCATAGAATCTGCCCAAATCCTTTATGGGTATTGGAGATATCATGTGCCTTAGCCTCTCCACCAATTTTTGTGGCTAGAGCAAATCCGATGCTACCCCAAATCAACACTCCTCGTACTTCTTCATTGGATCAACGTCAACCGAAACAACAACTACCTTCAAGGCATAGTCCTTGATGCGATTCTTGTCTAGGACTGCCAGGATCCTGGCCTTCAAGATGACAAAATTAGATGCTCCATCCAATCTGTCCTGATCCCTCAACCCATTCACTGCCATATTGCTAAAAAATAGGACTGGTTTCTCTTCTCCCTCTCTCCCTGTCAATCTAGCAAGACTTGGATTTGGATTTCTTAGGCGCAAGAAACCATCTAAGGAACAAGCTCCTCTAGATTCCCTCTGAGTCCTGATTTCCTTCATGGAAATCCTCCTGGCAATTGTCGAATCACTTCCTCTCCAATCCTCCTTTGCTGCTGCAACCCGGATCTAGATTTATTTGGCTGGAAATTTGTCAAGATAGTGACTCCCTCTACCTCGGCTCTGTCTCCACAGACGCTGTTTTGCACCAACAGGAACAATGTCCCACGAGCTCCTCAAATCGAATTTGCTCTCCTTCCTCAGCCCCGATAACTGACTGATTCGAACCTCTCAGGCTTTGCGCTGCCCAAAGAGTTGACACAGTCACTGCGTGGGCTACTATCTTGTTGATTTGGGGTAGCATCGGATGTGCTCTAGCCATGAAAATAGGTGGAGAGACTAAAGCACATGAGATCTCTAAGACCCAGAAATCATTTTGGAAAATCCTTTTGGATGAAAAGTTATTAAAATAATTAATATTTTTAATGAGGTCCTGAGTCTAAACTTACGAAAATAAAAATATTAATGGGTATTAATAAAGATAAGGATGAGAAACTTCTAAGAGACGAAGATCATGTCTATTTTAATCTTAGCCATTGATTAGGGACTTAATCTCTGCTGTTGATTCATCAACAGGAAAAGTATAAGAGAAGGCTTGAAGGTCAGTTGGAGGTATACTGAGGGAGACCAGTTAGTTCAATTTCTGGAGCGGGGTTTGCTGAGAAATTCGAACTAGAGGTTTGGAGTGCAACAAGAGGTAGCGAGTACGGAGTAGAGAGGCAGGGACAGTGCCGGAGGATCAGCCCAGAGTTTAGAAAGGCAGACGCAGAGCCACTCAGGAAGACATAGAGGCAACAGGACTGCGCAATCACTGGATGGCTTGCGTCGGTGACGTAGAGTTGCCCAATGTTGACGTAGAGAGGTAGCGTGTTGACGCAGAGGGTCTGGGAGCTTGGCAGATGCTAGCTGGTCTGACGCTGAGCCTAGTAGAGGTGCTGAAGAATTTATCTCTGTCGGGTGAGCCAGTTTGGCACCTAGTGTACTCAGAAAAGTTGCTTAATAATGAAAGTCCTCCTCTGCTGCACCGATTTTCCCGCATTGGGTTTTTCCGGGGACAATTGTCCAAAACTATCTGTGTTGATGTGTTTGATTCTTGTGCATGTATTTGTTTCTGTATTATGGTGTGATATCTGCAGTGGAATTTATTTTAATATTTACTGAAGGATTTTCATAAATATCTTATTGGAAAATAAGTAGGTAAAATAAGTCAGTTGCTGTAGTGATAGAATTTTCACATGGTATCAGAGCAAGTAATCAGAGACAGGAAGGGAAAAACAATTATGGGTCGAGATCATGATGCAGAGCCATCTACGTTAGGGGACTCGCACGGATTTTCAGAAAATTGCACAAGAGATTGTAATTTCGATTTTTTCTATGCTGGCTTCTAGATTGGAAGAAGTTGCTTGTGTGACAAGCTCTGCATCATCAGAGGTATGGTATATAGACAATGGAGCCTCCTGGCATATGACAGGAATCCAGGAATGTTTCTCAGATTATTAGGAGGAAAGGATGAATTTTCAGATCACCATGGGGAATAAGGCAAAGTGTACTCCAGTAGGGAAGGGTACCATAGTTTTTCAAACATAAACGGGAGAGCGGTTTCGTGCTACCAATGTGCTGCATGTACCAGGACTGGGGATGAACTTACTTTTCGTATCGCAACTTCAAGGCAAGGGCTATGACGTTTTCTTCATCAAGGAGAAAGTATACGTCAAACACCCGAGTTGGAAAAAGAAAGTGCAGATCGGAATTAGAAGTAACTGGTTATACATGTTACAGCTAGAATCACCAATGGCACTGATAAGCAGTAATGTAGATAAGGTTTTGAATGAACTATGGCACAGAAGAATGGGACACTTGCACCATGGGGCTTTGAAAATTCTCAGGAAAACGTTAACAGGAGTCCCAAATCTTAGTACAGAACCAGGTGATGTGCTCTGGGCAAGTATACCAAAGCAACATTTTCTAGAAGTAAAAACAGGGCCAAGAGTGTACTAGGACTGATACACTCGGATATCTGCAGACCTATGTCCGCTAAAGCTCTTAGTGGTGTCGAATACTTAGTCACCTTCATCGATGACCACTCCAGGAAAACTTGGATTTAGTTTCTGAAAACCAAGGATGAGGTTTTCTGTCGATTCAAAGAGTTCAAGGCTCTGGTGGAGAATTTGATTGGAAAGAAAGTAAAAGTTTTGCGCTCAGATAATGGTGGACAATATGTCGATAAGGACTTCACAAACTTTTGCACTAGGGAGGGCATCAGAAGAGAGTGGATAGCTCTGTACAATCCGGAGCAGAATGGAGTAGCAGAAAGGAAGAACCGGACTATCATGGAAGCAGCTAGGGCCATGATGTATGATCAGGATATGCCAAAATTCCTGTGGGCAGAAGCATGCAACACGACAGTCTATGTCCAGAATAGAACTCCTCATAGGGCATTGGGCAAGATTACTCCAGAGAAAGTCTTCATCGGAAAGACTCCTGAAGTCAGCCATTTCAGGATATTTGGGAGTTTAGCATATTGCTGTATACCTGAGGAGAAAAGGAAGAAGTTAGATCAAATTGCAGAGAAAGGATATCTAGTGGGATATAGCGAGAATGCTAAGGCATATAAAATCTATCTTCCAGGGAGCAGGAAGGTAGTAGTTCGACGAGATGTGAAGTTCATGGAAGATAGGGCCTTCAGAAAATCTTGAGAAATGCCTTTCGAGGAGCAGTCAAAAGATGAGCCGTTGATCAAATCACTTCAACCAACAGAAGCCAAGAATTCTTTTTGAGAGGAAGAATCACAAGAGGAGGAGCTAACAGAAGCACCTGCTACCGGAGGAAGAACGAGCAAAGAACTTCGACAGATTTTGCGAGATGCAGAAGATTTCGTCGGTGCACCAAGAAACAATAAAAGGGAGTGAAAACAACGAGATAGATATCAAGCATTAGTAGCTCAGGATGGGGAGCCTTCCAGTTTTCAAGAGGCTGCTCAACATTAGGTTTGGTTGGATGCGATGGTAGAGGAATACAACTCTATAATGGTGAACAATGTTTGGGAGGTAGTGCCTAGGCCTCAAGATAGATCGATGGTAGGTTTGAGATGGATCTAAAAGATTAAATACGCTGCAGACGACAGTGTGGAAAAATACAAAGCCAGGTTTGTGGCTAAGGGGTATGCTCAGAAGGAAGGAATTGACTATGAAGAGACCTTCGCCCCAGTAGCCAGGTATACATCTATTAGAACCGTGATATCTCTTGCAGCACAGATGGGATGGCAGATTCATCAGATGGATGTCAAAACAACATTCTTGAATGGGTTAATAGAAGAGGAGGTATACATTGAACAGCCAAAAGGCTTTGAGACACATGAGAAGAAGTCTCATGTATGCAGATTGAAAAAAGCCTTGTATGGGCTGAAACAAGCACCTAGAGCGTGGTATGGTCGAATTGATGGCTACTTGCAAAAGATGGGGTTCGTCAAGAGTGACGCAGATCCAAATCTCCACAATTTGGTTGTAGAGAATGAGCCTCTAATCCTAGTATTATATGTTGATGATCTCTTCCTGATAGGATCATCCAGGCTCATCGAGGACTGCAAGAAGAATCTAGCCACATAATTCAACATGAAGGATTTGGGACAGATGCATTATTTCTTGGGGTTGGAAGTTTGGCAGCAAAAGGGGGAGATCTTCCTTGGACAAGGGAGATATGCTACAGAAATTCTGAAGAGATTCAAGATGTAGGACTGTGGACCCATGGCTACTCCAATGATCACCAACTGGAAGAAAATTGATGCGCAGAGGCTAGCTGGTCTGACGCTAAGCCTAGGAGAGGTGCCGGAGAATTTATCTCTGTTGGGTGAGCCAGTTTGGCACCTAGTGTACTTAGAAAAGTTACTTAATAATAAAAATCCTCTCTACTGCACCGATTTTCCCACATTGGGTTTTTTGGGGGACAATTGTCCAAAAATATATGCGTTGATCTGTTTGATTCTTGTGCATGTATTTGTTTCTGTATTATGGTGTGATATCTACAGTAGAATTTATTTTAATATTTATTGAAGGGTTTTCATAAATAACTTATTGGAAAATAAGTAGGTAAAATAAATTAGTTGCTGCAGTGATCGAATTTTCACATCTTTGGCTCTGCATCACCCTTTGTAGGTTCAAAAGGCTGACGTAGGCACTGCGTGAGCCTCTGTGTCACTCCTGCAGCTATTCCTCTGCCTTTGAAACAACTCTATCACTCGGGACAATTGCTTCTTTGTAGCAAATTCTCTAGATCTTCTCGGCTGGTGTCTTCAGTCTCCTATGATCTGCAATGCCCTGATACCATGTGATAATTTCTGAATCTACCCATCAAAAATCCTACTGCAATCACTGGTTTATCATCTCCTACTTGTTCTTTACTTTTAACAAGTCTTTCAATTACTTAAACAACGATGAAAACACTATTGTAGCCTACACATACATATAGATCATGAATTGAAATAAACTGAGACAATCACACAAGGGACACCGTCATTTTTGGACAATTGTCCCCAAGAAAACCGAATTCGAGAAAACCAGTGCAGTGTATAGAGGGTTTGCATTATTAAGCAGATTTCTGAATACGAGTAGGGTGCCAAATCCGGCTCACCCAACATAGAATAAACCTTATAGAAGTACCTTTGTCCGGTGACAGATATTTTGATAATTCTAGCAATTGGATGATCAAACCCCACAGGTGACAACGCTGTTCCTAGTGTTGGGCAGCGATGGCTGCTCGAAGCTTTGCACTGGAACTGCGTCACCTCCTCTACGAGCTGTGTCACCTCCTCTAGGAACTTTGTCACCCTCCTAGTGAGCCTCCCTTGCTTAGAAGTCGATATGTTGAATAGTTGCTCTCTCTACCCCACAAAAAACCCCAGCAATGCTTCTAAGGGAATGCGTCAGCCCCTCTAGCTTCTGCGTCGCCCTCTCTGGAGTTGCGCTGTCTCTCTTGCTGCTTCTCTGCATCTCTGCTATGTATTCTTGGCCTTGGACTGAAGTCCCTCTATCGAACTGCCCCTCTCTCATTGCAACTCAGATCACTTAGCTCGAATTTCTCAACAAACCACGCCCCAAAAAAATCGAACTCTTTGATCTCTTGGTGTATCTCCAACTGACCCTCAAGCCACCTCTGATACTTTTCCTGTCGATGAGTCAACGACCGTGATTTGATCTCTAATCAACGACTAAGATTAAAACAGACTTGATCCTCGTCACTTAGAAGTTTCTCACCTATATTCTTATTAATACACATTAATAGTTTTATATTCTTAAGTTTAGACTTAGGAACCCATTAAAAATATTAATTATTTTAATAACTGCTTATCCGGATGGAATTTCTCCAAATGATTTCTGGGTTTTGGAGATCTCATGTATTCTAGCCCCTACACAAATTTTTGGAGCTAGAGCACATCTGATGCTACCCAAAATCAACAACTAACTTAGGATTTATTTGCCTAAGTTTTTGCCTAAAGGGTTTGTCATTTTCATCTTTTAGATGGATAATATCTTCAATAACATCTTCCCTATATGCTTTTAAGTCATCATATGAAAAGGCCAAAACATCTCTATATTTTTGAAGTATTTTTTTCAATTTCTTCCTTTCTTCCTTAGTGGTACCCTTCACTATTTTAATAATCTTTGGATCTTGAAGGGCACCAATGTTTACTTCAATGAATTCCCATCAATTTTCTTATCATCTTTACTCTTTGAAGCATCATGCCTATCAAACATTTGCTCCATGGCTATACGATCCCTAGGAGTGGGATTTGACGCAACATTACACTCCTCATACTTGCAACTCTCTTATTTCTAGCCAACTTTAAAATCAAAAAATTCCTCCATATTATTCAAAAATCGAATCACATGGCTTTCATCATTAAAGACTTGCCAATGCTCAATATTATCAAGAACTAATGCTTTAAAGATAACTTCCATCTTAATCTTATCATCCATCAAGTTCTCCCCAAGCTGTAAAGAAGATGCAGCAACAACCGCCTCATCAAATTGTTTATTTCTTTCTCTTGGAATTGCTTGAAGATCTAATGCATCAAAATATTCCATATTATCCATATTATCAAAATACGCTAATGCATTACGAAGTTCTTCAATCAATCATTCTTGCATGCAAACTGACTCTTTATTTGAAGAATGACTAAATCAAAATCCCCCTTGTTACTAAGCATTTTAATTTTCAAGTCCTTTGCCAACTCTAGACCTAAAAATAAAGCTTCATATTCTGCGACATTGTTAGTTGCATCAAAGTCCAATCTATAGGCAAACTTGAATATATGACCAAGAGGGGAGGTAAGGACAATTCCAACACCCTTACCAAACTTTGAATGGGCACCATCAATAGTCATATGCCAAGTCCAATATTTCTTACTTTCCACTTCCTTCTCTAAAGGAAGAATCGAATTAGCCAAAATAGCATAATTTCCCAAGTCATCAGATTCATACACAATTTCATTATGAGGCTCCTTGGGATTTTCCACATGATATTTTCTCTCCTACTCCTTATCCAATCTAACCATGATGCCCTCACTATTAGGGATGGTAGCATAACTTAGACCCATTTGCGAACTACCCCCTATATCAGCTCCCCACTTTCTAAACAACAACATCCCCAAGCTTCAGACACATCAATTACCACAATATCCATGGTGATCATAATATCAGGATGTACTGCCAAGTGGACCTGAAGATTCTTTATCAAACCACAGACTTCAAAGATGATCTGAGCCATTGATCATGATTAGATCTTGGTCGTTGATGCTCCATTGAGAGATCATAAGAGCGGGTCGAAGGGATTGGGGAAGACACAGTTTGTGAGTAAGGCAGTGGAAATTCCCCAGTTTGCAGTATTCAATGAGGGAGTAGTTTGAGCCAGGGAAGAGCATCAAAGAGAGGAAACAACAGGGATTTGGGAGCAACGATTCCTAAGGAAGACTCCTCAGTATTTCTAGTGTCCGGGAGACAGGAAAGAGGAAGCCAAGTTATCTGTAGAGAGGGCTACTACAACTAGTGTGATAGCTAGAAACCCCATTGTGAGTTACCGAAACAACATCGTTTTAGTTGTAGGAGGCCATATTAAGGTCTGGAAGGTAGAGCCAATTGGTTCCATAGGCAGAGGGAGGCAAGACGTCACATCTGGAGGAAAATTTAGGGTTGTATAAGAATATCCTCAGTAGCAGTGCACATTCCCAATCTGACAGTGTGAATTGCCAAGGAGTTGGAGTTTCCGGAAGAAGGCCAATTTGAGATGTAGAGGGAGATCTTGGATCTCTAGTATATTTAGGCAATTGAGATCAGTATATTGTCATAGGTTTGCCAGTTGGGTAGCCAATTGTAATAATTCTCTCAAATTGCTGCATAATAATAAAACCTTCATCCGTTTCACCGGTTTTCCTTTCGGGGTATTTTCCAGGGACAGTTGTCCAAAAATAACAATGTCATTGTTATTGTGTGTGTGCATATATTTCTTAGTTCCGTGTCTTTATTTCTGTAGCGTATTCGCTATATGCCATAATAATAATTACAGAGGACAAAAAAACTGTTAAGTTAGGAGAATAATATCCAGTTGTTGTATTTCAAGGAATTTTTACATGGTATCAGAGCAAAGAATACAATTTCCAGATCTGCGCAGGCTAGCCAGGCAGTGCGAGTAACAAAGAGGTAGAAAATCGATTTCTAGTTCAAGTGAAGGAAAAGTTCGCTTTTTGCCTCATATCTGTAGCGATAGGTAGTAGGATTGCCAGAGAGGGTTTCCTATGAGCATATCTGTAGATTCACATAGCAGATCTAACACCAAAGATTTGCAGCAAGGGTTTTACAGTGGTAGATCAGTGAAGGAAAGGAAGAGAAAAACACACGAAGAATTATACCCAGAATTTCTCCAGTGTACTTGAAGTTCTCAGATTTTCTAGTATGGTCGCAGAAAGATTCAACATTCAGGAGGCTATGGATTTGTCTTCCTGATCGGATGATGAATTCGCTCAGACAGCTTACCTCTCTAGCTGAACTTCACAGGGTATCTGGTATATCGACAATGGAGCATCACCTGACATGATAGGAATTGGAGACTACTTCTCCATCTATAGGGAGGAGGACATGGACTTGCAGATCCAGGTGGGAAACAAAAATAAATGTACTTCTGTCAAGAGAGGTACTATCGAGATTCAGAGGGAGTCTGGGGCAAGCACCAGTGTTACGAATGTGCTACATGTGCCTGGCTTAGGTATGAACCTAATTTCAGTATTAAGACTACAAGACAAGGGATATGATGTCTACTTTGTAGGGAAGAATGTGTTCATCAAACACTAGCACTGGAAGAGGGTGAAGCAGATTGGAGTTCATAGCAACAGATTGTAAAAGTTGCAACTCGACTCTCCAAAGGCATTTGTTAGCAATAGTAGTAGTGGGAGAGCCCTCAATGAATTGTGGCATAGGAGAATGGGTGATATACACCATGGAGCACGAAACACGATGATGTGTGCAGGGGGTGCGTACTTGGGAAATATGCTAAGGCAACATTCCCCAGAAATGACAGTAGATCAGATGGTGTGTTGTAACTTATACACTCAGATATTTGCGGCCCAATGTCCACTACATCTCTCAGAGGATACGTGTATTTCGTCACCTTCATCGATGACTGCTTCAGGAATACTTGGATCTATTTTTTGAAGATCAAGGATGAGGTCTTTAGTTGTTTCCAAGAGATTAAAGCTCTAGTTGAAAATGCGACAGGGAAGAAAATCAAGGTGCTTCACACAGATAACAAAGGAGAGTACATAGATAGTGACTTAACGGGTTTCTGTACGAAGGAGGGCATTAGGAGGGAGTGAACAACTCAATACAATCCATAGCAGAATGGAGTAGTGGAGCAGAAAAACATGTCTATAGTAGGGGAGACAAAAGCTATGTTGTATGACCAGGACATCCCCAAGTTTCTATGGGCAGAGACATGTAAGACAACGATTTATATACAAAACATGGTTCCTCACAGGGCATTAGGTAAGATAACACTAGCGGAGGTTTCCTCAGGGAGAAAACTAGAGGTGATTACCTCATGCTCTCCAATCCTATTAGGGACGAAAGAAACTCGTTGCAAACTCGAAGGGACAAGGCATGGTCCATCCAAAGCAAGTTCGAGTCAATGTGACATAGGGTCTAGGATGCCTACAAGGCCTCACATGGTTGTTACATAGCTTTTGACTTGTGACCTTCGGCGTAAATGGTGCTTAAGAATGTTGCAATGAATCTATAGGTACCCTTGTTGAAAGAGGGCTAACAGGGTCAACTAAGGACTCCGTTGAGAGAAAGTCGAAGTATGGTGATAGTTAGAGTTGTCCACTACAAGCCCTAACAAATCAACGTAGTGTTTCACGAGCCTTAAGATAGTTCAAGGGAAGATACTCCACTAGTTATCATCGAAAAGCTTTGGAGAAGGTAGTTGTTCAAGAAAAATACAAAGAGAATGCACAACCACTACCAGAATAGTGAAACGACACTAGTAATCATTCATAAAGATTAAGTCAGACAACTTACTCAAGAAATTGATTCATCCACAAAATCTAGCCAAGAGCATCCATAAAATTTGCAAAACATTCACAAGAAATCATCCTCAAGTAGTTGCCCCAATTATCCATCCATAGTAAAGATAGAGAAGTAAAAGTAGACAAGTAATGTTCTTCACAAACTATAACAAATTATTCACAAATGAAAAGTGCTTCTCTATTTATATGATAGATATAGCACCATTCTCATTATAATAACATTTTCCTAACTTTTTTTTGATGAAAACATAAGAATACTTTGTCTTCACAAGCGGTAGAGATAAGGTAAAAGTACATAAAATATCCATGATACTAGAGTAGATGAGTTATTAGACTTGCAACGATTCTCCTAAAATGAAGAAAAACATGCACACATGCCAAATTATTTTCCATAAATGCATGATCAAGTCACATGTGTAGCATGTGTGGGCTCCCAATAATGGACAACTCACCCAAATGATGTGAAAAGGCATGAATATGGGCTCAAAATTGAAATGTTCCCTCCAAAGGGTGCACCATTTCATTCAATAGGTGCAACATCCTCTCTAAAAGGATGCAATGACCTCGAACGAATCCCACCAATCTTAAATGAAATGGAACGACCTACATGAATCATGCAAATGGCGTCCTCAATGTCCTCCAATGGACCAAGGCACAATGAAGCCATGGCCATGGAAAGTACACTGTTCAAAGTATGGCCGAAGTTACCCAATGTAGTCGTCAATCTAGTGGCATGCACACAAGTCTAAGAGTGAGTCATGTGAAATGTAAATGCCATTAGGTAGATGACATTGAACATCATCTTCTAACTTTGCAATAACTCATAGAATTCATGCAATTTGCCAAATTTCAGCTATGGTGGGGGCATCATTAACCCCTATTACATGTGTCAACACCTAAGAAGAGAAGTGGTTCTTGAGAAAATAGGCGAATTCCCTTAGACATTCCAAGTAAAAACTCCATGATTTGGTCTTCGTGGTGTAACCATTTCCTCAAAAATGTGCCAATGGCTTAGTGCAAGGAAGAAGAAGCCAACATATCAAATAATAACCCTCAATCCATGTGCAAAGAATAGATACTTGCCAACTAACTCCTTTGAAAAGGGGATGGCATGCTTGTCAAGCAATAAAATACATACATACATATATATATATATATATATATATATACATACATATATATATATATATATATATATATATATATATATATATATATATATATATATATATATATATATATATATGAATATACCTCCAAATGTGGGCCAATAAGTAGAGCGCTCCACCTATGTCAATGGTGTATGTCATAGTAAAGCTACCCAAGTGCTAATAACCACCAAATAGGCTAAGGTGTTCACAACATAGGCTCAACCCAAGCTCAACCATGCCAATAAAACCATTGAAGGAGTAGAGAAAAACAACATGAGGAGGAATAATTAATGATCAAAGCATAGGGAAGCCCTTAGGCGATGGGTTCCTTATCCCAAAATGCACCAAGGGTTGATCAAATATGTGAGTAAATTTCAAGCAAAACCATTTAATATCCCTCATATGCTAGATGTGAGCCTCCAACCACTGAAAACATGCCATACTACCATGATGAGCATATCCATCAATAATTAGTAGGGTGTTCTATCAACAAGAGCCATAACATTCCTCATCATCATTGTCTAACCCCCTAGGGGGCTAGAACGATCATACATATATGCAAGAAGTAATACCATGTACTAACATAAGTCATATAAACTAGCAGGCATCATTAACAACCATCCACTCGCATGTTGATCTGAGATGTGCCACCATGAAGAGAGAAGCATGTCTACTCCAATTTGAATTTCTCAAGCAACTAAACTGAATTACCATCCTTATGAAGCTATCATCTTGTAAAACCCTATATATTGTAGTGAAAATCACATGTGCAATCACATGTGAGGGGTAATGATTGACTCCTGTTGGAAATATGGTAGCCATGGTCGGTATTTTCACTGTGAAGAGGAAAGTACTACTTCTATGGATAACTGGTTTCTTGATCGATTGATGATGTAAAGAATCTAAGATTTGGAAGTTTGAATGCTTGACCAGACTCTTAAAATGTTTTGGGTTTGCAAATCTCTAGTAAAACTTTGATCAAGAAAACTCTAGGGTTTGTGCAACCCTAGGATGGTCGATGTTAAAAATGATGAAAGTGAAGAAGCTTGCAAGGACAAGTGTCATCTGAGCATTTGAAGAAAATCCAGGATATTCGAAAGTTTTGAACACTGGACTGGCTAGGGTGTAGAAAAGAAAGCCTATGGCTTGTGGACCAAACCCTAGGACTAATAATGGAATTGATGAAGTTGGGAAAAGAATGCAGGAATTACTAAGCTTGATGAATTAATAGGGTTTGATTCAAAACCCTAGCTGATCTATTGCCAACCTTGTCAAATCGTTAGGGTTGGAGAAGAAAGCCTTGATTATTTGCTTCCGCATAAAAGAAGATACCCTAGCTTCTAGAAGATTTGACATCTTGATGATGAAGTTGATTTGTAGGTTGGATTCAAGAAGACTAAAGATCAAGAGGGAGATGTTATGATCTCAAAAGATAAGTATCTTGTATTTCTTTTATTGTTTGAATCATATTGACATTGGATTGTTTATGGTTTGTAAACGCTAGGTTGGGGTTGGAGAAGAAATCTAATGCTTATGAACGAAATCGTAGAATTGATTATGTCCGTTTGAAAGAAGTAAGACCAACTCCTTAATGATGTGGGTGATATGGACTCTTTGATGATGTAGACTTCTTGATGATATGGATTCCTTGTTGATATGGATTCCTTGATGATGTGGACTCCTTGATGATGCAAACTCCTTGATGATGTGAACTCCTTGATGATAATGTGGACGAGGTCAACTTCTTGATGATGATATGGACTCCTTGATGATAAGGATTTCTTGATGATAACATGGAATCCTTAATGATGTGGATTCCTTGATGATGTGAATGATGATGTTGTGGACGAGATTAATTCCTTGATGAATTAAACGAGGTTGTTTGGACCTAGGAAGATTAAGATTAAGAGGGAGTTGACACATTCTCAGGAGATAAGTACTTTCTTGATTATTTCTATTATTGTTTCATTATGAGTCTCTTGTCTTTGTATGTCTTGCTTGGTTGTATTTGTTCTTCCATGGCCTCCTAGTGAGGATTGTAGGAACATGATGAAGTATGACAAGGTTGTGGCAATCATTGAAAAGATGGAAGAACAAAGTGACAAGAAGACTCGTGATTGGATGGGCTTTGGACTTAGAGGGAGCAGAGAAGATCAAGCATGTTTTGATCCATGATGCAAAGAAGTTAGTTGAGGAGATGGCTTGAAGTCTTGAAGATTAATGTTGATCCAAATATTTTGAAGAAGAGCCCATGACCCTTTTGCTATGTGCTAATGATATGATTTTGACAAGGACTAAAGTCCTCTTCGTCTAGTGTAAGAGAGCGCTGATTGAAGAATTGTGAGTTTGATAGTCTGACACGAGCCTGGTGAAATCCTTGCTGAGGTTGTTGCATAATGGATTGTGAATCCATGGACACTTGCTTAAGGAAATTTTGAAGAAGCTGCGAGACTCTTTTCTTGATTTGATGAATCCTTTTGATTGGCTTGTTTAACCACCTAATCCATGAAATTGCTGACTCTATCTGGACTAGATGTATTTTGGTGTTGTGAGTGGTCTGAATGACATGAATGGTCCTATTGCATATAACACGAATGAGGAGAGAAGTGTGGCTAATTTGTGAGCAAGTCATTGATATTTGCTTCTGTAAGAAGCCAATTATTATCTGCTCATCATTAGACAATAATTGGCTCATCATTAGACTCCAGTACACGTTCCAACATTGGATGCATGCCCTTAGAACCCCCCTCGAGTAGCTCAGAGTTGGGTCTCACAAACTCCGGGTGGAGACAAATCACCAGATCAATAGGGCAGATAGGATTTGCCAGCTCTGTCACTTACAGGAGATAGAGACAGAGACACACTTGATCTTTGGATGCCCTGCTTACTATGAGATTCGAGGTCGTTTCCATTGTCTCTTTAGGTCTTCTCAGAATTTGAACAGCGTCCTCAGATATGTTGATCTGAGCTACCTTGCACTTTATCTCCAGGAGGCCTTCAGCATTCGGGCCTGTTTTCTTCAACCCCCCACGAGATCGCACACCACGTAGAAGATCACAGACTTCTTTAGGGCACTACCATCAGCGCAGGGCACCAGAAGAACCATTGACTGACCCACAGACACTGAGACCAGATTAGTGCGGTCCCAGGGGGGCCAACCCACCAGACTGCACCAGCGGTCCAGAATTGGATCCACCCCTGGAAGGCGCCCTAGAACATCCATGCGACAGCAGTGACAACCTAGTATTCCCACAGGACAACAGACTTTGACAAACTTCTCTCAGTTTTCTTCTCTCGACCTGGGATGTTAGGAGTAGGAACTGGACATGAGACCTTCTTCTTCTTCTCCTTCTCTGCTTCATCGCAGTGCTTTGTTTCGAAGCCGAGAGCTTCTAGCTTCTACATTTACATTTACTTAGATTATAGATGTATTTTCTGCTTTTTAAAAGAAATGTTAAAGGGGACCATTTGGTCCACCGGCTTGACATGATGTAATCATTGTAACTGACAGTCCCGTTGACCTATTATGGTCATTTGTTGGACATTAATAAAATTATCTCTTATCTGCTAGATTCAACCAATGTGGAAAAAGTCGAAGTCGGGATTAATTCGGCAAGGGTCCAAAAGTTGAAAAACTCGACAAAGTCGGGAGTTTTTTGAAAAAGTCGGCAAAAAGTCGGCAAAATTAAAAAAACACAAAATTATTCATTTTTAAATTTTTTTTTTAACATCTAGAGTATCCACAAATTCAAATCAATGCATTTCCACATAAACATGTAAAGAAAGCTAATATATAATATGTATATGAAGTCTAGTGCTACATCACATATCAAAATAGTGAATCAACTCCTGAATTTTGAGTCCTGCCTGAATCTCAACTCTCAAGAGTCAGAATATCAACAAAAATATAATAAATGTACATCATGAGTCATCTAAAAGTCATCAAGTAATCAGTGACTGAGATCCTCTTCCCCTTTTACGGGAATAGGGAATGGCTTTGCCTTTTCCTCTAGAAGAAGAAGACGCTGCCCTTGGGGATACAAAATCAAATGGACTCAATCGTCCTCTAGAAGCCGATGGAAGAGGTGGCCTCTATGCTATATTGCTGCTGCTGCCCATCCTAGATGGTGTCACCTCCTCCTTAGCGTCCTCATCCAACTCTGCTACTGCCTCCTGACCCTGATGTTGCTTCGCCTCCTCCTCCTCTATCTCTGGCTCTCCCTCCTCTGCAACTGCTACATCCTCTAGATCCACACCTAACCAATCCGGGTTCGAGTCCAAGATCAGCCTCTCAGTCTCGACTCTCCATGAAGAGGTGGTATCAATATTGTCCAATGAGATGGCTTCCACATTAGTAGGTTTCTGAAGCTGTCTCACCCACAATCGAAGATTGTAGTAGACGTAGACCATGTCATTGAGGCGTTGGGACTCCAATCTGTATTAGGGTCATAGATTGTAAATTAGTACTTAGAAAATTTAAATATTAAAATTAATCAAATGAATTTAAAAAATTTAATTTGAAATCTTTTTAGTTTTTACCTGTTGCGCTTTTTGGAGTGTATTTTGTCAAATACACTCCAGTTGCGCTCACACCCAGAGGAACTGCATGTTTCGCTGAGCACTCGAATGGCAAGCTTTTGGAGATGGAGTACTCTGGCACCATAGCTTGTCCACCAAGCATCTACAAGTTAAAAGAAAAATGAGAAACATAAAAAAAAACATTGAAATTCTGAACTTGAAAGTTTGAAACAAACTGAAGCTTACCTGGCATTTTGGTCGTCCTATTCTTAATAGCCATGTTAAAACCAAATGTGCCACCTCCCATCCTATAGACCTCCATTTCTTTAGAAATCTCCTCACGTTCTTGGTTAGATGACACCATCCTCTGGACACAAGTGAAGAATCCATCCATCACCTTGGCATCAAATCTGAAACCACAAGCGTAAGAAAATGCAAGGTTGAGGTAGACACCTGCAGCATGAATGGGGCGATGGAGGGTACTGTTCCATCGCTGATCAATCACTCTCCATATGACCTGTTGTTTCTCTAACCCCTCGTCTCCCTTATCTGCATAATAAGCACGAATGGCTTCTTTGGCCCTATCCATGGCCTCATACAAGTAGCCCATTGCGGGCTTGTCTCCATCAACCAACCGAAGAACCTTTACCAAAGGTTTTGAAATGGCACACACCTCTACTCCTGCCCAAAAGCTCTGATCATATTAAACTAGTCTGCATATGCCCTCTCCCTCCGGTTTGCGGCTAATAGCTAAAGAACGCCAATTCGCTGAGAGAAACATGCTCTTCACCTCCCACATAGAATTCAACAGAGACTGAAGAGATATGAAAGTAGTGGCAAATCATGTAATGGTAGGCCGCACCAACTCTTTGTTGTTGGTGAATCTTCTCATCAAGCTAAGCATAGATGAATGATTATATATAAATTTTGTTATACTCTTGGATGATTCAACAATATCCCTCACAGTAGGAATCATACCTATATCCTCCAACATCAAGTCAATGCAATGAGCAACACAAGGTGTCCAAAACAAGTTAGGATACCTCTCCAGAAGCATCTTGCCAGCTGCAACATAATTTGCAGCATTGTCCGTTATGACTTGGACAACATTGCTTGGGCTTACTTCCTGAACGAAGAGGTCCAACAACTCACATAATGTACGTGCATCTTTAATGTGTGCAGATGCATCAACAGATTTCATAAACATTGTCCCCTTGGGACAACTAACCAAGAAGTTAAGAAGGGTCCTACCCTTCTGGTCAGTCCAACCATCTGACATGATTGTGCATCCAGTGTGCTCCCATGATGCCCTAAACTCTGCCAATCTAGCAGTGCACTCAGTCTTTTCATCTTGAAGAAGAGGCCCTCTCAATTCTGCAAAGGTGGGGGCTTTGTACCCCAGGCCAACGACAACAACAACGTCAAACATAGGCTGGTAGAATGGGTTTGTCTTGGCAATGTTGAAAGGAACATCACTCCATAGAAGACACCTACTGACCAACTTGTCAGCTTCTACCTTTTCCTTTTTTTCATTGATGATTTGATCCCAGGTTGTGAACCAGCTGTTGTTCTAGGAACAAAAAAAGATGAGATAGAAGGATGAGTACCCATGGGTGAGGAAGGTGATGCTGCTGTAGAAGCACTGCCACTCTCAATTCCCCCCACTCTTGAGCCCCCTACAAGTTGTTTTGTTATTGCTGCCCTGGTGTCTTTTCCCTCCTCTTTATCCATCAATGATTGAATGGCCCATCGGATGATTTCTGGAGTTGTTTTTTTGCAAAGTTCAACATTTTGCCCCGTAATTTGCCCCAAATGGAATTTTAATCTATTGATGCCTTCTGACATATGCTTGCCACACAACTTGCAAGTCAAATACATTCTATTGACTCCCCCAGTTTCGGGTGTAGCATCAGGCTCACCAAACTCCCACATAGAATCCAAAATCCTCGGCATTTTGTTTTAAACTTTGAGCTTGAATTTAAAGTTTAAACCTGGGCACAAAAAAAATTGAAACAAATTAAATTAGCAATGATCCATCAAAATAGTAGCAATGATCCATCAATTTAATGACAGAACAAAATGTCACTGTAAGAAGAAGAGATTTTTTTTGAAGAAAACAATGGATTTAACAGGGACAGGTATCATGATAATAAAGCCCTTACTGCAAAATTGCAAATGAAGAAACCATTGACTGCAGAACTTCAATGATAAGACAATGTACTCCTTACTGCTAGACTGCTGTAAGATGATATGTGGATGAAAGTTGAAACCCTTACTGCTGCATGATGATGAGACAACTAACTGTGAAACCCTTACTGCTGACAATTAACCCCATTTGCAAGACTACGCTGCTGTCAATAAAATCCCTGCCCAAGTTCAAATTTCAATAGAACGACTCCTCTGAAAGATTACAGTGATAAGCTTCAAGGTTATATATTAAGAATCAAGATAGGGCATACCTCCACCAATACTCCTTATTACTTAACCTCTGCTCTTGAATTAGCACTGTAAGACATTGGTTTTTTGTTTTTTTTTGTTTTGGAAATAATCAAACGTACCTCAGGAAATGATAAGAATATAAGTTATGATATAAGTTATGCTTAATATGTTGCCTCTTGTTACAGCGAAAATGTTTTTAACTGGCTTCTAGTTCTTTTTAAAAGTTAAAATTTTCTTTACAGTTGTAGTCTATCATGGATTCCCACTAACAGATTCATAGGCATTAATGTGACTCCATGAATCTGTTAAAACTTAAATGTAAAGGGAAATGAAAAGCAATAAACAGAAAAGGATTTACATTTGATTTCAATCTTTTTGGGTTACGTACATGTCATTTGAACTTAAAACAGTATGGCAGGTGTTACAATGTTACTGCCGGCAATGTTGAATGCTTGGCAAATGCTATCAACGAGGTCACAATTTACATACCTTGCCGGCTCCTCTCCACGCAATGGCAGTTGCAAATGGAAGGTGGATTTGCCAATTTGGAATGTAACCCTCGTTCTCTCGGTTCTCCACAGCAGCCAAAACAGCGAGCAATGAAAACACATAGCAAAAACTAAACTGAAATAACCCTTTGCGGCTCTTTATCCACAAAAAAAATTTCATGCCGATTTTTTCCATCGACTCGCGATTTAATCGGGATTATTTCGATAAAATCGCGATTTTTTCGTTTATGAAAAAATCGCCAAAAAATCGGCTGATTTAATCCTTTTGCCCAAAAAATCGCAATTTTAGGAATAAATCCCGATTTTTTCGGGACTTTTTCCACATTGGATTCAACTATGGCACACTTTTCTGCTGATGAGCAGGTTGTTGGTATTGGCTTCTGGGAGAAGCCACTTGTTGTCTGCTGGATTCGACTACGATTGTTGATGTTTGCTTCTAAGAGGAGCCCCTGTTGAATTTGAATCAATAGCTGGATGAATATTGTCGTGCTTGAATTTTTGATAAAGAGCTGAAATCCACCATGACTACTTTTCTGCTATTAAGGAAGTTGTTGATGTTCATGTGAGAATCTTGCGAGAATCTTGTTGGAGAGGGATCATTGATTGATGGCATCATGAATCTTCCTTAACCTGTGTGTTGGGAGACTTATGGATTGGTTAGGAAGATTTTCACTCCCTTAGGCTTTGGGCTGGGAGACTAGTGAGTTTGGTCGGGGAGCTAGGTTCTAAGGCACTGAGTTTGTGATCTCTCCCTTAGGTTGTGTGTCAGGAGACCTATGGATTGGTCGGAGAGATTGATCTTGAGTTCTCTCCCTTAGGTTGTCAGCCAAGAGACCTTGTTTATGGTCAGGGATTGAGATTGGGATTCCTCCCTTAGGTTGTGGGCCAAGAGACCTTGTTTGTGGTTGGGGAGATGTACCATGTCCATATGATTGGTTTGGCCTCATTGTTTGATCCCACTTGTTGTGGTGGATGTTATGTATCTGTCCTTACAATGAGATTGATGATCTCTCCCTTAGGCTGTGTGTCGAGAGTCCTATAGGTTGGTTAGGGAGATTGATCTAGATTGAGAGAGAGACTTGTACTTGTGATCTCTTCCTTAGGCTCTGGGCTGGGAAATCTATGAATTGGCTTGGGAGATTCATCTTGAGAGAGAGAACGAAAAGTACCTCCATGGCTAAGAGGGAGTGTTGGAAATATGGTAGCCATGGTTGGTATTTTAATCTTGAAAAGAAATTGGAAATTTGAATTTTAAATTTTTGTCTCCAAATATTTCAAGTCAACCTCATATCGTTTAGTTAGGCTGGGCCTCTTGGAGGCACCTATTCGACCCCCTTATGAAGTCTATATATATTGAAGAGCCCTCTCCTCGTTTGAAACATCGATTTGTATCTTGGATATCTTTGTTCTAGCGGAGGAGGAAGGAGAATAAGAGGGCCAAATTTCAGAAGGAAGGCTTGGAGGATTTCTCTTGATCTTGGTTACTAGTTTGGTTATTTTCTTGATGTTGTCAATTTTGATGTATTGATGAATATTGAACTCTCTCTTTCACATAAGGAAAGATTTATGGGTTTTCCCCTTGTGGGTTTTTCCTTGGCCTTAGGCTTAATTCTTTGCGTCATTTTGTCTCATTGTGTCATTGTTACTTTACTAGTCTTTCATGTTTAAATAGAAAAACTTTAAGATGGGGAAAACCCTTTGATCAATTCTTCTTATTATTATATCAAATGTTTAACAGAGAGGGAGAGAGAGTATAAAAGTCAAAATTGACTTGCCAAATCAAAGTCAAAACAACCCTGTCAAATCGATAGTCAACAATAGTGAAATTATGCCCTAACCAGAATGTCAAGGATGGTTAACACAGCAACAAAACATCCTCTTTGGAGCTAGGTCAAAGGAAGTCAAACACGACCTTCAGAAGTGGTCAAAGTTAGCCCAAAACAGTCTTGAAAACAATGGTCAAACCTTGTCAAATTTTGCACTTCAAGTTTGCAGTTAACCCTGCAGTCAACCCTATGGTCAACCTCGGTCAATGTGCCCAAAATATCTCAGTTTTTGTGCTAGCATATGCAGCTCTCCAAAACCGAAATTTTGACCCAAAAATTGCAGCCAAATTGTTTGTCAAAGTGCCCGGTCAACGCTGGTAAACCTGCAACAGAAGGCTGGAATTTTAGCCTTGCAATCTGGTTGAAATTCGTCCTTCTTGCCACACATGTGAGAGAGAATATGTGCCCAATAAGTTGTATAGACCAATCAGAGAAGGAGAGAGAAGATTGTGTGAGTGAGTGAGGTGCCAAATGAGGTTGGACGTTTCTCTTATTTATACAAATCGTTGAGGGTGAAGTGACACATCTCTTGGGCTTCATGAGTGTACATGTTGATGTGGCCGACCTTGACAATTTGCACGTGTGGGCATAAATTCAAAAACACATTTCTGCTTGTCCAAATTTGATGATCTTTATGTCGATTTTGGTCCTCTCGAAATCATCTTGATTTTGGTCATCGTCTCTATCAAATGAGCTGTCCAAAGTGGATTTTGGCTATAGTTTCCAATTTAAACACTCCCTCTCAACTAGGGAGAATTCCACTTGGCAATCCATCCATCATCATCGATTATCATGCCATCTTGTCGTCATTTACCATCTCTGTATCTCATCTCTACTCTGTTGAACACTGATATAGATAATGAAGAAGAATCGATTGAGAGTGAGTCACAAGGCCTTACCACTCTCCACTTACAAAAGTCAGTTCGGGGGTAGAGCCCTAATCAGACTTGATCCCAGATCAAGTTGTTGAACACCCTGTATCTTAGACATAGGGAGTATAACAGTACACGATGTGTCCATCTGTAGTGCTATGGTCCCTATCCACTTTTGCCAACTCATTGGCTAGATGAGAGGTACTTCCCACGAGTCTTGGACTACATGGGTGGCATGCATGTTGGGGCATCCGCATGAGAAGGTGAACCACTCATCCTATGCATATAGGTGAACCACTCACCGTACACACATGTGTCATCAATCGTAGGGGAAGGTGAACCACTCACCTTACACACATGTGAACCATCATCGGGTATCACAGGGGAAGGTGAACCACTCACCCTGTATGCAACGCACCTATAGGGGAAGGTGAACCACTCACGCTATAGTCGCTCATAGCTCCAAGAAGTACCCCAAGCCCCAAGAGCTCCCAGAGCTCAATGTCCAACTCAAGTGGGACCCTCATGAGAGGGTCCTTCCATGACTCTAGGTCTCTCTCAGAAGGCTAAAAATCTGACCTTCCCCAAGGGCTTTGTGAGGATGGCAACAACTTGCTCATTGGTCCTGATTTGTTGGAGCCTTATTGCTCCCTATTGTACCATATCCCAGATAAAGTGGTACTTGATATCAATGTGCTTGGAGTGCTCGTGGAACTTGCGATTCTTTGAAAGGCGAATCCCACTCTGGTTGCCGCAGAGGATCACAGTGGTATCCCACAAGTGCTGAAATAGCTCACTAAAGAGCTTCCTCAACTAGATAGCTGCACAACAAGCCATACTAGCTGTAATGTATTCGGCCTCGACGGTGCTTAAGTAACCGATTTTATCTTCCTGTTCTTCCAAGAAATCGAAGTAGACCCCATTGAGGAGCAACATCTTGACGTGCTCTTTCGATCTACCACACTGCCAGCCCAGTCAACATCAGAATATCCATGTAGCCTCAAATTCTTGGCAGTGTATCTCAGCCCATAGTTGATTGTGCCGCAGAGAAATCTTAAGAGATTCTTAGTAGCAATCCAATGTATGTGATGAGGCTCAACCATAAATTGACTCAACGTATTCACAATGAAAAATATGTCTGGACAGCAGTTTCCCAAGAACTTCAGGGCCCCCACAAGTTGTCAATACTCGGAATGGTTTGCTAATTCGGGCCCAACAACACTTCCACATAGCTGCTTGAAGTTGAGTTCCATTGTAGTAGACACAGACTTGCAATCGACCATCCCACATCTCTCTAGAAGCTTCACAATGTATTTTCCTTGAGAAAGGAAAATATCGCCTGGCTTTTGCCAGAGCTCCAGGCCTAGGAAGTAATGCATCAAACCTAGGTCCTTCATCTTGAAGTTGGAAGTCAACTCCCTCTTGCATTGGTAAATGAGAGGCCTGCACCAGTCAGAAAGAGATCATCAACATAAAGGACCAAAAGGAATGGCATGTCCTTTTCAACCTTGAAGTATAGGTTTGGATCAAAATAGCTCCTTGTAAATCCCAGCTTCATAAGATAGCTATCAATCCTCTCATACCAAGCCCTAGGGTTTTGCTTTAACCGATAGAGGGCTTTCTTCAACTTGCATACATGTGTCCTTCAATCTTGTACTTTGAATTCCTGAGGTTGTTCCAAGTAGACTTCCTCCTTCAGCGAACCATGCAAGAAAGAAGTCTTAACGTCCATGGTGATGTAGGCTCCATCCTTGAGTGGCAGTGAGAGTAATATTAGATCAGATAGTGGTATATTGGGCAACCGTTGCAAATATGTTGTCATAGTCCATTCCTTCCTTTAGAGAGAAGCCTCGAGCAACGAACCTAGCCTTGTATTTTTGAACACTCCCATCAACTCCATGTTTGATTTTGTAAAGCCATTTAGAGGCGACGACAAACTTGTCCTTAGGTCTAGGAATCATGTCCCAGACATCATTCTTCATGATCAATTCATGTTCCTCATTCATCACATCCTTCCCAACTTGGTGCTTTACGAATTCTTTGAACGTGCATGGTTAAGCTTGAACGATAGTACTCATAGTAGCCAAGTACCCTTGATACTTGTTCGAATTATTACTTTCACGAAATCTCCCTCTTGGAGCAATATGTCTTTCAGCGTCTTCGAGTGTATCTATGAGCTATAAAGGTCGTTTCCTTGAAGTAGAGGGATCACTCAGAGGTGGATCAATAGGATCCATCAAGCCATCAACATTGGGCATAGGCTCATCTGTTGGAAGTTCATCCTTTTTTCGGCAAAATCATCATTGTCCTTTCTTGGGATAGGGAGATCTCTTGCTTTCCCAAGGACAGTGTCTTCATCAAAGGTAACATCACAACTCACTTCCACATCTCTTTGACTAGGCACATAGATTTTATATGCCTTTGGATTTTCACTGTAGTCAACAAATATACCCTTCTTCCCAGATGCTTCCAACTTATTTCTTTTCTCTTTAGGCACATGAAAATACACGACACAACCAAATATTCTAAAATGAGAAACATCAGGTTTCTTACCAGTGAAGACCTCCTCAGGTGTCTTGAAATCCAATGCTTGATGCAGGCTCCTATTTTGACCATGCACGACAGTGCTGGCAGCTTCTCCCCATAAGAACTTTGGTAGGCCTTGATCATGGAGTATGGCACGAGTGGCTTCCATAGTTGTTCGATTCTTCCTTTCAGCAACTCCATTTTGGTCAAGAGTGTATGGATCAATTGTCTCCCTCATGATGGTAGCCTCTCTGCAAAGGTCATTGAATTCATTTGATTCATATTCTGTCGGTCTCAATATCTTGATCTTCTTCCTTGTTTGATTTTCCACCAATGCTTTGAAAGAACGGAACCATTTGAACACTTCATCCATCTTCTTTAAGAAATAGATCCATGTTTTGCGTGAGAAGTCATCCACAAAGATTGCATAATATAAGTATCCTCCCAACAATGTGATGGGCGACATACCAGACAGGTCAGAGTGGAACAATTTGAGAATATCCGTGGTTTTGCTTTCACTAGAAGGGAATGGTCCCTTTGTAAGCTTCCCAACTGCACAACCCTAACAAACACCTTCATGGTTCATTTTAAACTCAGGCATACCTGTGACCATCTTCCTTACCCTAGGTAAGACTTTGTAATGTAAGTGGGCGAGCCTCCGGTGCCATAGCTCGGATTGAAGAGAAGTATCACTAGCCAAAACTCGCATTGAACTTCCTCCAACTTGATAGAGACCATCAACCCTAAATCCAAGAGTAAATGCATCTTTAGGGTTTCTTTGTCAAATACGTACCTTTCCATCAATGAATGCTACCTTGAAGCCTTTATCTTCCATCATAGAAATAAACACCAAGTTCTTCTTCAAATTGGGCACATACAAAACTTCTGGTAGATGAATGGTTTGACCTTGATTCAAGTGAAGAGTGATCGTACCTATCCCTTTCACAAGGTAGGTGGCATTATCTCCAAGTATAGTCTTCTTTTCAACCAAATTTGAAAGGACCTCCTTATACCTAGTGAAGTGCCTTAAGGCTTCACTATCAATTGACCACTTATCCAAAGTATTTGGTGGAGAGGCAGTAGATAGAGTAGAGATAAGATAAAATTCATCTTGTTTTTCTACAACATTACTTTCATCATATTTGGTATTTCTCGTCCTTTTGGGAGATCGACCATTTCCATTTTGAGCAATGTGAGCATTTCTCTTTCCTTTGTTATTGACCCTGTTGTTCCTTTGATTGCCATTGCCTTTGAAATTGTTGTGGTTGTTGTTGTCATCATCGCTTGGAGAGTTCTTATTGTGAGGGCGTTCTCTAGCATAGTGACTGAACTTGTTGCAATTGTAGCACCTTCCTTTTCTTCCTTCTTTGAATCCTTTCTTGAATCATTGACCTTGTCTTCTTGGATCAACTTTATTCTTCCTCTTTGCATGAGCGGAGAAAGCAGTAGATTCATTTCCATTTGAGGGCTTGTCTCTCTCCATCATCCTAGTCTCCACTTGAGTGCTTCTAGTCAATAACTCATTGAAACCAAGTATCCTGTCATTGTTGAGAATAATAGTGACAAATACATCCCATGGTCTTGGAAAACCTCCAAGAGCAATGAGAGAGAGATTCCCGTTTGAAATAACTTCTCCAATAGATAGCAAGTCATTCTTGATTTGAGTTATTCTCATGAAGTAGGATTGAATAGAATCCCCTTTATCCATCTTGATATCCTTCAACTTGTTTTTGAGAAAAAAGATTTGATTTGCATTGTTCACTTTGAACATCCCAACCAGCTTATCGTATATCTCCTAGAAGTTGCCAAATGAGAAATATAGGCAACCAAATGCTTTTGAATAGAGTCAACCAAAATTTTCTTTGTTTTGACTTCACCTTTTCTATACTTTGTATTAGCAACAACCGATACATTTGAATGAGGCTCCATCACTTTTCCTTGTACATAGTCCAGTACTTCATGCTCCTCCAAAGTCAGGTCCAAAGTGATCTTCCATGCATGATAGTCAAATTTAACATTGAACTTGTCCTCGGTCTTGAAGTAAGATGTAGATGCCATGGGGACTTATCCAATAGATCTCTCTTAGTGATTTCTTTTCTCTCTCTTGCTTGGGCTTTGCCTTCACCTGGGCTCTGATCCCATGTTAATGCTAGTTAACAATGGTATGTTGTATGCTTAGCACAATTACTTTAATGTCCTTTAGCAACCCAATGGCAATTTCCAATTTAGTTTTCCAATAGCAATCACATTAACCATAAATCACATTGATAGTAAGTGTAGATAGAACATGAACAATAAAATGCAAAAGACAAGCCAAGACAAGAGAACATTTGATTTGGCAGATGCCAGGGAAAAACCCCAAGATGGGGAAAACCCTTTGATCAATCCTTCTTATTATTATATCAAATGTACACACACACACACAGAGAGAGAGAGAGAGAGAGAGAGAGAGAGAGAGAGTACAAAAGTCAAAATTGACTTGCCAAATCAAAGTCAAAACAACCCTGTCAAATCTGCCTTAACCAGTAAGTCAAAGATGTTCAAATTCAAGCTTCTGTGATCCATATTTTGATTATTTGAAAACATTTTCGGAAGAAATCACATTGGTAGATTTAGGCCGACATGTTTCGAACCAACCTGTGTGGTTCATCATCAGGACAAGCTGATGAACCACACAGGTTGGTTCGAAATGCGTCGGCCTAAATCTACCAATGTAATTTCTTCTGAAAATGTTTTCAAATAAGTCAAAGATGGTCAATGCAACAACAAAACATCTTCTTTGGAGGTCGGTCAAAGGTAGTCAAACTTGGCCTTCAGAGTGGTTAAAGTTAACCCAAAAAAGTCCTGAAAATAGTGGTCAAACCTAGTCAAATTTTGCTCTTCAAGTCTACGGTCAACCTTGCAGTGAACCTCGATCAATGTGCCCAAAATATCTCAGTTTTTGTGCCTGCAGATGTAGCTCTCCAAAATCACAATTTTGACCCAAAAGTCATAGTCAAAGTGCCTGGTCAACACTAGTAAAACCTGCAACATAAGTTTGAAATTTTGGCCCTGCAATTTGTCTTGAAATTCATCCTTCTTGCCGCACGTGTCAGAGAGAAGATGTGCCCAATAAGCTATACAAACCAATCAGAGAGGGAGAGAGAAGATTGTGTTAGTTAGTGAGGTGCCAAATGAGGTTGGAGGTCTCGCTTATTTATACAAATCATTGAGGGTGAAGTGACATGTCTCTTGGGCTTCATGAGCCTACATGATGATGTGGCCGACCTTGACAATATGCACATGTGTGGGCATAAATTCAAAAACACTTTTCTGCTTGTCCAAATTTCACTTGATGCTATTTCCATTCTTTTTACCAAGATTGCATGGGATACATTTACAAATCAAACTCTTATAGGGGTGACATGTTCATACACATTTTGGGGACCTTTTAATGATTTATAAAGGGGTCGTATGTAACAACCTCGATTTAAAAGATACAAATAATTACATTGATTGATATGATTAATAGTCAACACCCAATTATTCAACTATTTAACATAGAATTTTCAAAAACACGAGTAGAGATGACTTACCTGTATCAACGATATTCCTTACTTGTGCTTTTGGTGTTGAATGCTCTTTGAATTCTGCTAACCGCAACAAAATTTTTGGGGGCGAATCTCCACCCAACCATAGGCTCAACTGCACGTAATCTTTCTACAGTTGGCCACCCTTGAGCCTTCAATCAACGTATTACTGCCAGAGAATTCTTTGTCTCACACCACTTTTCTCCCAAAAGAGTGGATGAAGGAATGGATCCATCTCATCTTCTTCATCGTCCATTACATATACCAAAAAATGGAAAGGGGTCCACATGAACACATTCCATGTGTCAACATGCGACTTTTATTTCTTTATTTTAAGTTTTACTTAATTTAATATTTCTCTTAATTGAACTCTTTCTTATTTTATTCCTTTTTACTTTTTGTTAACTTTACTTATTTTAACTATTTTTATAGTTACTTTTATATATTTATTTAGAACTCCAGTTTATTATTTACTATTTTATTTATTTATTAATATTATATTCTCTTCATTATTTATTTTTTATTTACTATTATTATCTTTTCTTTATTATTTATTTACTATTATTATAGTTTCTTTATTTTCTATTATTTATTTACCATTTTTATTTTTTCTTTATTGTTTATTATTTATTTACTTATATTTTAATATTATTTTATTTATTATTGTTATTTTTATTGTCATTAGGGGACATTACATTGATATCATTATCTATTGGCAGTTATATACAAGTCAATGATATCTTGTGTTTGGCAATAGTATGATATTTCATTGTTTCATGGTTTATGCTCTAGGAAGCATGTTTTTTTAGTGTTCCACGCGGTCGCGTTTCCTAGCTCCTTCGCACTCTGGGGACTTGGGGACGATTGGGGATCATTTCCCCATGCTCCCAAAAAGTAGGGTGTGCGCGAAAACTTGTAAGGGGGCATTTCCTCAATTTTAAGGGTCGAATCATCCAAATGGGGTCGTTTCCTAGGCAAAGGGGTCGTGGGGTCGTGAGGGTTGTTTTCCTAGACAAAAATCGCAATTTTTTTAATGAAACAAAAAATCCTAATTTTTATGAACCGAGAAGGGTTTAAACTTTATTTTCAATGTTCATTTCACATTGTTTCATCTTTTCATGATATCGCTTTGCTCAATCGTCCTCTCGTCCTTTCACATTTTCTTTTCTGTTTCAAATTTCAGTTGTAGACATAAGTTTATTTTGAATCGTGATATATGATATATTAGACTTGAGTCTTGACTCTATAAAAATTTGAGCCTTGATGTATCAAACTTGACTTTTATTTCAATATTCAGTGTTCATAGTTGAAACTTCAATATTGTTCAAACTTTAAAACTTAAACATTTACTTTCATTGTACATTGTTAGTAGTTACACTGTATAGTTACAAACTTACATGTATGATGTATGATTATATGATATCATGATTTTTGTTTTAAATTTGTTTCAGACTTCTAGTTACATGATTCATCGATTTATCATTTATCCTTCGTGATGTAAGTGTTATATATTATATAATGATAAATACAGCTACATTTTAAAGACCCTGACGTCCCCCCACGTTTCCTAAAAATTGGTGGGGAGCTTTTGCATAGGCTGCTCCTACGTATCCCTGCTCCCTCACCCCCATGTCCCGGAAACTTGGTGGAACATTGTATTTTTTGTTTAGCGAACGAGGCATTCGGCAGTTCCTTAAGGATTGTATCATAATGGGGTTAGTGGCCCTATTGATTAATTTTGCTTGCATGTGAACACATATGCGCTTTCTTGGTTTTTTCAAACCTTTCTTTTACGTCTTCTTTCTATAGATCTCCTACGAAATGATTTCTCTTTGACTAGTCTAGTTGAACAAAATTAATGCCTTGGAGAACACTTGTGGGGATGATTTCTATAGAATAAAGGATCTATGCATTCTCTGAATATCAATTGCATTGCAGATAGTGATCTCTGGAGCACCCCTGCATCACGTTTCTGGAAGGAGTGTTGAAAGCCCCGAAGAGAACAATAATCATGCCATTGGTGAAGGTACATCCTATAAACATTGGAGATGATTAGTTTCCAAGTTTTGAACCCAAGGGAATAATAATAATAATTTACAGTAGAATTTGTTATTTGTAGGACTGTACTTAGGGATATATAATTTTCTCAGAAGTGCCATTTAAAAACCATTTAACTGCAGATGGTCAAATACCAAAGACCCACTTGAAGCCGTATTTGGACTACGTTGGATATCTTTACCAACGTTTAGAGCCTCTCTCTGATCAGGAACGGTTCGAGGTATATTATGATCAGTTTTGGAACATTTGATAATTTTTTATTTTATAACTTTTATGCCTTTTTGGTATAGTGCTTATTTACTGACATTTTATAGCATACTTCTAAATAATTAGTGTTGTTAATTCTAATCTGTTTTTCAGCTTGGCTACAGGGACTTTTTACAAGCTCCATTGCAGGTAAGAAACAAAACTTTTGGCGATAGTAAAAACTCGTAGAAATATTTAAATTTACTCTGTTGTTGTTTATTCTTTGTTAGCTTAGCTGTTATTTTCTTCTTGTTTTGTATAAACACTGACTTGACTGTTGGCTTCTGCATGAGGCCTTGTCTTCCGAGGTTAATGATGTTTGGGAACTTTATTGTGCAGCCTCTTATGGATAATCTGGAGGCTCAAACTTATGAAACATTTGAGAAAGATACTGTGAAGTATGCTCAGGTATGTGAGGATCTGTTTTCTTTTTCTTCCCTTTTCCTAATAATAGGCTCTATGAGCAGTGAATGCCATGGATCTGAGCTTTGAGTTGTTATAATTGTGCCTGTAAAGCTATGTTACGGGAAATGTGGGACCCCCACAACCCCCTCTCTCCCTGAACCAGCTGCGTTTTGGTACGAAAACCCCGAAACACAGCTGAAATGCATTTCAGGTGCCATACCCTGTGTTTCAGCGACTTTACATCGCATTTCAGGATCCATATGGCATGTGTGGGGAGGTACAACATGCTTGTGTGGCCTATTTTATGCCCAGGGCCCAAAATTTCTTATTTTAAGTGACTAAAAGTTAATTTTTCTCAGTGATTAGATTTTAATGATATTTTAAACTGAAGCATGCTTCAAATTTAATGGTGAAGATTGAATACAGAATGATGATAAATTTAGTGATATATGGCCTCATTTATAAATAATAAAGGCTGTTTTTGGAGTTTACTGCATGGCAATGTCCAATGTCTTACTATTTTTGTATTACTTTCCCAATGTCTTTTATGTTTCTTATTTAAATGCTCTTGGGCCTTGGCACTTACTCATTTTTTCACAAACCCGTATTCTGATTTCTAAATCATAATGTGAAAACTTAAACTATTTCTTTCATAGTTTCAATCAGTGAAACATGAATCTCCGATCACTCGCAATTAATCATGAGTCAAACTCTGCTCTTCCCTCAAACGATCTGATTCAACTATGGGCGAGTCAAACTCGCATTGACCGTGTTTGACTCGTGGTCAACGCGGGTTTCACTTGCGACTCACCGATTAATTACGATTTAGCCGACTGAGGTGATTTTCAACACTCAACTCGAGGGGCACGGGCTTTAACTTTTAGGGTTCCCCCATTTTTCGTTGCGTAGTTTAGTTACGTTAAGAATTAAAAGTCGGCCTGTAATTGACTTTCCTCACTTGCTCAGGTCTACAACTCATACGTCGAGAAGGTAATAGAGGCATGGTTTCAGTTTCAATTTACTCCACGTAATAGAGTCATAGTGTAATAAAGGCGTAGTGTGCAGTGTGCTCCATTGTAGCTTCAACATGTGCTTGGTCAAAGATTTCAGTAGCAAACCATTATCGTATCATTTTAGCAGCAATCAAGAGATTTCAGTAACTGCCTTTTTACTGATTAGTATGCAGTGTTTTATAAACTTTTAGAAGCAGATGCTTCTGGTTCGATGTAGTCACAGGTTAGGAGTCAAGACCCAGTACTTTGGATCATGTTTGGACTCATAACATATATGAGATAGTTATTCATTCATGATATTTTTGACATCTATTGATATTATGCATTGTTTGGACATGGCTTTACTGAATATCAATGAAAAATGTTTTTTTTTTTTTTTTTTTTTTAATTCAATATATGTGTATATCTTAAATTATTGAATTCACCGATTTTTTCCTGATTTTCCCCCAATCTGATTAAAACTCTTTGCTCTTTTGCCTCACCAACTTATTGCCGATTCCGAGTCTGGTAACATTGGTTTCAATATAATTTTCTGAGATAGCACATTACACACACAAACACACCACATTTCACCGTTTCCTAATTTTTGAGGGACCATGTTTCCAGCGCGTTTCCGTTTCTTTGTATCATTCGTTTGATTCATGCTTTATTGATCCTAGAGCAGTATAAGAAAGCAGTTCATGCAGCCTTACTTGATCGTGTACCTGAGGAGAAAGCATCAACAACAATTACTGTAAGTAGGAAGATAACATCGATAGTCATTTTGTTCGCTCCCTTGTCTTTCTCAGTGTATTTTGGCTATAATATCTTGTACGCTAGTTTTTCATGTTTAATTTGCGGTTTGTGGATTTATGTACAAGAATAATGCTTCTTGCTGTATTGAAGGACAGATTCTTACCAGCTTAACATTTTATCACTCAGGTACTTATGGTTGTAGGAGCTGGGCGGGGACCTCTAGTGAGGGCTTCATTGCAGGTTGAATTTCAAAAACCATTGCCTGAAAACTATGGTTTTTTAATAGGTAGTTCTGTTTTCTAAAATGCAGAAGGTTTTTGCTTTCCTGGCTTTCTTTTGTATTTCTACTCACTGACAGTATTGTTCCAGGCTGCAGAAGAATCAGGAAGAAAATTAAGAGTTTATGCTGTAGAGAAAAACCCCAATGCAGTAGTTACACTCCATGTAAGTCACTTCCTGGAATACAAAGCATAAGAGAAGCAGTCATGGTGGCATTAATTGTTTCCATGGAGATTAATTTTTGATGAAATACTTTGTTCATTTTGAATCCAGCTTTCTAAGAAGAGATACATTGAGATGCATGGACAGTGGTCACGATTATGGCCCATATCGCAGTGATTTTTTATTGTTTGAAATTTTTTCTGTTCTCCTTAGTGTGTGGGTCGAATAATGACTGATTTATTCCTTGTTTTGGTACCTAGGATGTAATTTGGGCTTAAATTACATTTTTTTGGGTTTGTTGCAATTTAAAATATTGCGCAATGAAACCTTTGCGCTGTTCTATATGTTAGAAAATCGGAAAGGCAGAAAGATTTTCTTACTTTCTCAATTACTTGTGATATTATTGTGTTCTTATTAACTTTCTTATGTTCTTCTTTTATCTTTGTTTCATCAAACAATCAGCAAAACAAAACAAGAAGATCAACAACACCGGATGTAGGCACTCAGCCAGGGCTAAAACCCCTCTATAGTGGAAAACCCAGTCAAACTCTTACACTAGCATATTCAAGTTGAGATAGACCAAGACCTTAGACCAAAAGACCTTATCCCTCCACCAAGTCTGCCCATAATCTGTCCTTCCAAACTTCAAAGATCGATTCCAACAATACCACATTAACACTGCAACAATACTGCATCACAAACAGAATTTCGGCCCAACTTCAAGACTGCAACTTCGACCCTCCTGCAGCTGCAAAATTTCAGTCCTACAACTAATTCAAAACTTTTGACCCCCAACTTCAGTCCAAACACCTTAGCTGACTTTGCACGTGTGAGAGAGATGCCCAAAAATCTTTGATTTTCTTCTTTCTTCAATTAGGTGTTCTTCTATTGCACTCCGCTCTCCTTTTTCGTCCTCTTTCTCTATGAGGATTGAGCTTTTGTGTATGTGTCTCCAAATCGAGCTCCCTCTATTTACACTGCTTCCATGAGGTCGAATTGCCTTAATGATGCCGACTTGTCCTTCTTTGATGCTGACTTGGTGGGGGAGGCCTAAAAGACCTAATTTATATTAAAATAAATTTCTTTCTTGATAAATGAAGCCCAATAAAGGTATTTTACATTATGGCATGGATAAGGACACTTGACATAAACGCTAGAAGCCTACAATGGAGACTTTGACCTATAAACCATTGACCCAAGAATGAAACCCATGCTTTAATAAGTCAATTTATTTTATCATAAAAATTAGTTTTTCTTTCTTTTGACAAATACATTACATCATGACACAAATACAATAATGAACACTGTTAAGTTATGGTATGTTATATGCTTATAATAGTTTACTTCTTTTTCTTATTATATTCCACAGATTAGCAATCACATGTACATGAAGTAAAGTGCAGATAGAACATTAAACGATCGACAGAAAACAAGCCAAGACAAGAGACACAAGATGTGACGACTAGCCGGGACAAACCCCACAATGTGTGGGGAAATCCTTTGATCAAATCTTCTTTTATCTTCAATAATTCAACAGAGAGAAATAATGCAATAAATCTGATTTATATCAGCAGTAGCAAATCCTAGATCAGCAGCATCAGCATTAGCGGCTTCATCATCAAACTAGGGCAAATGATATCTCACAAACCAACCATCGGATCGACTTGATTCCGCCACCAAAAGTTGCGGCTTCCAAAGGAGGCTCAGATGAACCTACAACGCAGTTCAGATGAGGAGATCTTCAGGTCCACGCAGGGCAAACTTTAGTTCTGCAGTTGCAGTTTCAGTTTCAGCAACTTCCTTCAAACTAGGGCAGTCGATATCTTGCAAACCGTCTGTCAGATTGACTTGATTCCACCACCAAAAGTTGCGGCTTTCAGAGGAGGTTTAGATGAACCTACAACGCAGTTTAGATGAGGAGATCTTCAGGTCCATGCAGGTCAAACTTTGGATCTGCAGTTGCAGCGTCAGGTTTAGCAACTTCCTTCAACATGTGTGAGAGAGAGACCCTTTTCTGCGCAGTAGAGAAGAGACTCTTTTCTGCGCAATAGAGAGAGAGAGAGATGTGATGAGATGAGTGAATCCAAATGAGGAAAAGTCCTCCTGTATTTATACACAACGTTGGTGTTTGAATAGATGAGACTGTTGGGCTTCTGAGCCTACATGAGTTGTAGGTCGGCTTGATAATAATTCCATAATCAAAATAAATTCATATCTCCATGAATGCTTATCGGAATCGGATGATCTTTATATCAATCCTACACCTCTCGACGAGAGGAATCTAATAAAAATATTATCAGCCATGAATAAGATGACCCACATGAAGTTTGGCCCTAGTTGCCAATTTTAACACTCCCTCTCAACTAGGGAAAACTTCATTTGCAATATGTTTATCGGTCGTTACTATTCATCCATCAAATGCACTGCCCTGTACAACCTGACCCTTGCCCTGCTCTGCTCTATTCTGCCTGTTCTACTTTGTCTTGCTCTGCCCTTTACGGATCTGTACGACTCTGCTCTGTTATGCTTTGCTCTGCTTTTGTCCGAATTATGAAGAAGAAGAAATGATCGAGGATGTATCATACTGACTCAAAGTCAGTGTCAGAGTATGTACCACTGGTCGCAGACCAGTCTCAACCAACCTGAAGTCAGCGTCATAGTGAGTACAACTCCTACCACTGGTCCCAGACCAGTCTCAACCAACCTGAAGTCAGCGTCATAGTGAGTACAACTCCTACCACTGGTCCCAGACCAGTAACATCCTCCACTGACTCAAAGTCAGTCTCAGAGTGCGTACCACTGGTCCCAAAATAGTAACAACCAACCCGAAGTCAGTGTCATAGAATGTACCACTCCTACCATTGGTCCCAGACCAGTATCATTGATCCCAGATCAATGGAGGTCATCCTAGCGTAGGGAGTACGGTAGATACAACGATGCATCCATCAGTACTACTATGGTCCCTAACTTCATTTCCTTGCTCATTGATCAGATGAGAGGTACTTCCCATGAGTCCCAGACTGCATGGGTAGGATGTCTCGACAGGGGAACTTAATCAATCCCGTCCTCACAGGAGAACACATCAATCCTGCTACAATCGCCATGGAGAACACATCAATCCAGGCCGCCATGGAGAACACATTAATCCAGGCCTCACAGGTGAACACATCAATCTTGCTACAGTCACCACGGAGAACACATCAATGCAGGCCTCACAGGAGAACACATCAATCCTGCTACAGTCGCCATGGAGAACACATCAATGCAGGCCTCACAGGAGAACACATCAATGCAGGCCTCACAGGAGAACACATCAATCCTGCTACAATCGCCATGGAGAACACATCAATCCAGGTCTCCTCACAGGAGAACACATCAATCTTGCTACAGTCACTATGGAGAACACATCAATCCAGGCCTCACAGGAGAACACATCAATCTTGCTACAATCGCCATGGAGAACACATCAATCCAGGCCTCACAGGAGAACTAATCATCCTGCTACACAGGAGAGTGAATCATCCTGTTCCACAAGAGAGCAAATCATCTTGTCCCACGAGAGCGAATCATCTTGTTTCAGTGCACACCACCAGGGGAGGGTGAGCCACCCTGTGGTCGTATGTTGCTCCAGTAAGAACCGCAAGCCCTCAAAGCTCCCAGAGCTCAATGTATGCAACATGCAAGACCCTTGTATAAGGATTTCTTGACGACTCCAAGTCGTTTAGGAAAATCACAGATTAGATCTTTCCTCGGGGCTTTAACAAGGTGTATCGACCTGTACTATTGAAATTTGGTACCGGAGGACAGGTGGTTCCCTTAGGCTTTGATCTTTGGCCTAGGGAAAAGTGTCCAAAAGAATTTAATTTTTCTCTTAAAGTGACTTTATAATTTTATAAAGTTAAATCTAATTTAAAAGTGACTTTAAGTGATAAAGTTACTAAGTCTAATTTTAAAGTAAATGAAAAATTAGAAAGGAAAAGTGACTTTGGAAATAAATGACTAAGTGGGTCTTTATTAAAGTGGGGTGAATTAAAAAATAGAAAGTGAGATTTAAATGAGCATTTAATCTCAACCATTGATCTAAATCTATTTCAGCCATTGGATTTAGAGATCACCCAAAAGTCACTTGGAGTTATATTAAAGGAGGAAAAGGAGGAAAAGGTCATTCATTCTTTCATGAGCAGATTGGGAGAAGGAGAGCAAGAGAGCAAGAGAGATTTCTGAGCAGGGAGGAGAAGGAGACAGCAGCTTGGCACACATTCCAAGGCAGCAGTTGAGCAGATTTGTACAGCTGATTCAGCACATAGTGAAAGGCAGATTTTTGCACAAAAATCGAGGAGCAGTTTGCTGATTTTTCTGCACACAAAACGGAGGCCGTACAACATTTATTGCTGTCCTGTTTGCTGTAATTTCCAGATCGCTGTGAGGCATGGGAAATGAGATAAGTTGTAAATTTGCTTGCTGATTTTTGCTGAATAATTCTCACTGTAAAAAGGCAATTTTCAGAAATAAAGAAGAGCTCTCAAACTGGTTTTCCCCAAGAGTTGTAGGGGGTTTTTCCAGGGTCAAGTTGACCAAAAATATCAGTGTTTTAATGGCTGTTTTTGATTGCTGATTTTTAATTCTGCAATTTCCAGCATTCTGAAAAATTTCCAGAATTTGTGTTTTCAGCAATATTTTTTTTTTCAGTCTGTTAAATGTATGGTTATGGGAATGGGCATTTAACTACATGGGAGAAATAAGGAGAAACTGAAAACCGGGGTAATTTTTACATGTACATCATCTTAATGTGATGGAGCCTCCTTGCTCATCGACTTACCATATCCCAGATGATGTCTATCTGCTGGAGCAATTGACGAATACGGGATTCCTCAATAATCGAATCCCCCCTCTGGTTGTTACAGAGAATCACAGTGGTATGTGTTCAAACAGCTCACTGAAGAGCTTCCCCAACCACATAGCTTCATACGAGATCATACTCATAGATATGTATCTGGTCTCGGCGGTGCTTATGGCAACCGACTTCTGCTTCCTGCTCATCCATTATATCAAAGCAGAATCCAAAGAGAAACAACACTATAAAGTGTTCTAGTGATCCTCCACACTACCTGCCTAATCAACATTCGAATAATTATGCAGTTTCATATTTCCGGCATTGTATCTCAATCCATGAGAGATTGTGTCCTAAAGACATCTTAGAAGATTCTTGGCACCAATCTAGTGAGGCTTAACCAAATATGAGCTCACAATGCTAACTGCAAAACATCTGTTCGGACGGAGGTTCACCAAGAACATCAACGCGAATGAGTTTTTGAAACTCAGAGGCATTTCCCAAATCTGGTCCGATATCACTACCATATAACTTCTGAAGGTTAAGATCCTCGAGGTAGTCACAGGCTTGTAGTCCACCATACCAAATCTTTTCAGAATTTTCACCACATATTTTCCTTGAGAGTGGAAAATTTCCCTTGGCTTCTACCACACTTCAAGTCCTTGGTTCTTCATTTCAAATCCAGAAGCCAACTCCCTCTTACATTTGTGAATGAGAGGGTCTGCACTTGTTAGAAAGAGGTCATCCACATACAACACCAGTCTGAGAGGCTTGTTATCTTCAACCTCAAAGTAAAGGTTAGGATCGAATTCACTTCTAGTGAATCCCAGCTTCATCAAGTAGCTATCGATCTTCTCATACCATGCTCAGGGTGCTTGCTTCAGCCCATAGAGAACCTTCTTCAACCTACATACATGAGATTTTCGATCATAAATCTCAAATCCTTTGGGTTGCTCCACGTAGACCTCTTCTTTGATCGAACCGTGCAAGAATACGGTCTTGACATCCATACGATGTAGGTACCATCCTTGTGAAGCCGCAAGGGCTATGATTGAGCGGATGGTCTTATATCTGGAAACAAGTGCAAATATCACATCATAGTCTATACCTCTCTTCTAGGAGAAACCACGAGTAACAAAACGAGCCTTATACTTTTCCGTTCATCCATCTGCTGCAAGCTTTATCTTGTAAAGCCATTTAGAAGTGACAATTGTCTTGTCCTGGGGTCTGGGAACTACTTCCCAGACATCATTCTCCATAATAGACTCATATTCTTTGGTCATAGCATCCTTCCATACTTGATGCTTGACGGCATCTGAGAATGATGAAGGCTCATTTTGTATGATTGTGCTCATACTGGTCAGGTATCCCTGATACCTGTTGGGTTTCTTACTTTCACGGAAGGTTCCTCGGGGTGTAGCATGTCTTTTAGCATCATCAAGTATCCCCCTAAGCCATGAAAGACTCTTCCTGGAAGAGGAAGGCTCAGGTGGATAAATAAGATCTATTGGTTCTTCCACATCAGGCATTGTTACATCATCTACCCATAGAGACAACTTCCACAATCGTATGGTGCCACACCATTCTTCTCTGGAGTATGTGGTGTAGTAGTCTCCCTCTTAATGGCAACCTCAGGTATGCCTAAGTGAACCAATTGTAATATATCAGAGGTCTTGCTTTGGCTTGAGGGGAATGGTCCCCTTTTGAGCTTTTCTCCAGCCCATCCTGGACATACGCCTTCTTTCTCTACTTGGAATTCGGGCATGCCTGTTACCCTCTGTCTTACATCGGGTAGAGCTTTGTAATGAAGGTGGGCAAACCTCTGATGCCAAAGTTCGGACTGAAGAGTTGTGTCACAAGACATGACACCTGGCGGACTTCCACGACCTGATATAAAGAATCAACTCGAAACCCAAGAGTGAAAGCATCTTTAACATTATTTTTTCATATACGTACCTTGCCATCGCTGAAGGTTACCTTGTAGCCTTTGTCTTCCATTGTCGAGATGGATACCAGGTTCTTTTTGAGATCAGGTACATATAATACATCTTGTAAGTGGATCGTATTACTTTGATTCAATTTGAGAGAAACATTGCCTACACCTTTCACGGGGTATTTCATGTCATCTCCAAGGACAATTTCCAGGTAAGTTTCTTTCTCTACCAGATTATGGAGTACTTTTTTGTAACTAGTGAAGTGTCTTGAGGCACCACTATCAATGAGCCAAATTCCCATTGAGTTCGAAGGAGCAGAGGTAGATAGAGCAGCTGGTAGATAATATTCAGCCAACTTATTGTCAACAGTGTTAGATTCATACCTGGAATTTCTAGCCTTCTTGAATGGTTGTCCTCCTCCTTGATTTCTAGCATTCTTTTTACCTTTGCTATTGAATTTTCCATCCCTTCGATTACCATGAGAGGGATTTTGATCATCATCACGGTGAGAGTCCTTTCTATCTGGGCATTCCCTTGCATAGTGACCTGCTTTATTGCAAATGTAACATCGTCATTTTCTTCCTCCTCTAGGTCCAACCTTTCTTTTCGATTTAGACCCGGAATTATTTCTTTTCTTAGCATGAGAAGAAAAAGCAACAGGAGGACCTCAAGGCAAGGGCATTTCTTGCTCTTCTACCCTTGTTTCTTCTTGAATGCATCTAGCCATTAATTCCTCGAAACCAGGAATTACATTGTTGTTCAAAAGAGTAGTCCTGAACATGTACCATTCAGATGGTAATCCTCCAAGAGTCGTGAGTGCCATTTCTCTAGCAGTAATAGTCTCCCCAATAAATAGGAGATCGTTCTTGATCTCGATGATTCTTAAGAAGTATGCTTGCATACTCTCATCTTTACCCTTCTTGATTTCCCTCAGCGTTTGTCAATAGAGTCCCTGATGATATTCTTTGCTTTAACTTCTCCGTTCTTCCATTTGATCCTGGCAGCAGGAGGTGCATTTGATGGAGGCTCAATAATATTGCCTCTCACATGATCCAACACTCCTTGATCTTCAAGGGTTAGATCGATAGACATCTACCATCCGTGATAGTCAGCTTTCTCACGGAGCTTGTCTTCGACAAGAAAGAGTGTTGAAGACCCCATAGTTCTTTTAGGATAGCCTTGCCAATCTTCTCTTTGGTGATTGCTCTTGCTGTTGCTTGGGCTTTGTCTTCACCTCAACTCTGATACCATGTTAAGTTATGGTATGTTCTATGCTTATAACAGTTTACTTCTTTTTCTTATTATATTCCACAGATTAGCAATCACATGTACGTGAAGTAAAGTGCAGATAGAACATTAAACAATCGACCGAAAACAAGCCAAGATAAGAGACACAAGATGTGGCGGCTAGCCAGGGACAAACCCCACAATGTGTGGGGAAACCATTTGATCAAATCTTCTTTTATCTTCAATAATTCAGCAGAGAGAAATAATACAATAATTCTTATTTATATCAGCAGTAGCAAACCTAGATCAGCAACATCAGCATTAGCGGCTTCATCATCAAACTAGGGCAAACGATATCTCACAAACCAATCATCGGATCGGCTTGATTTCGCCACCAAAAGTTGCGGCTTCCAGAGGAGGCTCAGATGAACCTACAACGCAATTCAGATGAGGAGATCTTCAGGTCCACGCAGGTCAAACTTTAGTTCTGCAGTTGCAGCTTCAGTTTCAGCAACTTACTTCAAACTAGGGCAGTTGATATCTTGCAAACCGTCTGTCGGATTGACTTGATTCCACCACCAAAAGTTGCGGCTTTCAGAGGAGGTTTAGATGAACCTACAACGCAGTTCAGATGAGGAGATATTCAGGTCCATGCAGGTCAAACTTTGGATCTGCAGTTGCAACTTCAGGTTTAGCAGCTTCCTTCCACGTGTGAGAGAGAGACCCTTTTCTGCGCTATAGAGAAGAGACTCTTTTCTGCGCAGTAGAGAGAGAGAGAGAGATGTGATGAGATGAGTGAGTCCAAATGAGGAAAAGTCCTCCTGTATTTATACACAACGTTGGTGTTTGAATAGATGCGGCTGTTGGGCTTCTGAGCCGACATGAGTTGTAAGTCGACTTGATAATAATTCCATAATCAAAATAAATTCATATTTCCATGAATACTTATAGGAATTAGATGATCTTTATATCAATCCTACACCTCTCGACGAGAGGAATCTAATAAAAATATTACCAGCCATGAATAAGATGACCCACATGAAATTTGGCCGTAGTTTCCAATTTTAACAAAGACCGACACTAGTTACATTTTTCAACACTATACTACGTTGTATGGTAGCAATTTAATTTAAAAAAAATCATGATCATTATATGCCTATATTCAAGTCACATATATATGTAACTATTCACAAACAAATTGTTGATGAATGTAGCTATGGTTGGTCTTCATAATATTATTTTATTGATGTAGTTTCAATAATTAAAATTATTATTGACAAGCATGTTCTTCCTGGTTTGTATTGGTCAAAAGAAAAATATAGAAGGGCATGTTCTTCATGACCCTTTCAAAGGAAGAAAAATAAATTTTGTTAAGTGTCATTTAACCTTACCAAGTTGCCAATTCGACCCTCCGAACCCTCATGTCGGCTCAGCTTAAGTGACACCCTTTTGCATGGCTTGGAGGCTATCACTCGCATTCCTCATGGGACACATCTCACTCACACATACATCCGATCCAAGGAAAGAAGAAGGAGATTTTGGAGGCCAAAAGCAAAAGTGAAATATCTCTCTAATCTGCCCTCGCTCAAGGAGAATTGGAAGGCTGAAGATATCTTTGATATGCCCTCGCGCAGGTAGACTTCGAAGGCTGAATATATCTTGGATCTTCCCTCGCTTAAGGAGACTTGGAAGGTCGAATATATCTCTGATCTGCCCTTTCTTAAGGAGAATTGGAATGCCGAGTATATCTTTGATATGCCCTCATTTAAGGCGACATGAAAGGCCTAGTAGAAGAGGAAGCCTAAGGCACTAAGTCATCAGATTACCCTGCCACGTGTCGTGAATCTAGCATGTCAGATACGATTCACTGCTGGTGCGGGAACAAATTTTGGTATTTGTGCAAGGAAGGAGTCTGATTCGTGTCTAGAGAGAATCCCGATTTTCGGACATGTTTCTACTGTTAAAGCGACTTGTGGGCTTGATAAGAGCCAAAATTTGGCCGCATTTGTCTATTTGCATTCGCTGTTTGGGTGCCATAGGACTATGGGAGTGACCAACAAATGATATAGGAGTGTTTTGGAGGTGATTCAAGCTACATGTAAGTGGATTTACCTTCCATTTTTTTTCTAGTTTTGCTACAACAATCTACTTGTCCATTTTGTTTACATGCACAACCTTATAGTAGTGCATTTTATTTTTTTATTTTTACAACATTCATGGCTCAATCTAGGGTCCCCATGTCAGGTGAATTAGCTGAGGCATGATTTTCTGAGGTTCCGCGACTCTTTCCTATGGAAGAAGTGCAAAGTCTGAGGCTACTGTAGTCTGAATTCCAGCCCTTTTACAGACTTGGTACAAGCCTCTTTTGTGGATAGATTTGGGAAGCATTTTGTCTTAGTATGCTGCAGGGTTGACTTGGCACTTGGAGGTTGATCATCTTAGCTACATTGCTAGTCAGTTTGTATATGATTTGATGTCTTGTTGACTTGATTCTATGAGGAAAGGTTTGCTGGGTTTTCTTCCCTTGGAGTGGGGTTTTTCGAGGGTAAATTCTGATGTGGCTGTCTCTTCATGTTCTTCTGTTCTATGTATAATTGTTTTATGTTGCATAATAAATGAAAGAAAAATAAACTTAAGTAAAATCATAAGAAACAATTATCAAATTAAGAGAACTACCAAAAGAAATTTAACATGGTATCAGAACTAGAGCACGAAAGAGCAGCCCTAAAAAATTATCCCTAGTTGTCCTAGAGCAAGCATAAAGGTCAAAGATTTAACCTCCTCTGTTTCGGCAAAGAAATACCATAAACCAGGATCATTTCTCAAAACCTAAAAACCCTAACTCTGTACGCTAGATTCTTCAAGAGGTCATGAGAGAAATCAGTCCCTTATCAAATGATTGACCTGGTTGTGTAAAGGAATAGGGAACTCTGAACAAAGAGAAGATCAAAGCGCTATCTTCAGATCGTATGCTGAAGAAGAAAGGAAAATATCGAAATTTCTGTGGCAAATTTGTCTGACATAATCCTAGACTCCTGTCATATTCTTCTATAGACATAAACTGAGATTCCTATGGTATATCTTCGAGATCAAGGCCGAAACTTCCAAGGCATATTCCTATGACAAGGTTTGAGTTTTCTTGTGATGAAAAGGTTTTTGATCTACCCTGCATTCTGGATGAAAGGAGCCTATCTTCAATTCAGATCGGTTTGTGGAATGAAGTGGTGTCCAAGGCTGAATTTCTATGTGGTGTAACTATGACACATTTTGAGATATTGCATACCTTAAGCAAGGTGTCACAAGTGGACAAGTGAATGGAACCTTGATGCAAAGGACAAGGAGTTTAAGAGATGTTATTCTTCTACAATTGAAGCAATCAAATTTGAATCATACCTCGTTGAAATCCTTGAAGAAGATGGTATGCTGAAGCCGAGTCTTTTGAGAAGCTGAACCATTGTAACCCTTGAGCTAGCGGCCAGAGGAGGATAAACCTATCTATATGTTTGATTTGTCTTTGTGACATATACAGGTCTCATCAATAGGGAGCTGATACGTTATTACTACCAGATTTGTTTGAAGGCCAAATATTCTACTGTCTTGCAAGCCAAAGTATGGATGAGACCGAGTTCTAACAGAAATTAAAGTCATATTGACTAAATACTGAATACATTCTCCATTGTGATAAGATCGAAATCAATGTTAATCTTAGTTAGGCCCTTTACTTAAGAAAGAGATTGAATTAACGACAAGCACTGAAGCCTTAAGGGACTAGGTTGCAGTATTGACAAAGGAATCAACTAAGCTTGAAGCCTATGATCTCAAAGCCAAGATGCTTTGCAAGGAACTGAACTGATGTCTCTCTAAAGGAAGCATCCGAATGAAGTTTGAAAGGATTCACTGAAGTTTTGAGTGAAATAGCTGGGCCAAAACTCTATAAACCATAATGCATTGTTAGAAGCTGACCTGAAGGACGGAAGGATCTCTTTCTACAGTTAAGAAAAAATTGATCGATGGTTGAAGCAAGTACAAGGACAAGGAAACCTGTTATCTTATGAAGATCAATCCTGCAAGAAATATTGTATATGACTGAAAGTCATCTCAGGATAAGCTCCCTATATGACTCAAAATGTTGAACTGATAAACCTTTGGTTGTTGAACTTTAATACATTTCAAAGATGGTTCTCACTTAGAAATGTGTACTTTGAATTAGAAAGGGCATCTATGACATGTATCATGCAATGGAAGAATGAAAACCCTTAGCTAGTTCACTGATATATAATGAACTATTGTGCCAAGAATGTTTTGGCATCTTGAAGACATGTTTTGACATGCTCTTATGACTCAGTCTCCTCAATAGAGGTATCGTTTGCAGAAGATGTCTTGCATTATAAGTCCAAAATAATTCTCAAAGGATTGTTGAAGAATATGTACAAAAGAGGCTGAGTTCCTCTTTAAGATAAAGTTGAGATACATCCTGTGTACATACTCAAAGAAAAATTGAGAGATTTGATTTGGAGTAATCAAGGAGACAAGAAGTTTATATGGTAGATTGCTATAGTTGATAAAATGCTACATTAAGTTTACTGAAAAGAAGAGTCCGAGCCCCTCCTTAAAGTTGAAGGTTGATCCTAATCTTACACCTTGGTGAAATATTGAGATCCAATGGCATATGAATGTTTGAAGAAAAACTAGGGTTTGGAAGATTGGAAGTCTTGGCCAGATCCTAGGGTTTTAGATATTGGAATGTTCTGGGTTTGTAAACCCTAGCAAGGGTTTGAACAAGAAAGCCCTAGGGTTTGTGAACAAAACCCTTGGACTGATCATTTCTGTTGGAAAGAGAAACCCTACTTCATAATGCTGAAGTTGAGGACGTGGATGATGGAGTTGTAAGAAGAATGCAAGAAGTGTAAAATCAAGAGGGAGCTGACTTTTCCTCAAAAGATAAGTATTCTATAACTCTCCTTTTGTCTCTTACTATTGTTATTGTCTATTTTCTAGTCTATTGTCTTTATATCGCTTGCTTGGTTGTAATTTTTCTTCCATGACCTCCTAGTGAGGTTTGTAGGTCAATGGCAAGGGTTGCCCAGGGTTTGGCAGCATATGGAAGAAGTGGAAGAACAGAGCAAAGCAAGAGGATTTTCTAGACTTGTTACTTGGAGAAGACCCAAGTTCAGAGGGAGAAACAATTTGAAGTATGGCTTGATCTCAATGAACTGATCAGAGCTCAATGAACCGTTTTTAAAAAAATACATTAAATAATTAAATTTTAATGAAAAAAACTATTTTTAATATTTAAAACCATGATTCCAAGTCAATAGAGACAAAATATGCAAAGTTTGCTCATCTATGTACCATGTAAAGGTGAATATGTCAAAATGGCACCGAGTGTAATACATATCATTGATAAAATACATAAGCAATGAGGCTCTAAATGTCCTATAAAGTCCAAAAACAATGCTACAAGTTATGAGGCCATTGGCCTACTATAAGGCTACAAGTCTACACATGATCAATCATCAAATTTATCACCACTACTAGACACAGGATCATCAACATCAACTATATAGACATCATTTGGTTCAGAGTCTGAGGATGCCTCAACCTCATATGTAACCAAAGTAGTAACATTGCCACCAATAACAATAGAAGTGGACCTAATGGAAGCACGAGTTGGTCGAGCTGCACGATTATTGCCTTCCATTGGTTGTTTGCCTTTGCTTGATGTGGCTATTAATCCTGTTTTTGATGGTGCTACCAAATTTGCTTCATCCCTCGCTAATGCAATGTCAATATCAAAATCAACATCAAACACAGGATCGTCAATCTCCTCCACCCATTCTGATGTTGGATCAATATTGTCCAACACAATGGGCTCTAGATCAAGTGTTCTGTTCATCATTTGGTTGCGCCTTAGTCAAAGGTTGTATTGCATGAAGACAAGATCATTTAACTGTTTTTGTTCCAAACAATTTCTCTTCTTCGTGTGTATGCGCTAAAAAACAGACCAATTGCGCTCACAACCTAAAACACTGCAAGTTTCACTAAGGACTCTAATTGCAAATTTTTGCAACTAAGGATGTTGGCCGTTAAATGGCTCCCGCTAATGTGCTGCAAAGAAAAAGACATTAATTAGTAACTTAGTTCATTTCATTACTTATTTACAAATTACAAGTATTTATAGATAATTTGAATTGTAAATTTGTAAACAATTTAACTTGAAAAGAAAAACAAATTGGAATTTCTTACCTGGTTGATCCACATCTCTTGCCATCTTTGCCAAGTTTTTGCCAAAGGTACCAGTTGCCATACTGAAAAGAGTAAGTTGTTTATGTATTTCCAACTGGTCTGCATGGATAGGGACCATGCGCTCCAAGCAATCAATCAATCCATCTCTGACCTCCCCAACCTGCAGATCTCCTAGCCGAGCTTTATAATGATACTTTGGGTTCAAAAAATACCTAGCTGCATGTATAGGACGATGGAGTTGATTGTTCCATCTGTTATCAATGATCTCCCATATACGACCATATTTAGCTAACCTATCCTTGTAAGTTCCTGTATCTGCTCCTTTGCCTGATCCATAGCCTCATAAATGTAGCCCATGGCCAATTTTTTCCCATCCACCATCCTTAGCACCTTAACAAGGGGCTCGGTAATTTTCACAAGCTCTGTAGACCTTTCCAAAAATAATTGTCAAAAACTTTCTTTTTGGTGTCTTTGCCATATTGTCTACGAGCCCACCGAGATTCAGTCCAATTATCAGAGGAAAACATTTTCTGCAGGTTTTTTTGTTGACAATTGAGACATTGCAACGTGAGGAAGTGAGTTGCAATTCTTGTAATTGCAGGCCTAACAAGCTCTTTGCTCCCAGTGTTTTTCCTCATTAGGCTCAATACCCATGAGTGGTTGTAGATGTATTTTGTAATGCACTTGGCATGCTCTACAATGTTTTTTTCCCACTCCACCTTGCCTATGTCCCAAGCATGAGGTCTATGCAATGTGCAACACATTGAGTCCAAAATATGGTCTTCTATTTAGACTCAAGCATCTTTCTAGAAAGAACATAGTTCGAGGCATTACTTGTGATGACCTGCACAACATTTTGCTTGCCCACTTTCTAAATAATCTCATCCAAAAGCCCAAATAGAAGGGTTGCATCCTTCACCTTATCAGATGCATCAATTGATCTCAAAAACATTGTTCCTTGAGGGCAAGAAACAAGGAAATTAATGATAGTGCGGTTCTTCCATCGATCCATCCATCTGACATGATGGAACAACCTGTTTTGAGCCATGACTCTATACTCAGCTAAATACTCATAAATGGAAGAATTCTCTTTTTGCAAAAGAGCTCCCCTCAAGTCTTGCATAGTAGGGCCTTTGAATCCCTTTCTTGCAGCTATAACAGAGTCCCACATAGCTTGGTAATAAGGTGAGTGAGCAACATTAAATGGGATATCTGCATCATACCACCATCTAGCAATGTATTAATAAGAAGTTTATTTGCATTGTTTTTTCCAATGTTCATCCAAAGTGGGTTGATGACTGGTTGGGAGGAAGTGGGATTAGTAGAGACAGTGGTGGCAAAGGATGAGAAATAACTCTGGATGTTTGTTCTCTTTGTTCCTTCAGATTATTAGCCAAGAGTAGGAGGAACATTGTGAAAGGGGTGATTGGTGTAAGGATAGAAGAGGAGTCTTGAATCTCATAATCATCATACCCACTCTCTTTCATGGCTTGTAATAATTCCCTCTTCCTTGAAATTTCTTCTTGGATGGCCTTCTCCCTAGCCTTATTCTCGTCAAAGTTTTGAAACTTGGCAAGGTATTTTGCTCTAACAAGACCTAACACTTCCTTTGGTGCTTCAGATGGCTTTACTTGGTCTCTTATCCTAGCCAATTGTTGTTTCAATTTGAGAATACCCCCACCTCCAATAGATTTATTGCAAAATTTGCTTATCATTTTTCCATCAATCACATCACAATGAGATTGTGCGGTGTCCTTGGCTTTTGGAGCCATGTTAGCTTAAAATAATTAAAATTTACAAAGAAATCTGCCATTTAAAAAAAAATTGCAGCTAAGAAAAAGGGAAAACCTAAGATAAATTTTAGGAAAAAAATGCATATGTAGCCTACAAAATTTGATAGCACAGAACTAGAGATTTGATAGCATAGAACACATAAAAAATTTAATACATGGACAACAGTGAAATGAGGAATTTTTCAAGTGAAAATCCTTACCTGGAAATGCAAACTAGCTTCCTTAGCCTCCTCTTGAAGATGCCAACTCTACTAACAACTCCAAACTATCTCCAAAATAGCTCCAACTCCAACTCCAAGCCTCCAAGATGACTACTCCAGCAAAAATTCAACACTCTCCAGGCTCCTAATCAAACTCGCAAAAGTTCCAAATGAGATTTGTGAGGCAGAGGCAAATGAGGGGGGTGAGCTCCTTTTAAAGGCTTGGAGAGGGTGTTTTTGGAGGGAAACAACCCTTAATTTCCCTCCAAAACACCCAGGAAGCTTCCTAAAAGAAGTCGTGTGGGTCCGTCGCGGCCTTGGCAATGAACAGACCGATTTGACCATAAATTGGCCGGTTCTGTCCTAAACCGAACTATTTTGTCCTCAACCGGCTAGTTTGCTTCATTTTTTGTGGCTTTTAGGAGAAATATGCCCTTGAACCGGATTTTTTGTTCGGTTTGACCCGATCGCCCAATGAACTTGCTGGTTTGACAGGTTTCCCGTTCAAGCCAACTGATTTTTAAAACTATGATTGAAACTTGCTTGGATTGATGCTCTGATAGGTCGAATTGCACTTCTATTGATAGTCCTTCTGGGTGGTCAAATTCCCTTAATGAAGGCAGCTTGTTTGGAGGGCAAACCAAATTGGTGGAGTGACAATGACACTTTTTACATAAAAATAATTTTATTCTTTGATACAATGAGCCCAATAAGGCTCTAGGACAAGATGACATGGACAGTGACTCATGACATAAACCCAAGAAGCACACAATGGGTGCCTTAACCTAGAAATAAAATAAGTAAAGCATAAAACCCATGCTTATAAATAATTTCTTTTAACAATAAATTTTCTTTTCTTTCCTTATGACAAAAACATTGCATCATGACTCAAATATAATTATGAAGACTGATACTAGTTACATCTCTCAACACTCCCTCTTAACTAGGGAGGTATTCATAGTTGTTCAACCTATACAAGGTTGACCTCAATTTGAAATGTTCTTAAGAAAGGTACAACAACATACACAATGCTTGGGATACCCTCACTGGCAAGGTATCCTCCCAATAGGGACTAAGGTTTCATCTAGGAAATTGCCACTATAGGTACCATCAAGGTACAACCCTGATATCCATCCAACATGATATAGATACCATCTAGGCCTTTATGCCCTAACACCAACCCTTAGAGGGATTTAGGTATCAACACCAAACTAGAGCTCCAAACGATGCCCTCCCTCTAGGGTCTAGACATCAACTGCGATTCTCAATATTAACTAGGCGACCACGTCCTCCCAAGTACCATCATATAGGTAGTTTTGTGGTACTTCATCTTTCCCTTTCAACCAAAACAAAAATATCCACCAATTTGAGCATGCTCCTAAAATAAACTTAACTTCCTGTTGGGAAGAAATTTCGTCAACACATCAGCTACTTGTTCATTTGTTTGGCACGTACTGTAGCTTCACGACCCCAACCACTCTCAAATTTCCATTGTTTATGTTGTTGTATGCTAGAGCAAAGCTCAAGGGTATTCAATTATTCTGATGTTGCTTAGCTCATCACAATATCCAAACATATCTCGACGGGAACTTCGTTCTTCAACTTCGTCAGTAGCACCAAACTCATCCTCAACACTTTCCAAAACATCCAATTTTGTTCACAACTTTATCAATCACAAATAGAACTCATGAATAACCATTTGTAGTGCTTTAGCCATGCTCCAATCTTCATTTTTATTCTAATGGTATTTACTAAAGCCATCACAATATGCCCTCCCTCTTAACTGAGGAGTTATATACTTTATTTATCTTAGCTTCTTTTCTACTAGTGAACAAATCCATCAACTACTTAGCCACACAGGTTCTTTCTTTCATCATCATATTGTTGGAGAACTTCAACCTTTCAGAACATCATTCCTTTTATGTTAAAGGTCATCCATTAATCAACAATGTACACTCTAATTGCCTTAACGATTCTTAGATCTCCCTCTTTTAATCATGCTCATCATCATTAAGGCATCTTCATCATCTTAAAGCCTAGTGTTACTTGGGAGTGGGAGCGAAAGCGGGGAGCAGGAGCGAAAACGGGAGCGAAAGCGACATTTTCAGAAGCTCCCAGTTTGGGAGCGAATCTCGGAGCGTTTTTTATATAATATATATATTTTTTATATTTTTATATTTTGATACATATATGTCAACAAAAACATGTAGAATAATGAATTAGATATAAAAAACATAAAAAAACATAGATTGAACCATATAACAACAATCATCTAGAAGTTATAATCTTCAGCAACCACGTCCACAAGTTAGTAACATAGTAACATACAACATATTGAGTCTCATGATTCATCAATCTTAAAGTTTCAACTTCAAGCTTTCAAAATTCAATATATAACATTTATCATCATTGATCACCAAAGTTGTACTTGTAAGCTAAGTGTAACCATTACAACAAATAATATCTAACATGAAATGAAATGTTATAAAATGAAATGAAATGAAACAACTTTCAACTTTCATGAAGCATCATATTCATAATTCATTACTAATGAGTTAGAATTGCCAACTTCAAACTTAAATTGTCATGTATTGTTTAAAAAAATATCATAATAAATATGAAAGAGTCAATAGTTATAAAAACTACTAGAAACTAGAAAAGAGAAGTAAATCTATTATCTATTTCTTATGTTTGGGCCTCTTGCCACCACGAAAAATGTCTAATTTTTTAGTCTTGTTGGAAAATCAGGATCTTTGTCGTTAATATCACCCTCTAAGCATTAAAATCTAGAGGTATCTTTGTCATTACCTCTGTATTTGTATAGGGATCTTTGTCATTAATATCACCCTCTAAGCATTAACATAAGATAGAAAAAGCATAGCATGTCAAGTCAAGATTTTGTTTGAGTGATGGGTACATTTTTAGGAGGTTCATGATAGAGGAGTTCGACAACCAATCTCACTAACATCAAGGTACATAGAGGGATTGGTGCTCTTGATTAAATACGAGTTCCATATCCTAATACATGATAAAATTCAATCGAAACATTGCAATCCCCCAATCCTGAAATCCTAAAAAACTGATAAGTCTGCTGGATTTTGAATGAAATCTAAAATTCTACTTTCTCCATATGAAATCCAATGAAGCCGGAACCACTCTCAAACATCCTGAGTCATTTCATGGTAATGTTAAAAATTTAAGTAAAAGGATGAAAATGAAGATTAAGGAGAATGTCACTTTTACTTTAAGAATTTAACATTACCATGAACAGGACACGTTTCCCAAAATCGCGACACACTTTTGAAAATAGCATATCAATACTAGGGACATAGACTTGATCATTAAGCTGCCCCACTCAAAAATTATTATCATTATTATTTTTTTTTCTTAAATTGCATTCCGAACATTACTACAAATTTTTTTTGCAAAAAAGGCAAAACACTCCCGAAAAGGCAGGGAGCGAAATTTTTTTTAGGGAGTGTGCTCCCGAAATCGCTCCCTTTTCTAAAGCGATTTCAGGAACGCGCTCCCGAGTCACTCCCGCTCGGAGCGCAGATTGGGAGCAGGATCGAGGGGGTGGGGGCGCTCCCTCGCAACACTGGCTCAGTATATGCCTCTCTCTGCTTCTGCGCTGGTCTCTCGGCACTATCTCTGCCTCTCTGCCTAGTAGTCACTGCCCCTCGCTGCAACTAATCACTGATTCGATTTCTCTTAGCAAACCCCACTCTAGAAAATTGAATGACTGATCACTCTGGTGTGTTCTCCAACTGACCTTCAAGCCTCTTCTTATAATTTTCCTGTTGGTCCTTCAACGACCGAGATTACATCTCTAATCAACGGCTAAGATTAGATTTGGCTTGATCCATGTCATTTAGAACCTTCTAACCCAGTTTTATATTAATATCCATTAATATTTTTATTTTTCCTAAGTTTAGACTTAGGAACTCCATTAAAAGTATTAATTATTTTAATATCTCCTAAACTAGGTAGAATCTGCCCAAACCATTCTCGGTCTTGGAGATCTCATGTGCTTTAGCCTCTCCACAAATTTTCATGGCTATAGCACATCCGATGCTACCCCAAATCAACACTCCCTCTTAGCGAGGATTGTGCTCTAGTAATCCTCCACACTGAGCATCACCTTGATTATATGACATCAATACTTGTTTTGATTTTAGGCCTCCCCGCCCAACATCCTTTGCATTGTTGCATCCTGTACTGCTCCCCATGGTCCTGCCACTGCCACTGCTGCATCCATACAACAACTCCCTCTGTATTCGTGCTGTTGCTGGTCCTTTCTTCCAACACTGCATCTACACTGCAACCCCCTCTTATCATGCATCGTGCTACTGCTAATTACTACTGCACTACAACTCAGTTACTGAGAAGTAAGTAACTGATCCTCCAACTAGTGCCATCCTTGTCAGGCTAGAAATGCTCCCGATGTTGAAGCTCTCTCTATTGCTAACACATGCTCCCTCTACTACCTCTGCACTGCTGCAACAACTCCCTGCCTCTCGCACCGTTGCAACCCTCTCAGTGCCATCCTGAACCGCTGCAACCTCCTTTGTACCTCTCGCACTGCTGCAACCCTCTCTGCGCTGCCCTGGACTACTGCACTGTAGCACTCTCTATTGCTTCATCCACATCTGTTTCTACCGACATTCGCCATCCTGCTACTTCTCACTTCGGGGCTCCCGTAGCAAGGTATGATCCAAGAGTTTGGGTACCTCAAGGATCCTGTCTCTCATCGCCTGTAGTCTTCCTGACTACAGCTCGCCACCTCTTCTCTAGAAGTACATGAGCACTCATGGCACAATCGTCATCCTCCTCTACCTCCTTTTCCACCTTTGCTGGCGCTGCCTTGGAGTCAGACGCCTCTCCCTTATTCGTCTTCCTTGGACAATGGTTCGCATAATGCCCCAGTTCCCGACAGTTGAAGCACTTTATATTGGAGAGGTCCTTTTTCTTCCTCTTCTCCTGCTTCCCTGCAGATGCCAGAGCTGCATCCTCTTCCTTCTCTTTCTTGATCCGGACTCGTTTGCTGCTACTTTCCGTCTTGGACAGTGATCTGATCTCTTCTTGGCAAAGAGCCGCCCACAATTCTTCCCAATTTGGAAGATTCGTTCTGGACGAATGTGTCCCACTCCTTGGAGACTGCGTTTAGAGTGGCCCTCACCATCAACTCCTGATTTGGCATGGCACCTATGCAAGTCAGTTGGTCTCGGATCTTCAATCTACCGAGGAAGTGATCTATCTGCTCCCCCTTCTGCATTTGGTATGACCGCAATTGATTCTCAAGTAACATCTTCCTCTGCACGGAAGTATGCTGGTACAACGTCTTCAAGGTGTCCCTATAGGTTTTAACCCCATACAGAAATTACCTGCATACGAATTCTAAAATAGAGAAAATAAACAATGCGAGAGCATAACACATAAAACACATATACACAGAGATTTTTCCCTGGATCCCAAAATCGGGACTACCAGCTTGATTTTTCATTATGTTACTTTCAATGTTATAATACATATTTATACATGCCGAAGCATCCAATACCATGGATCGAAAACCATCGCGTTTAAGAAAACATGTGTGAAAATCATGCACAAAACCATAGGTGGGTCCATCCAACCTAACATAGTGTCCAAAACCAAAATTTTCTGGGGCGCTGCCTCGGACCCCATAAAGTGGGGTTATGGGTACACCTCAAACCCCCTATGATCCCCCCTCGCTACACAATTTTCTCAACGAAAGGGGGCTCTGCCCCCCCTCTAACCTCCCGGTTAACTACGTGGGTTGATCGTGGAATGAATATAACACAACCCAACATTCTCCCACTTGTTGTTTTCTTTCCACAGGGGACCACAAGAGAGCTTAGTCATTTTTCCAGCCTTGAAACGCCCATTGTCTCTCTACACCAAGAGAAATTCTCAGAGCTCACAAATTTTGTTAATGCATTTGCAGTATTCTTCAAAGTATCCACCTTTACCAGCAACGCCTTTTTGTCTTCTATCATATCCCTCACAAAGTGATACTGAGGGTTGTTTTATTATGCAGTTTTTCTGAGTACAACTGGGTGCCAAACCAACTCACCTAACAGAGAAAATAATCCGACAGTAATACCTCTCTATTCGGAAAGTCTGCCCCACGAAACCCTCTCCAGCACAATCTAAAGCTCAACGTCAGCCCTCCTGGCCTCTGCATCAACCCGAAACTCACTGCGTCAACCCTCTGAGGCTCTGCGCAGCCTCTCTGACCCTCTGCGTCACTCCTGCAGCCTCTTCGTGGATGACGCAGGCTCTTCTGGCCTCTGCGCAGTCCCTTCTGCCTCTGCGTGGCTCCCTCTGGCTCAGTGTCTGCCTCTTTTTGCTTTTGCATTGGTTTCTCGACACTATCTCTGCCTCTCTGCGTAGTACTCATTGCCCCTTGCTGCAACTGATCACTGATTCGATTTCTCTTAGCAAACCCCGCTCTAGAAAATCGAATCGCTGATCACTGATTCAATTTCTCTTAGCAAACCCCGCTCTAGAAAATCGAGTCACTGATCACTCTGGTGTGTTCTCCAATTGATCCTCAAGCCTCTTCTTATACTTTTCCTGTTGGTCATTTGACGGCCGTGATTACATCTCTAATCAACGACTAAGATTAGATTTGGCTTGATCCATGTCATTTAGAACCTTTTATCTCAGTTTTATATTAATACCCATTAATTTTATTTTTCCTAAGTTTAGACTTAGGAACTCCATTAAAAATATTAGTTATTTTAATATCTCCTAAACAGGGTAGAATCTGCCCAAACCATTTCTGGGTCTTGGAGATCTCATGTGCTTTAGCCTCTCCACTAATTTTCATGGCTAGAGCACATCCAATGCTACCCCAAATCAACACTTTTGACGATTATCATCAATAGCAATATTAGCTTGGTCCCTTTCTCTTTTCTTGTTCCTAGGATTATTGGGACATTGATTCTTATAATGTCCCATCTTGTGACAATGATAGCATTATATTTTGAAGAGATCAATCCTCTTCTTTGGCCATTTGAACTTATTATTTCCTCCTTTCTTCTTGACATGAGCAGAGTAGGCATTTGAGGCATTTTCTTCATTTTCTTGCTTACCTTCTACCAAGGAAATACAAGCTTCTTCTTGTACACGAAGGCAGACCACTTTTCTTCAAAAGTTGGAGAGTTCTTCTAACCACTGATTCTAGTTGCAAAGGCATTCCAGGATTTTGGTAGTCCTAGAAGGGAAGCAATCACAAGTTCCTTTTCAGGGACTATCTCATCAAAAGCGTGTAGTTCATCCTTTATACAGGCAATTTTTACAAAATAGGAAGATACTATATCATCCTTTATCATCTTAACTGTTCGAAGTTCATTCTTTGAACTTGCCACTTGTCCAATATTCTTGATTGTAAATAGCTTTGAGAGAGCATCATACATCTTCATTGAAGAGTCTAGTGTGGTTATGTAAGGAATCAAGTTGTCTTTGACTCCATCCACAATTAAGTTCATGGCAAGAATATCAGTGTCCTTGTATTTTTCCTTTCCAGCATCATCTAAGGGTTCCTTAACTTTTCCTAGTACAAAATCCGATACCTTATTCTTTGCAAGGATGAGGTCCATCCTTGTTTTCCATGCTCTATAGTTAGATGCTCCCTGAAGCTTGTTCTCAGATTTCATTCATGAGGCCATAGGTGTGCTTACTTGATGAAAACTTCAATTACCTTCCAAGACTTCCTTCCTTCTTATCCTTATGATCTTCTTTGAAAACTTCTCTTGAATTCTTTGTTAAGGTGCTAAGAACTTTTGATCTTCTAGCTTCCTTTTTCCTCCTTCTTTACCTTAGCTTTGATACCATGTTAGGAAATCAAAAGGAAGAAAATTTTTCTTATCTTGATAGTTACTTGTGATTTGCCGATTTATCCCATCTTCAGGTTCCCCACTCTGCCAAAATGGGTCTAACGGCTTTGGCATATTTGCAGTGGAAGTGTGTTTAATGGACAACTTCAAAATTCAGTCCTAGGGCACCAAAAAGACAAAAAAATGGCATTAAACCCCCACTACACAAAAAATAACAGCCTCCTCATTTAAAAAATCAAATTTTTACAAACTTAAATTACATTATTTGCAATGAAAAATGGCAATAAGAGGGTGCATAAAAAATTTAAAAACAAAAATCAAGCTTGCTCTCCAAATATGGAGAAAACCCTTGCATTGGTTCATGGGCATGAAAATCATAGCAAATGACAAAAACAAAGAAGGAAAACATTGGTAGGCAAAGAGGCAAGCAAGCATATGCCTAAATGTATGGAAAAAATCATTAACATGGGGGTATTTAAGAACATACCTATGAATAGAAGAAGTGAAGTCGGTCTGATTTATTTGACAAATGATCTTGAATCTTTGATCCACAACTTTTTTTTTTGTTGGTGATGATAATGGCTGTTTGGTCCTCAATCTCTCCTTGAAAATTACCACAAAGCTCTTCACCTTCTACAACAACAACAAAGCAAAATGACAAAAAGAAAAAGTGAAATTCCTTTTGAAACCCTGTGGCCTAGTGACCCGATGATTTTTACGGTCGTGGCACAATTTTTACCTAGCAATTTTTTGGCAGCTGGAAAAAATAGCAATGTTGCTGATTTTTCATGATTTTTTGCTGATGTTTGCAACACTCCTTTGAAGCTTATACAACATTAGCCTTGTCTAACTTGTGACGAACATAGAGACAATGCATTAACTGTCTATGAGCTAATGTTCAACATGAGATCCAATAGTACCTCTATTTGTGATGCTGAGTTAATGTGTATTTTGGTCTACCTACGATCAAACTATAGGTAGGTCTTCCATTTGATATGTCACTTCTTCCAAGCATAATTTTTCATGACCAACTTTGGTCACTAATTAGTGTTCACTACCAGAATGAGTGAAGAGGATTTATAGCAAACAATAAGAACTATCCAAAACTTATTCCAGTAAAGTGTATATGATACAATTTGAATTTTTGGTAAGAGTCATTTTTGCCAAGGAAATTCATGAAATTTGTATGAAATCCTTGAGAAATATTATGAGTAGGTGAAATGTCTAGTTTTTTGCATGTTAATGGTGTGAAAATTTCGAAACCAGAATTCCTACTGCAACAAATTGATGTTACTTCTCCTACTTGTTAATCCATACAAGTTATTTATTGTGTGCTACGGTAAATATCAAAGTAAATACTACTGCAACCTTCACTTAATTAAATTATATGCGGAAACAAGACACTAAGCAAGAATGAAAATACAACACAATAGACATCGTTATTTTTGGACAAATGTCCCCGGAAAATCTCAATGCGGGAAAACCGATGCAGTAGATTTGAGGATTTTATTATTATGCAGGAGAAAATCTGAGTACAATTCTTGGATTCTCAACTAGCAATCCAATACAGAGAGAAATTTGACAAAATGAATGGTGAAATGATCTCACCCTATCACTGGGAGAACCTGAATCTTATCACGCTGAACTGGAGCCTCTGTGTACCCTCCGTGTAGCCTTTGCGTAGGACTGCGTCACTCCTATGCAGTTCTTGCGTCACCCCTATTGGGTATCACACTGCTCCTTTTCTGGACCCTCTGCTGCCTGAAAAATTGGAATTTCTGCCTCCTGGTCTCACACCCTAGCTCCCAGCTACTGAAACTCGATTTCCTTAGCAGGAATTCGATCTCCCTCTAAGGCCTACGCTGCCACTGCGTCAACTGTGTGTGGGCCAGCGTCTGCCTCTCTCTGGACGTCGGGTTGCCCTCTCTTTGCCTCGTACTCTCTGGCCCAGGAAAACTTCCTTCTTCCGGATACTAACTGCCCCTCACTGCAAGAAATCTCCTCGATCAGAATTTCCTCCTGAGAACTTCTCACTTCAGATATTTGATCTCTTGATCTCTTGGTGTGTATTCTCCAAGTGCCTCTCAAGCCTCTTCTTATATCTTTCTGTTGGACAACCAACAACCCAGATTAACTTCTAATCAATGGCTTAGATCATTTTGGCTTGATGCTCGTCTTCTTCTAGAAGTTACACCCATAGTTTAGATTAATACCCATTAATCATTTTAATTTCCTGAGTTTATACTTAGGGTCCCTTTAAAAATAATTAATTATTGTAATAAAACTGTCTCTAGGTGGAATTTCCCAAAACAATTTTTGGGTATTGGAGAATGCATGTGTCTAACCCTCCTTGCAAATTTTGAGGCCTAGAGCACATCTGATGCTACCCCAAATCAACAAATGGGTCTGTTTCATTTCCAGTAAACAAAAGCAATTCGTGTGTATTTTGTAATTTTATTCATGTGCACAACTAGTAGAATGACTACTAGCATGAGAGAGAATAATTTCTGCTAAATCAACTCCTTTGTGTAACTGTTAAACTAGTAAGTAGTTAAATCGCATCCATAATGCTTGTGTTAGAATATTTTTCAGAAGTTACCTGATTTTGGATTTCATTTGATATGCATAAGCAGAGCTTGATAAAACTGGAGGGTTGGGAAGGCATTGTGACTGTTGTGTCTAGTGACATGCGACAGTGGGTTGCACCAGAGAAAGCTGATATTCTGGTATTAAATTTTTTCTTTTATCATGGTTTTAGCATTTCCATATATACAACAAGCAGTTATTTTACCAGTTGGTTTGCTGCTTGTATTTTTCCATGTCAACTTTCATGATATGATGATTCTATTTTGCTGCAGGTAAGCGAGCTGCTTGGTTCATTTGGTGACAACGAACTTTCTCCCGAGTGCTTAGATGGGGCACAACGATTTTTAAAAGAAGATGGCATTTCCATTCCATCGTCGTATGTTCTACATCTTCAACCTTCTATCTTTAATAGCTGGGATTATCTAGTCTGTAGCTAAGCTGGAGGAGTCATTTCCCATTGCTTGCTTTAGATGCCTTAATTTTCATGTACAAAGCATTGTATGCGTCATTCTAGGTACACAAGTTTTGTTGAACCAATTACAGCATCAAAACTTTACAATGACGTAAGTACCAAGTGGTATTCATTTCTGTTGATTTCATGAACACTCATTTGGCTGTTACACTTAACTGTTTTCTTTGCTCAGCTATATTCTAAATTCTTGCAGGTCAAATCCCATAAAGACATCGCACATTTTGAAACCGCTTATGTTGTAAAACTTCACAGTATAGCGAGACTAGCTCCAACACAACCTGTGAGCTGTCATTTTAGCTTTTATTTGGAATTTATTTTTTACCAGAGTTATTTGTTCTGATGGTCGAATGTTGATTGCAATGTCTTTTGACTTACTGTACTCTAAATTCTGCTTGGAGTTTGTCATCAAGTAACTAATATTCTGACTGCTTGATGTTTTCATCTCTAGGTTTTCACATTTACGCATCCTAACTTCTCCCCCAAAAGAGACAATCGCCGGTATAAGAAGCTGCTTTTTAAGCTTCCTGCAGATACTGGATCAGCACTAGTCCATGGTACAACTCTGTATTTGACATTTGACTTATCTTATTGTCTGCATTAACAATGCTGATTTATTGCTAAAAGGGGAAATTTTGCAGCCATCATGATTACAGGATATATATATATATATATATATATATATATATATATATATCAATAATATTATGAATATAGCAGAAACTTTGGGTTGTAGTCTGCGACAAAGCTTGTGGGCTACATTTATGGAGGAGTGTTGCCAGTAATTACTTGTAGACTATTATAGCTCATTCTTTTTTCAGTTTTTTTGACAAAATGCTTTCTATTATCATTGTGGCAAACTTGCTCTTCCCTATTCTGGGAGTATTACAATAGAATGTAGCTGGCTTTCAACACTATAAAAATATCCCTTTGGCTAAGAATCCATGGATTGTGGTATCTATTCCAAGTAGATTATCTACTCACAATTTCATTAATTTGTAATTTCTTCCCCAACCAAACATGAATCTTTTGATTGATTGACTCTTCTGTTCAATTCTTTTTAGTTTTCCAGGTTCATGAGTTTCCTTCTTCCACGAACACCAAGCTTACCTGTAACTTTTATGGAAGAACGGAAATTAGAATCAATCTATAACAGTTGAGATCTCTGAAGGGCTCTTTCTGGCAAAAGAAGCTTCAGATATTGATAAATAATTTTGTTCTTGTTGTTGACTCTTCTTTTCCCTCCTTTTCTTACCCCGTTAATTTTGAATAAATGCATTTTGTTCATCCAATTAATTTCTGCCACCTTTTTGTTGTATTTAATCATTTCCCTTTAGTGAGGTTGTTGGTTCAGTGTTGGACCTGTACTTGATGGAAGACTGGGACTGTTTTTCAGTAAATAAATTGAATCATTCCATTGTTTTGAATGTTATGTTGATGTTTGTAGCATTGGATAAGAACTTTTGACAGGTCTACTGCAGGATGTGTGGAAGTTGTCCAAAAAGGACCTTTCTTACTTTCGTAATTAAATTTATTAATGTCAATTATTGAAGTGAAGAGTCGTTTTAATTATCGACTTAGGAAAGTACCATAAAATGAAATATAATTACAATTGTGTTAGACGAATCTCATCCATTGATCTTAACTTTTAAGTGAGATGAGATTTAATATCATCCATCAATCACTTTGGAGATTAGGGTGAGCAGATTCAAGTCAATGCTATAAAGAAAAACAAAGTTAAAGGAGAAGACAGTGTGATACACAGAGAGTTAGAGTAATGCAGTTGTGACATAGAGAGTGATAAAGGATTTTCACTTAGTGTGTAAGTCCAAAGGAATCATGAGGAAACAGTGCTAGCAACAAGAGAAGATTAACCCAATACCTAGAAATTGAAAGGGTCGTTCATAGCAAGTGCAGAGGCAACTTTAGAAGGCCATACAACCAAACAAAAGAGAGGGGTGGTATGTACAATTTTTGGGGAAATTTTGAGCAATAGCTTCAAGTGGTACAGGTTGTATAGCAGTAAAGAGAGCTCGTGGTCTGTACAATAGGATGTAGGCAGTACAGGCTGTATAAGAGGTAGAGAGGCTGCGGTAGTAGTGTCGTACCAGTCCATGCAGGTGGTAGCAGTAGGAGGAGGGTATTTTAACAGTGTTTGGCAGGGGTGTACAGCCTGTATGGTGTACCAGAATAGTTAGGTTTTGCTGTAGTTTTCATGTTTTATTAGTGGGATATTTTCCCAGTTCAGGAGCCCTTGTAAGCTTGGAGTAATTTTAATGAAAAATTGATATTTGAAGGGCAGACATTTTTGTGTATTTTGGAAATTGGTTTTCTATAGCTAACACTTCTTTTTTTTCTAAATCTCCAGCAAGTGTATTTTATTCTATGAGATAAAGAATTCAATCTAAATGAATTTTCAGTAAGGAAATCATAAGGAAGTAATTTAGCTAGGTTATTGGAATGGAGATTTTAGCATGGTATAAGAGCTTCGGCTCTAAAGAGGAAGTCATTTCAGTTTTATAGCAATTTTTTTTGTTTTTTAACCGTAACCAAGAAATTTGTATTAAAGGTCTCCATGAGACATGCAACAACATTACATCACAATTTTAATAAGTTTGTCCTATCAGACTCAGTGGTCTCTGCAAATTCAGGTTGAACCAACCAATTGACAATATTTTACCTATATACCAAAATAACTTACTATTAGAAGGAGCCCAAGTATAAACAAAAATTACACTCCATAAAACCTGTTTAAATATTGGGGTCGTTAGCTACGTAGTTTGGGTTCTTTGCTTCTCTAATGTCCTTGTTGAGATTTGGAAGGCCTAGGTTGTCCATGAACACCAAATTGACTGATTGTGTTGATTCCTGACCCTTCTTAACTGTATGGAATTTAAATTGCTTCCATTTGACATCTTATAGCCTGTAGTTCATCCTCCAACCTGTACATTTGAGTCTTTTGAGCTATTACTTGCTCCATATCTACAGTCAAGGAGGATGCTAGTTGATTATAGTGAAGCTTGAGGCTTGTTGTCGCTCAAATTGTATAGGCACAGTGTGACAATGATTCAGGTTGGAGGCTGTCACTCAATCCCCAATCTCTCTGTCCTAGCTGTTTCCCAACAACAGGCTATGGGGGGTAGTCCGTATGGAATATGAGAATGCAAGACTCGTTGGCGACTGGCAATTCCGAGAGACACGATTGAATGGCCTAGCGACTTGGTTGATTTTAGCATGTTAAAAGATTAGATTATATTATTATGTGAGACCAATGCCTTATGGAGTCAATTACTTGCTTTATATCAATTAAATACCAAATGATTCGATGAACAATCACTGCTTATGAGATGCTTAGCTATCCTAGATGAAATGCAAGTCCTGCAATCTAGGTGAGATGCAAAAATCTTGGTTGATTTTAATTATATGTCTAACTAGGTGAATCCCTTAATCCCTAGCTGTTTGGAGGCTAGTCTCTAAAGTTGAGAATGAATGTTATTCAAAGAAGTTTGTAATTTTGAAACAACCATAGCAGAACTTGTTAGAGAAGAGTAGATCATTTCACCCGCTTGCTTATGTAGATCTATCTAGTCTATAGGATGAATTTGTTTAGTATCAAAAGAAAATATAGAAGTTTTGTAGTCCTCTGCAGTATTTGGGACTTGAACCTTTCGTTGAAGAAATGCCAATTGAAATTCTCTACTATTAGGATCCAGTGCAAGTAACAATCTGTTCTGGGTAGAGGATGTCTGTTTCCAAAATTGAGTTTATGTAGCAAACTTTAGAAGCTTATTCTTTTTCATCATTTCTTTGAATTTAGCAAAAATGCTTTGACTACTAGAAGGTGAAGCAAGTTACATACGTTGTTGTTTCTTCAATCTGTTGTAGTGTAAAAATAGGTTTGCTTGACACCATCACTGTAGTTGAGACCTCTATATTCTTGGCTTCAAATGATTCTTCTTTTGTTTCCTTGATCTTTCTTCTTTTGAAAACTCTAAACTCTGTTGACTTAGACGTTGAAATACCAGAAGAAATACTCACTTGTCTAGTTACCGCTCAAACTAGCAGGCGACCTAAAGGGGATCCCTAAAGGGCAAATGCTAGGCCAAGGGAAACAAATGGAGACTTAGCCCACTGTCACCTCAACTAAGGCTCCCTTCTATTTATGAATTTTCATCGATGGGAGCAGACCCGCTATATGATGGAGTCACTGATGCAGGATAAGTCAATGAAATGATGTGGAGTGACCCAAACAATCCCTTTCCCAGAAGAGTTAGAAAGATAAGGCTTGCTTGCCTTCTAAGCAAAGTGCAATGTCTTCTAGGGAAAGGAAGGGAGGATTTAAGGGATGAGTTTATGGGATATGACTTATGAAGGAACTCCCAATCCCTAAAATCCTTATTGTAATTGGTATCCTAGATGGTTCTTGAAGAATTGCCTTTTCAAAGGAATGGGACCATATGGGACCAAGTGGACCCGGTTTAGGATAGGAGGAATGTCTATAACAACCAATGATGTTCTTACCCTAGACAAGGTGGGGAAAGGATCAAAGAAATAATTTTCATTTGAAGGTGTTGATTTGACCTATGAGGCACTTGCCTTGGGGATGCTAAGGCAAAGTTTGATCCTAGAGCTAGGGCTTGGCTTTTCTCCCAACTCCATCGTAGGAATGGCTTCAAAGTTGGAGGAGACCTAGAGGAAACATCAACGCAAGAGACCCTAGGAGATCAAACTTTTTTGAGGGCTAGCTTGTTGGGAAATTGATGCCCTAGGTGCCCCAACTTGGCTAGACTTGGAAGAAGACGAATGAATGGGATTTTTGATGACCACCTTTTGGTAGATCAGTGCCTTAGTCTTTGGGAGAATGGAGTCTGACGAATGTGAGCAGGATTTCTTGATTCCCAGTCAAGGAGGCTTCAAGACTGCGTCGCTAGCCTTCTAGGTCAAGGAGAAGCAATCTTGCAACTTTTATACTTCGATGTGCAAAGGAAATGGCTTATCAAGGTCAAATTCTTTGATAGAATTACCCCTAGGAGATTTCATTCATATTACATGGCCCATACATTGAGAGATGCTATAATAGAGACAAAATTCCATAATTTAAAGCAATAAATGCATGCAACAACGAAAATCCTAGGTCACTGTAAATGAAAAAGTAAAACAAGAGTAACATTAAAAGCATGTACTTACATGTAACAAAATATATCTAACCATTCACAATTGATAAGAGAGAAGCTCTAAGAGAAGATAGACCAATATCCACACATCAAAATTCATCCATAAAGCTCCAATTCATCATGCAGAAAAAATGTGAAATTCTCTAAAAAAGAGAGAGAGGCAATCCAAAGCAATGATCCAAATGAATTCATGTTTCTCCAATTTATACACTCATTAGAAGTTCGAATTACCAAATTTGAGCCTACATTAGCCCATCAACTAAAATAATGAGCAAATAACTATCTATTGGTGACAAGCCCACCAAACTAGCTCATAAATAAAATAATAAGCCTTCCAATAGGTCGAATAATCAATAATGCATGTCGTTGGGCTCTCTAAGAGGCCTAATGAAGTCCATAAGTGCCAAAATGGTGAGCTGGACTTCCAAAAGTAATGGACAAGGGGTTGGCGCCTTATTCTCCACATAATAAACCTATGGTGCTCCCAATGGCTGTGGGGGCACACAAGTGACTTCATGGGTCTTCAAGAAAATTGAAGATGCCTGTAGATCGTCTGCCAAGGTTAGGGTGATAGTGTAGGTGATGCTACATCATTGTGCAAGTCTTGGATCAGCTACTAAACATATGGTGCAAGTCTAGGACCAGCTGGGCATGATGGATTAGGTGCATCTTCCTCATCCAATAAGTGATCCACGAGCAATCTTTAAATGGCTGTGGGGATCCATGGAGTGTTGTCTGCTGCTGTGGAGGCCCATGGCTCTCAACGCACACCCTACAAGTGCCAATGTAGCCCTCTGAAGGATTAGGACCCAATATAGGGATACCAAACCTAAAGTGGAGACCATCTGCAATCATAGTTTTAAAATTCGGCCGATTCGAAACGGAAACGACCGAGTTGATCCGTTTCATTGCCCAAAAATGTGACTCGGTGGAGGAAATGGTTCAGTAGGCCGAGTCAACCATGACTCGGCCGAGTCATGGCTGACTCAGCCAACTCGGCTGTTTCTGTATTGACTCGGCCGAGTCATAACCAGTGGCCTTAACCCCATCAAAACAGCGATTTGACATTTTTTTAATGACATTTTGAAGTGTTTGCTGATTGGTTTGAACTCCAATGTGTTTTATGAATTAGTTAAATGTTATTTGGGGTCCATTTCCCCCTCCCAAACCCTATTTAACACACTCAAATGCTCTCTACTATTGATATGCTATTCAAGTTTCATGGTAATGTTAAATTCTTAAAGTAAAAGTAACATTCTCCTTAATCTTCATTTTCATCCTTTTACTTAAATTTTTAACATTACCATGAAATGACTCAGGATGTTTGAGAGTGGTTTCAGTCTCATTGGATTTCATATGGAGAAAGTAGAATTTTAGATTTCATTCAAAATCCAGCAGACTTATCAGTTTTTCAGGATTTCAGGATTGGAGGATTGCAATGTTTCCGTTGAATTTTGTCATGTATTAGGGTATGGAACTCGTATTTAATCAAGAGCACCAATCCCTGTATGTACCTTGATGTTAGTGAAATTGGTTGTCGAACTCCTCTGGGATTCGCTCCCAAACCAGGAGCTTCTGAAAATGTCGCTCCCGCTCCCGTTTTCACTCCTGCTCCCAAGTAACACAAAGAAGAGAAACCGTTTGGATCAAAAACGATTAAATGGTCTAGTTTATGTCCAATACAACCTCCGGCTCAGACGAAACCATTCGCTGAACAAAAGACCTGATTCAGATCCCATTGTGTTGGAAGACATTGATCCAACATCAGATTGGGTAGTGGAGAGTCGTCCAGCAGAGTTTGATCCTGTTGAGGATCTTGATTTAGATTTAGATATTGAGACATCAGTTGAACTTGAACATGCTGTTCAGTTGAATGCAGATCCCAATCCACCAGCCTCAGTCTCACAGCCAGCAAGGACTCCAGTTGTAGGTGCTTCCTCTGCTCAGCCACGATAGAAGCGCGGCCGCATATCTACTCTATCTCAGCTTGCATCTGTTGTAGTTGCACAGCCTGCTAGTGGTACCACTTCTACAACTGCAGTTGGAGATGATGATGATGAGGAGGAGCCATGGGGCCCCCTATCTGAATCTGATGATGATCCAGAGATTGATCGACATGATCTTGGCTCCTCTGGAAGTAGCTACTAGCCAGTAGCTGTAGTACTAGTACTGGAGTCTGGTCACAGTTTACTTTTGTTGTAGAGGCCATTTCTAGCCTCCTTGGTTATGTGTTTTTTGTTTTGAGTCTTTGATCATGTATGACAGTTGACTATGTATTGCCATTGGGTACCATTTTGATATAATGGATTGGTTCATGAGCCTACTTTGATCATATGTTGTCTTCCATCTATATTATAATGTTGTGTGTTTGGAGACATGAATGAAAATCTTTAAAATTATGTTTAAAATCTTTAAAATTATGTATATATATATATATATATATATATATATATATATTTAATGTATTTTTTACAACGACCGAGTCATTGAAATCGAGCCGGCCGAGTCATTACCGTTTCGGAGTCGGAGTCGGAGTCGATCCTCGGCCGAGTCGGAGTCGGAGTTGGAGTTTTAAAACTATGTCTGCAATCTTGCATAAGATCCAATCCATCCCCTAGCCGTCTAGTACAACAAGTCATTAGAGAAATCGGGTAAATGAGCTTGCCAAATCATTGACCACAAGTGGGGACTTCATAATGCCCTGCTCTTCCATGATGGGCTTCGGGATGTGCCAATGTCTCCTAAACTCCAAATGGGGTTAACCAATAATCCTATTAGGTGGTTCTACTTCTAAAGGGGATAATATAGTCAAGGTACATGCTTCAAAAGGTGGTGGGCATATGGCAGATAGGTGAATGAAGTAGGGAATGAGAAGGGGCAACCCTAGTTCACATGTTGGGGTACATGCGTAGCTAATAAGAGGGAAGACTACACTTGGGTTTATAATGTATAGGAGGGAGCAATCGGGGTACATGAGGTGCCCCTACCTTGATTTTTCAACTCTTCTTTCTATGCTTTTTGCTTTTTATAATTTTCTTTGATTAACTGCTCGAGACTCAAGGGGGAAGAGCATGATGTATAAGATATAGCAGTGAATACCCCCTTTTAAGGTGGGGTGGTTCAGTGCCCCCAAGGGTTGGGACAATCATGGGTTCCTATATGATGAAGAAGGTTTATAAAACTTGTAGGAACCAGGGTGATGGCCATGATGATGGGGTAGAGCTCATGTATTGGCTTTTTCCCACGTGCTAAATGTGTTTGTCTCAGCCATCTTTTGCATTTTGTGGTACATTTTCCTGTTGAATGTGGCCATATATGCTTTTATCTTTCTTTTTAGCTGCATCAACCTTCAGGCTTCATTCTAGGCCATGACCAAGGTGTGGGCAAGGAGAAGGGGCATGCTAACCCTATCTGGACCCAATGGAAGAATCTGGACCTAACTGGGAGAAATGATGAATGGGGTAGTAGTGAATGGAAAGAGGGTAATATAAACGGATAAGGGAGTGGGACTACGCAACCAAAATCAAGGTTTCCCATGAAATACCATCCCTAGAGCCAAATGGTTAGTAAAAGAGGTACCACAGGACTAGAATCCAAGGTTAATACCTAAAAGGGGTCTAGGGGACAAGAACACAGACCTAGCCCATTCTTTTCGTCGAATCCACCCATTAATCCATGCCTAGAAGTATCCATGATAAGCAAACTACAATACTCAATTTCTAAATAACAAGGCATACCTTTAGGTTCGGGAGGTCCACCTTCAAACATATGATCATGGCCAATGGGCGAGGGACCACATGGCTAGCTCAAGCGGTGGAGAAATGGCACAATGTGCTAGCTGGTGGCTGCAAGGGGATGTTGGCTGAGGAACAGCTTGGAGAAAAAATTTCTCCTAGGGATATTACCCACAAAATGGTGGGTAATGTTAGGATATTCCGACACATAGGAAATAGTTAAGTATAACTTGGTCTAGTGTAGAGTTAGGTAAAGTGTGTTTCTTTACTATGTACTTTTGTAACTTACAATCTGACTGTCACAATATGTAGTGATCCGACGGTTCATTCTCTCCTCGGTATTACCGACACTTGATTCGTGGCTTAACACTTGATTGGTCCATGATCTCTATTTAAATAGCATGGAGGGTCATTTGTAGGGTAACCGTTCATGAGAGAAGCTTATGTAAATATTCATTCTTTAATTAATAAATTGCCTGAAGTGGCTGCGTTGGCTCAGGCTGTGGACTGTTTCCCTCTTTGAGGGTTTTAACCACATCAACAATACTGGTGTATTTATCTGTGATCTGTTTGTGAGCGGTGTCCTTTGGTGTTTTGTCTGAGGAACTTACCCTACAAATTCCTACAGGGAACATGTTCTTTTCAGCTCCTTTTCTTTTGGATGAGGAGTTTCCAATGCTGTCTGACTTGACACTTGTTCTTCAACTTCTTGTAAAGTATTTTCCTCCCAAATCTCCATATTAACTATTGAATTTCCATGACCTTGGGTTTAGGTTAGAGTCTTAGAATCAATGACACTACCAAACCAAGAATCTCAACCATAAACTACTTCACACAACGGAAATATAAAGCAGTAAATCACATATGCACAAATATACACGATTTTTATCAAAATTGTACAATATGTACAATCCCAGTCTTCGTTATGTTAAACCAAATCTGAATAATACAACAGTCTATAATATACATGATACAATGACAAACTTCGTTGCGCAACTTTGATGTCATATCTTGTCCTGTCGATCCTTCGCTCTCGTACTACTCAATAGTAGTACCTTAGTCCATCAAGGCTTACTACACATCGAGACTCCAAGAGGGTTGCCTCTTGTCACTGCTGCAAGTCATGTCTGCTAGAATGAACACGGGTTAATCAAACTGCTCTCTGAGTAGGCCTAATTCCTGAGCTCCAATCTACCAATCTAGCAATCACTTTTGTCCATCAAAGTGCTGCTCATTAGGTTGAAAACTTTACCCAACAACATCCTTCTTGTCTGTTGCTCTAGGGCTACTTTGTGTAGCCAACACACTGCTCTCCGATCTGATCAATGGCACCCAATCACGTCACTGTCAATTCTGCACGTAGGAAGACATTTCACCACCACGAAATGTCATCCACATGGAACCAACAGGCTGCTGCAATCATGATCCAATCCGGTCACAAACTTGACCCAATACACCTCCCAAAACATTGTTGTTCACCTCGCTGCACTGCTGTCACTGCATCACTGGTTAGGGCATCACACTTCAGCCCTTATCCTCCACGCAAATCAGCAAAGCAAGCCACTTAGAGTTGTGGTCCTCCAAGAGAGAAGCCCTCCACACCTACGCTGCTCCTTTTGGCCTTATTCCACCCCAAACACAACACTAAGGACAACCTAGCTACTGGCTATGGCCTGCGTAATAACACAACAGCTATTGTAGGCCTTCGTCCCCCTCAAAAACTCCACCAAACAACCCTACAACAATTATGTTTTCTCCTCTAGCCTTGCGGCCTTCACTTCCCAACAATCCGCACTCAAGACAACCCTCAAACAAGCCTCAAAGTAGCCCGTTGTAACCTACAACAACTTGGCCTCTCTACAAAAATGCCACGCTGCTCCTTGAGAGCCTCCACGCTGTCCCTTTGGCCCTCTCTTGTTGTGGCTTAGCCTCCTATAATTTCAGAGTTGACCTTGTAATGTATTGCCACAAATGGATGCTTAGAACACATGTTCTCACCTTGTATTTATAGACATAATGAGGGGATTCAATGAATTATGAAGAGACACACCTATTGGAATTATTCACACCAAGCCTACATGACTTGACAACCAATAATTAACTTGCCAACTTTAAAAATTCATTTCTCTCTAATGACAACTTGAAATCAGATGATTCTCGATGCATTGGAATCGTCTCGCCGAGCACTATCATCCTCATCTATCACATGTCTATTTTTCATCATGATTTTGACCGAAATCACGATGGGTGCAAAACCCCACACTTGGGTTCCAAGCCCACAAGCTGCCCTTGTGGTGTTTTGCCCTCCAAACCCTGAACCGTAGGGCTTGGAGTACCTCCCAAGCTACACAAATCAACAATCCCTCTTAGTGAGGGAGGTAATTCCAAGACTAGGAAGTATCTCGTCATCATCATCACTGCTTGCAACACTTGCCCAACTCTTGGCGCTCACAATCACAACAATCCTTGTACGGTGAAGTACGCCCTTCTCGGAAGTGTCGTTGTCACTGCTGGAAGCAACCTGCTTCTTCTTGTTATCCTATAATGTCTTCCTCTCTCTCCATGATTCCTTCTTGGCAGTTGTAGGAGCACCCTTGCTCACCACTGACCACGCGCTCTTCTTGGGTTGTAGAGTCTCCCTCTGAATCTGCAAGCTCCCTTTCGAACTGGACTCCCTCTGAGTCTTTGGAACTTGGACCTTCAAGGGAAGGTGTACATTCTTCTCGGCAACATGTACTTGCTCCTCTAAAACCTGCACCTGCTCCTGCTCCTATTTCTTTGGAACTTGCACCTACTCCACCTGCTTCTTTCCATGATCCACAGGCTTGCCCGTCAACTTGTAGAGACCATGCTCTATAACTGCTAGTACAATCCCATCAGACTTACAACATCTAGGCCTGAGTCTTGCCTTCCCATCCTGAAACAAGACCTCAAGCCCTTTCCTCTCGATCATCGAGACATAAATCACGCTATATCCGAGTCCTAGTACAAACAATACATCCTAGACTTGCATCATACATCCTGCCTCCATCCTGAATGGCACAACACCTATTCCTCGGATCTCTAACTGGCTCTTGTCACCCAACACCATGTGCAACTTTAAGTCCTATTCAGCTAGAGTCTTAAAAACCTCCTGTGACCATGTCATATGCTTCATCACACCACTGTCCACGTACCATCCATCCTCAGTGACAGTACCTTGCGAGAAATGAGAAATAATAGCAAAGTCCTCCTCTTCCAATCTTCTAGAGAGATAATCTATCTCGACTGAAGTGACAACACCGGCGCCCTGCTTTCCTTTCTTCTTTTTGATAATTTTCGTTCTTCTTCATCGAATATTTTGACGAAAAATGACCCATCTCGCCACAGTTAAAACACTTGACTTTACTAAAGTCCTTCTTTTGCTTACCCTTCATTCGTGAAGCAAGTGCCATGTCATCATCTGAAGCCTTCTTCTTCGGATGAAGATCCTCGTCTCGCAACTGTTCTCGAATGAAGTCATCCCACAGCCTATTGTAGTTCGGCAGCTTCTCTTTGGCAACGATTCTCATGATGAAGGGCTTCCATTCCTTGGTGAACCCTTTCAAGGCAAGTCCTTACCATATCTCCATTTGAGATAGTCGCAACGATGGCAACGAGCTCATCTTTGACTTGAGACAATCTCGTCAAATACGAGGTCATGCTTTCACCCTTTAACATGTTGGTGGACTTCAACTTATCCTTCAATACCAATACCCGGTTCTCGTTCTTGTTCTAGAACAAATTCTGAAGAGCCATCCACATCTCATGTGCGGTGTTCTTCCCGGACAAATGAGGTATTAGGGCATCCTTCACGCCATCAAGGATGATCAATCTTGCCCTCACATCCAAATCTTCCCATATTTCCAATTCCTTAGGGTCGATTGGCTTCTTGATCTCTTTCTCGCCAAAATCCCAGATCTTGTTGACCTGCAAGACCAGCTTGATCCTTTGCTTTCAAGGAGTATAGTTGGCCAACCCTTCCAACCTGTCCTAATACCTGATACTTGCCTGCAACTTCGACATTATAGTGAACCCTTCACTCACAATGTGACCAACTCCATCTCACGTTGTACTTTGTTGTGCATAACTCTGATTTACTTACTTCCAAAGTAGCTCAAACAAGCTCTGATACCATGTTGAAATTCCACGACCTTGGGTCTAAGTTAGAGTCTTAAAATCACTGACGGCACCAAACCAAGAATCTCAACCATAAACTACTTTGTACAGTGGAAATCTAAAACAGTAAATCACATATGCACAAATATACACGGTTTTTAACAAAATTGTACAATATGTAGAATCCCAATCTTTGTTATATTGAACCAAATCTGAATTATACAACAGTCTATGGTATACAAGATAAAATGACAAACTTTGTTGCACAACTTCGATGTCGTATCTTGTCCTGTCGATCCTTCGCTCCTGTACTACTCACTAGTAGTGCCTTTGTCCATCAAGACTACTACATATCGAGACTCCAAGAGGGTTGCCTCCTATCAGTGTTGCAAGTCATGTCTGCTACAATGAACACAGGCTCATCAAACTGCTCTCTGGGTAGGCCTAATTCCCGAGCTCCAATATGCCAATCTAGCAGTCAATTTTGCCTATCTTTGTCTTGCTCATTAGGCTGCAAAATTTAACCAATCACGCATCAACAACGTCCTTCTTGTTTGCTGCTCTAGGACTACTTTGGGTAGCCAACATACTGCCCTCTAATCAGATCAATGACACCCTATCACGTCACTGTCAATTCTGCTCCTAGTAAGACATTTCACCACCATGGAATGTCATCCACATGGCACCAACAGGCTGCTGTAATCACGATCCAATCCGGTCACAAAATTGACCCAACACACCTCCCAAAACACTGTTGTTCATCTCGCTGCACTGCTGTCACTACATCACTAGTTAGGGCATTACACTTCAGCTCTTAACCTCCACGCAAATCAGCAAAGCAAGCCACTTAGAGCTACGGTCCTCCAAGAGAGAAGCCCACCACACCTACACTGCTCCTTTTGGCCTACTTCCACCCCAAACGCAGCACCAAGGACAACCTAGCTGCTGGCTATGGCCTGTGGCCTAGCACAGTAGCTGCTGTAGGCCTTCAGCCCCTTCAAAAAATCCACCAAACAACCCTACAACAATTATGTTTTCTCCTCTAGCGCTGTGGCCTTCATTGCTGAGCAATCTGCACTTAAGACAACCCTCAAACAAGCCTCAAAGCAGATCGCTGTAATCTACAACAACTTGGCCTCTCTATAGAAATGCCACGCTGCTCCTTAATCTCCTCCATGCTGTATCTTTGGCCCTCTCTTGTTGTGGCTTAGCCTCGTCTAATTTCAGAGCTGACCTTGAGATGTATTGCCACAAATGGATGCTTAGAACACATGTTCTCACCCTCTATTTATAGACATAATGAGGGGCTTCAACAAATTATGAAGAGACACAACTATTGGAATTATTTACACCAAGCCTACATGACTTGACAACCAATAATTAACTTGTCAACCTCAAAAATTCATTTCTCTCTAACGACAACTCAGAATCGGATGATTCTCGATGCATTGGAATCATCTCGCCGGACACTATCATCCTCATCCATCACATGTCAATTTTTCGTCAAGGTTTTGACCGAAATCACGATGGGTGCAAAACCCCACACTTGGGTTCCAAGCCCACAAGCTGCCCTTGTGGTGCTTTGCCTCCAAACCCTGAACCCTAGGGCTTGGAGTACCTCTCAAGCTACACAAATCAACATTAACATAGTACTCAATCTTTGGTTTTGAAAAGTGTATATAAGGAGCTGACTTCTGCTCAAGTCTGATAGCTGAAATTATTCCCAAAGGATCATAAGGCTAGCTAAAACTCATTTTAAACTTCATTTGATTT